>OV816025.1:154817560-155337233 GCA_929113105.1 Agrypnus murinus
TTAAATGTAAATAAAACAAGATTCATGATAATAAAAAATAAGTTTAACGAAATTGATACATCTAGTCATGTGGGAATACAAATTAATAGTCAAAAAATAGAACAAGTTTGAGTGGAAGTACTTAGGCGTAATAATAGATTGTCACTTAACATTTTCTAGTCATTCAAACTATGTTATCAGTAAAGTTGCAAAAATAGTAAATTTCATGGGTAGAATAAGCCAAAATCTTAGCAAGTGGTCTAAATTATTACTATATAAAACAATAATACTTCCCCATTTTAATTATTGTGCTAGTATACTTTACCTCTTAAATAATACTGAAATTAACAATCTTCAAAAAAAAAAAATTGTGCGTTAAGAATAATATTAAAATGTACTAGGTATACTAGCATAAGAAGAATGTTGCAAGTTACATCTTTGTTAAGTGTTAAGCAAAATATATTTTATAATACGATGATAATATTTAAAATAAAAAACCGAATATATCCAGAGCACATTTTAAATGAATTACTATTCGTAGAAGATGTTCATGATCATAATACTAGAAGTAGAAATAATTTTTATGTTCATACAGTAACAACAAATATAGGACAAAATAATTTGTTTCATAAAGGTTTAGTTGAATATAATTCACTTCCAGCTAATGTAAAAAACTGTACATCTTTAACATTATTTAAGAAACAGTGTAAAAAATATGTAATAAATTACATTAATATTTAAGAAATTATAATGTATTATATGGAATTTATCTAGTTATATGCTATAAATAAAGTATATTATTATTATTAATAAATATTAAAACCTTCAATTTTTCAAAGCCAGAGAATTATTTGCAAATGTGAAAAGAACTCGCATACGAGCTGATGTAATTCTTACGTCACTTTTCTCCATCAAATATTCAATGCGAGCTATTATAACCAAACGTATATAAAACAAAGCTTAACATATGCGTCATGGCAATGTTGCCAGATCCAGGACTTAGGAAGTCTGTAGAACATAGCGGGTTTGATAGCGTCTTGTATAAAAACATACGATATACACTTGAGAAAGGCGCGACGCCCCCTATAGTTCATTGTGATGAACTACGGTTGTATAAAACTTTTTACAGACCCTACTTTTCCACACCCAAATTGTATATTTTTTTATTGCAGTTTTAGGTAAACCTTATCCTGTAGACCTCGAAAACATAGGAGAATGTTGCCAGACCCAAGCCCGGGTCTGAGAGCGTCGAAAATGGACCGACAAGTCGGTAGAATATAGCGAAACGGGTGTGTATAAGCAGTTTGACAAATATATATATATATATATATATATATCCGAAAGTTCTCGGAACTCGTACTAAAGTTTAAAAATTTTAAGAAAATATTTCTAAAAGAATGCAGCAGTTTTAAACAAGACCTTTTTTACATTCTAAAGCAATAAACTGGGAGTAACAAAAAAATCAATTAATAGGAATTGTTAATTTAATTTAATCTTTAATCCCACTGATTTACCCTGAGTGTTATTCAATGTTATTTTTTTTTGTTGTTCATGCTTGTTTAAATGTTTTTATTGTTTCAATATATTTATTTATTCACAGCATTCTATGTGTAACACAACAATGCATATTCATACAATTTGCCGAATGTACTTTTACAAATTGCAAATAAAGAGGGATTTATAAAAAAATATATATTTTTGAACTTTTACTTTTTTTTATTTTCGAATTATTCACTATGAAGCTTTGAAACATCCCTGTCTTTTAACCTTTGAATTTTTTACGCCGATGCCTTAGGGACTCAAAGTTTTGCAGTCGTCGATCTTCGAATACAACTAACAGACTTACCGAGATGCCTTAAGCAGACAAGCAAGGAGATCTCAGAAGTGCACATACATGAATGGGACATCTTGTACATATTAAAAATTGTAAAAGAAAACTAAACATCTTCCTTCTATACGGTTCACATATTTATTGAGATACAACAATTAACTACCATATATAACAATCAAACAAATAATATATGAATAATTACTGTACAACACAAATTCACATTTTAATAGATAATTTTATATATCCACAATAACAAAAAATAATTATGAACAAATAACCATAAATAATAAAATTAAATTGATTTAATATTATATTGAATTTAAAACAGTGCATCTGAATGCAATTAATATATTTTTTTATAGTAGTTTTTTATAGTTAACTATTAAAGTGTATTGAAGAATTGAACTAACTGTACAAGTTTTAAAGTAACGTATTTATAAAATATATTATAGTTTTTATATATTTTTATTCTGGGAAGATATAAAATGGTTAAAATTTTAATTTTCTTGCATTCTAGTATAATTTACAATATAATCTCTCACAACGTACATGTATACTTTTAAATAATAAAAGGAGGGATGTCTTTGTTTAACTATTAGAAACATTATTTTAAAGAAGAGTGTAACGATAAAGATTTTTCTAATGCCAAAGTTAATAAAAAAAATGGTTAGAGTGACTGCAATCAGTGCACATCTCTTACATGACTATAGAATCCAGAACTTTATGATTTAAATTTTATCTATTTTAGAGGCAACACACTGGTCTTCTAATGCACCAGAGGGTTTAGGAAATTTCAGTATATTTCTGTTTTGGCACCAATAAAGGCTCTTATCGATATCTCTCCTCTGTTTTAACATAAAGCAATATTATATAAGCATTAGCGGTATACAATTACTATAAAAATATGCAAGACACAAAAATTGTTAAAAGTATATAAAATATTCAGTTATAATATACATTTTTGTAATAGAAATAATAATACATAATTTGATTCTAACTAATAACATAAAATATTAATATTCTTATTAATTATCTTATATATATGTACATACAAAATTCATAATATACATTAAATCAAAAAATACACATAAATTTGTAAAATTTATTTTTTCTAATTAGTAGTTGTATCTAAATTTGGAATGTTCATGCCTTGTACTAGGTTCGTGGTATATATTAGCGTACTTTGCGACTTCTGTTCATTAGCAAATAATATCTCTGATCCAGGTGGAATAAAATCAGTTCCAGAATCAGAACAAAAGTAATTCGAAGATTGGAAAATATTTGCTTGACAGTTCTGTTGTTGCACTTCGGAATTATTATCAACTAAATCTTCTGATGATGTATTTTGATTAGTTTGAGCATTCCTATTTAAATCTTCAGATGGTGTTTGCTGATTCACATCTAATGAATATAAATTGTTTTGCACATTAATATTATGATTATCTAATTCTCGACTGTCTGTATTAGCAGTTTGTACTGGAGGTGAAGTTGACTTTTGTTGATTTTCAGCATTATCAATATTTTGGTTAGGGATAACATAGTTAACACTTTCTGTTGTAGTAAAACTATTGTATGGGTTACCTAAATATTCAGAATATATTGGTTGCATTTCTATTGCAGGTTGACTATACAATACGGGAAATGTATGGCCCTGGCTAGAAGTATTATTAACTAGTAGATTTGGCATAGTTGATATATAAGGTATAGTGGGTTGGAAATTTGGTAATGTTTGCTGAATCATAGGTGTTGTGCAGGTTGGTAAAGTAGGTAAAGGTATTGGGGGTTGCACAGTTGACTGAAGTATTGGTGGTGTGGGTGATGTTGGAATAGGTTGAACAATGGGTGATGGGTATTTGAAACTATTTGATACATTTGCTGCTGATGTTGGTGCTCCAATTGGTGTGGAAACCATCTGCAATTAAGTATAAATTTAAATTGACAAAATTTGCTTTTGATGAACTGCAGATAAATTAAACAACAATTATTTATAAATTAACAATTTTAAAAGCAAATTTTAAGGTCAACCTGAAACCTAATACAGAGTGTATCTTACCTGACCAAGATGTGCAAATAGAGGAGAAGCGATATTGTGTTCTGACGAAGGAGGTTGCAGTATGATGCTAGATCTTGTGGCATTTTCAATATTATGTTGAATAACTAGTTTGGATGGAGCTTGTGGTTCTTCAATAGGTTGCTGTATGACAATTTTTTATTAATGGAGTATGAGAAAAAAGTAAATCTAACAGGGGCAGCTAAGAGACACAAATGCAGCATGTTTGATTAGTTCATACACCTTTATAGGTAGTTAATTCTATTATTTTTGATAACTGTCAAATCTTGATTTCTAAAGCTACGTTCATAGCAATGTGTTCATTAGAGTGACTGTTAAAAAAAATTTTTTCCGCGCACCCCCTAAAGCATTAGAAAATGATGCAAAAATAAGTGGAAAAATAATTTTTTTGAATTTAAACCGTGCCTATACGTGCCTAAAACTTTTAGAAGTTTTAAAAAAATAGGTATTTTTTTGTTTTTCTATTTTATTGTTTTGCAATGTTTTTGCTTCAAAATGCGTATCTTTATGTTTTTGGGGTCGCTGAATACGAATCTGAATATTAAAATCAATTTTGACAGTTGTCTTCAAACTACAATGAGCATTTTGAGGAAATTTACAGCATTAAGAGTTTTTCGAGTCGCTGAGTTCAAATTTGATGTCAAGATAAAATTTGGACAGTTAACAGCTGTCAATATAATTGTCAATTGCATGAAAAAGAAATAGATTCAAGGAAATTATTTTATTATAAAGGTTTTTTAAAGACACCAAACAATAAAATTAAATAAAAATACCTATTTTTATACCTTCTAACATCTTAGGGACGTATAGGCACGGTTTAAATTAAAAAAATTTTTTTTGCATCATTTAACGTTTTAGGAAGTGCGTGAAAAAAAATGTTTTTAACAGTGACCCTAGTGTTCATACATTTCCATCAATCTATTGTGTATCCGTAGATTGTAAAAGTTATGAATTTCAACTTTTGTCAAATCAAGTGTTGCTATTTTAAAAGACAACAATAAATAACAACGCTTCAACAATGTCTTTTTTTTGTTCATGTTCAAGCATCAAAGTGTTAATATTATATTTTTATTTTTCTTTACAAGTTCCAGGCCAGTTGATATTTTGGAAAGGTTGAAATAACTGGGATATAAATAAAACTATTGAAATAAAGCTAAATGGCAGCTTTGCAATTTGAAAGCCAAACAAAATAATTTGTCAATAAAGCACGAGTTTGTTTATGCTTCATAATATGTACTAAGAATGCAGACTTAAACTTGAAATAAATTCAAGGTCTAATAACAGCATTAAAATACAGTAGAAATCTTTAATCCCAACTTATAAATGCAAGGGTAATTCGTATTAACGAGGAATTCGGATTACTGAATGTACGAATATAAATATTGCTTTATGCCATGGTACTTTATTATAAAGAACTTAAATTATGTAATTTACTAATATTGTTACAAAACCTTTATTTCTAATTTAAAAAAATCAGGAATTTTTGCTTTAAGTTTTCTCTTTATCCTTTTATAGCGTTGTGTTCTCATTTTATAGTTTTAATTTTAGTGTTTTTCTATTTTCTGTACCTTTGTCAGCAGATGAGACATATTCTACGATTTTAGTTTTGTTTTTATTTACGTCGCTGGCTGTCTATTTACCAACACCATATTTTAAACCCATTGTTAAACATTAACCCAACACTTAATTGCTGAATTTCTCTGATAATAATAATAATAATAATAGTCCCCTTTCACAGGCCATGAAGGCCCATTGGGGTATAGCAGGGTAGGCTGCTATTACTCGAGCTGTACGGTACTCAAGGGTGGTAAATTGGCTAGCTTTACGCACCGACCGCCTATTATTACCCCAGGAAATGATTTCCCAGGTACTCATTTTCACAGGCTGAGTCGACCTGGAATCCTTAGATATTTAAAAATTCCAATGTATCATTCCTGGGATTCGAACCCAGGACCTCAAGAATGGTAGTCAAGTGCCATACCCACTGAGCTACCATGGCTACGAATTTCTCTGATAGTTTTAATATGTGTTTACGTTTTGACATTTATAATTAAATTTTGAACGCCACGAATACAAATTGTGTATTGACAAAATTGTAAGAAGAAGGTTTTAAGGTAGATGATGTCATTATACAAACAATTGCGGAAAGACTGCAACCTCAAAACATTTAGGGCACCTAAATGTTTTAGCTATTACATCTGCAGCCTTCAGGGTTTTTATTATTCTTTATATTAATAACAAAAGTGTTTGCTGATCTTTGTAGAATTTGTTTACACCTGTCGGGTCGTAACAGTATCAGCCAAAAACTGTATCAGCAATCTGCTATAATCTCATTTATAATTAATATTCACCTTCCAAGAACTCTACATATTCAATTTTCGTATGTACATAGAATTTTCTTGTTCGGATTAGAGATTTGTTCGAATTAAAGAGGATTTCGGATTAAGGAAGTTGCTGTTCGGATTACTGGATGTTCGGAATACAGTGTGTTCAGATTATGGAGTTCCTACTGTAAATCTGATTTATAAGAGAATATCTTATCTGGTTTTTAAAAAGAACATTTGATTTCTTAATAAGATAAGTTAATTAGATTAAAGGGCGATTTTTATTAGTGTGTGTGACTTTGAATTTAATTTCAAAACCATTCAATTTTACAAGAAAATTACATTACGAATTCTAAGAATCTGTGATACGATGCAGGGAAGCCCCTGGTTAATAATGTACCTAGTAATTATGATGCTTTGTTTTGACTACTTTAATTAAAGATTTTAATACTGAGAAACAAAAATTATGTAAATTAATCTTAAATTAACGAGCGATTTTTAAATTAAGTACAAGCAGTTTTTTTAAATCAATTTTATTTAAAATAGAAATAATTTCACATGATAACAAGAACGCTTACATCGTTAATGTCATCGTTTACAAATACCTGACTTTAACCCAATGGTTTTCAACCTTCGAGCGGGTGCAAAATAACAAAATGGGGGGGCGTGAAAAAAGAACAAAAAATTAAAAAAACTTATTATTAAAACTTAAATATAAGAAAAGTTTCATTCTGTTAATACAAAAATGTCACAGATCGGGTCAACTTCTCTCTGAAAACGCGAGAAATACAAATACAAGTAGGGGTGACAGTGATTTACTGACCTCATAAAATTGTATTGTAAATAAAACATGATCAGGTTGCAGGATCAGCAACATAAACATAGCAAAACATACAATGTCTTGTTTTGAAGAACATAAGAAACCCTACTGTATGTGCTAATAGTTATTTATGGTACAAGTGAGTTAAGTAAGATATTATCCACGAACGAAAAATTTACGTTAATTTTTCTGAGTGGATAATATCCTTAACTCACGCGTGTCATACAAAATTTTATCCAACACCTCTTTATTTAAGTTTAAACATCGAATTTGCAATGTATAGTAGTCTGTAGTTTTGACGGCAATAAATGTAATATTCTAGCACGATGACTGGATTTTAATAATATTAAGTAATGTAAGCTGGTGATTGGATATCTTTGAAAGAGTGAGTTTTTAAAAAA
Source organism: Agrypnus murinus (assembly GCA_929113105.1). NCBI lineage: Eukaryota > Metazoa > Arthropoda > Insecta > Coleoptera > Elateridae > Agrypnus > Agrypnus murinus. The sequence goes on from OV816025.1 coordinate 154,824,987, forward strand.
TAACCCACGTTGCTAGGGGCAACGTAGGTTATAATGTAACAAAAGAGTAAACAATCACTTTCCTTATTTAAAATGACCATAGTAAACATGGTATTTATATAGAGGTGTTGGATAAATACATTATAACCTTTATTTTTATTTTTTTAAACTATGTATCTGAGAACTGAGACAAGCTGTATAAAAAACACATGCATCTGAAAACAGATTGCTGTAAATATCATGGTTATACTTGTTCATCAATGTAACTGCCAAAAACACATAGCTACAAATCTAGCTTAACTTCTTAGAGTCTAACCCCAAAATTAGATAGTTGTCAAAAATAATAAAACTATAACTGTATGAACTAATCAAAGATGTGTCTTTATTAGTTGCCCCTAGAGATCCTTGATAATAATTAAGATAAGAGATGAGACATGTTGGACGCCCATTCTGATTGGTTGGAACCAGAATCCATGGACTTTCTGATTTAACTCGAAAACAAACTGAATTTTTTGTTTAAACTTCAATTTTGACAGTTGTCGCTAATTAGTCAATTTAATCTATGATTCTTAGTGCAGACCTAATTGATGGAATGCAACGTGATAGTAATCGCTTTGTACCCTGGTCAAATAAAACAGTTTCTGCTGCATTACAACTTAGATTTACTTGTGAAGCAAGTGCTTATAACATTTTACTCCAGCTACATTTACCCTTTCCTTCAATTAGCACGTTGGACAGAAGAATGCAAACTCTAAGTGGCATTCTGTATGAAATATTCGACTTTCTGAGGATTAAAGTGAATTCAATGAATGAATCATTGACTGATTGCTCTGATTTAGAAGAACCTATCACACAAAAGTAAGAAGTTTTTTTAATGAAAAAGGTGGCCCCTTACAGGATATACTAGATGATGAAAGCTTAGCCATAGGAAATTACATTCTTGTAAAATTTGCAACGAAGAAAACCTGTCAATACCTTGTGGGGGTAGTTCAAAAGGTGATTACTGAGGATATGGTGCCAGCCTACTATGTCAAATTCACGAGGAAGAAAGGGCATGAAGGATTTGTATTCCCTTAACAGACGATTTTTTACTTGTGAAACGGGAGGAAATCGTCATCAGTCAGGATTCAGGATTTCCGGTATTTGCTGTTAACTTCCATAATCTTAACATTCAATAGAGTAAGGTATAACTTCTTGTATTTATTGAAAAAATAAGTAAATAGTCATTAAAATAATTATTTGACATTACTGTTGTGTTTTAATTAATTATGTACGAATGTGCCCTGTGTGTTGTCCGGAGGTGCCCCGCTATGGGGCAAGTTCAGAAAAATGCAACTTCTGAAAAAATGTTTTCCAAAAAACGTATGTAACTTTATCTTAATTTCTACATGCCATCTCGTACACAAATGAATGTGTTATAAATTGTATATTAGAAAGTTAACAGATCCTATTAAATGAGTATATAATTCATGTGCAAAGATAAATGTCTGAACGTGCACCACTCTTCCCTATTTAGGTTAAATATTTCATATATTGATTTATGTTAAATGATTATATGCATAATGCTAATGTAGTGGAATAAAGTTTTGGTTATTCTTTTTCTTTCAACATTTGAATAATTATTAAATTTTGAATTGAATAATAACAAAATTGTAACATGACACCAAGCTAGCACGCTGTCAAAATAATAAATAAATAAATTGACAAGTCAGGTGGGTCAGTTTGTTTCTGGTTCATCATGTCTCATCTCTTATCTTAATTATTATCAAGGATCTCTAGTTGCTCCTACATACCCTCTAGTACAGCGGTTCCCAACCTTTTTCGTTCGCGGACCGCCAAACGACGTAGCATTTGCTTGCGGACCGATAAGGTTCGCAAAATACGTCTATTAAATAATAATAAATTTACTTTTACACTGTACAAAAACAATCTAAAATAAATCAATATCCATTCTTTATAATAACAAAACTGGGTTTTCGTACCTCGTCCGCTTCCCGCAATCCAAACCTCGAACGACCAAAACTGGGACCGGCCCGAAATCGGCGAGTACCGATAGGCTGGAATTTTTCTCTTTTCGCAAAACGAACGTCGAAAAACGATCGCAGGGCGTGTGCGGCGCCAAAGACCATAACCGGTTTCTAGACACATAGGACGTTCCATCGTTCAAAACCAGAATAAGATATCTCGACAGGGAGCGGAAACGCTTGCGAGTGGGTTTCGGAAGCGGAGGCCAAAAATGGAAATAGGCTCAAACGACCCAGAAGAATACAGGGTGACAATTGGGAACCAAACGATTTTGAAATCAATGTTACACAAGAAATTTTAAAGATAATACAGTTTTATTAACATCAAAATGAAGCTTATACAATGCCATTTATGAAGTGTATCAAGTGTGGAAAATGACGTCATCAAGATGGTGTCCACATGTTGGATGCAGTTTTCGACCTTCTTCTTGAAATCCTCCATAACACGCTCCGACATCTTGACATCGATATTCATGATTTCCTGGTGAATGGCATCCTTCAACTCGTTTAAATTACGAGGCTTGTGAACATATACACGACTCTTCAAATACCCCCACAGACAAAAAATCACACATTGACAGGTCTGGGGACCTTGGAAGACACGGCACATCTCCAAAACGTGAAATGAGTTTTCCTGGGAACAGGTTGCGAACAACATTCATTGATGCGTGGGCAGTATGTGCAGTGGCCCCATCTTGCTGAAACCACACATGCCTTGGATTTATCCGTTTTCTGCGTAGTTCTGGCATCAAAAAATTTTGGATCATCTGTATGCAGCGGTAAGAATTAACATTGACGGTACGGCCGGCCTCTTCAAAAAAATAGGGACCAATAATGCCAGTAGGCCCAATGGCACACCATACTGTGACTTTTTCACTATGAAGAGGTCGCTCGTGGAAATTTCGTGGTTTTTCAGAAGACCAGTACCTCAAGTTTTGTTTATTCACTGATCCATTCATATGGAAATGAGCTTCGTAGCTCATGAAAAGCTGCAAATCATCATTATCCTCCAAAAGAACTTGCATTCTTGTAGCGAAATCCTCAGGAGCTTCAAAATCTCTTTCCTTTAATTGCTGAACTATCTGTAATTTGTATGGGTGGAATTTTAAATCCTGATGCAAGATCTTTCTCAGCGATTCCCGATTTATGTCCAATTCAATTGCATGTTTTCGGGCGGACCGTGCAGGACTTCGGACAACAGCGGCTCTCACTCGCTGTATGTTTGCAGGTGTTCTTACGGTTCTTTGTGGACCTGGTGACTTTTTTTCATTACAGTGCCAGTTGTTCTGAAATTATTGACCCATTTTAAGATGGTGTTGCGAGATGGAACAACGCCTGTGACCGCGAAAAAGCCGCTGTGTAGTGATCACTGACTCCCCGTTTCGAATAAACGTGTTGTATGCAAACACGCGATGCGCTAGTGTCCACTGCTCCATCGTTGCTGAAATGGCACAACATTACAGTGGTAGTAACATTGGTGTGTCCCCACTCTCATCTTGTTAGGCTCCATACTATGCTTTCCAAAAACATCCGGTTCCCAATTGTCACCCTGTATAAGACCTCCAGAGTTTAGTTAAGTGGTTTCCACTTAAGAACCCGATTAGGCTGGGGGCGGCGATATTACTTTGGCACGATTCTCGGGCGAAAAACAAATGAAAATTTTCAGTTTCTTGGCTGTAACTTTTTTCTTATGGTATTGCACAGCGTTCGAAGGGGAAACATTTTGAGATTGCCCGTCTTTTGATGCCAAGATAATCGTTTTGGCTTCTATGGTTTCTGAGATACCGCCTCTCGAAAACGAGGGAAGCTCCCTAAAGCAGAGATAAGGAAAAACCAATAGATGCAGCGATTGTAGCAGGCCGCGTAACATCGATTGCCGCCAACACATGTTCGATCGCTCCCAAAAACTCCATGTCACCCCTAGTCCCCGCCCGGGGTTTTCCAGTAGAAATGATTGGGGTACTGCGCTGACAAAGATTCTGTTTTCAGATTTTCGCTTCAAATCCAAGAACAGGAACTACCAAACGCATCAACACACAAAAAACGGTCCGGATCGAAGCAAGTTTTGCGGCCCCTCGAAACCGTGAAACTCGGATTTTGATCGGTCGTGTTAATCAGGGAAGCAAGAGAAAATTCCTTTCGGTTTCCAGTATGCCTAGACCCATGTGCGCCAAACCCGCTTAAAAATTCTAAAACCTCCTTATTACCTATTATTGGATATTACCTCATCACATAGGTATCGTGCGAAGCCGGCGCGTTATATATCACGTATGTATGTATATAGCGCCGGCTCCGTATAAAAGTCAGAGTTTACTCTTGGTCAACTCCGATAAACTATATGACCCTACGTTAGCTCCGGGATAACACGAATTAAAAAATTCTTTCAGTAAAATTTGGAAAATACTGTTACTTCTCTGCGGACCGGCAAAAATTTCTGATGGACCGGTGGTTGGGAAACGCTGCTCTAGTAAACATATAGTACCGACAACCTTTGATCTTGCCGACTGGGACTAAATTGGCTGGTAATATACAAAAACCCTAGGTAAGATTTGACAGTGATAAGATTTTTAAAATTCGGAACATCACTTTAGACTTTGGGTTCTTACGGTTTTGCTTTTGACTAAATCGTTAGATAAATTTAGACACCACATTTTTAACTAGATTATCCAAAAATTTTAATATTGCTGATAATACTTTGAGCTTTACCCACAATGAAAAAGGAAGTGATTCCTGTGAATATTAGCGGCAATGAATTAAATTCTTTATATTATATGACAGGAAATATTTTGCAAAAAGTAAAGAACAGAAAATATTCATTGTAAGAACTGCTTTTTAAATTTAATTACCAACTTTGAAAGCGTTTCAAGTAAAAACTTTTGTTTATGTTCAAGTTAAAGAGCATTCGTTAATATGTGCAACACTCTATATTTTTAATATTTTTATAAAGCTGGAACATGTTTTTTAGAAATAATATTTCACATGTACAGAGTAGCTACGAAAATATATTAAAACAGTTGAATTAAAAATTTTACAACTTAATTTATATTTGGAAGTTTGTAAGTGGAGTGAAATTTTTCAAAGAATTGTAAATTTGTTTCTTCATACAAGAGTTTATTTTGTAGTTTAAAAAATGAACGAACAAATTGTAACAAAAAATGTATACAGTAATTGTTCAATAAGTAAAAGAAATTTACATATATGTATAGACTTACCTTATTTTAGTTTCATTTATCTGAAAATCGAAATGAAATTTTAAAATGCTCGCAAGCAATAATCTTATTTAGGAACTTTTTGCATTTTGATGTTTTTGACAAGTTTTCCCCAAGTTGTCAGTAACTGTATGTTTACTAGAGGGGCTAAAGTTGCCCCTAATAAATTTGCATCTTGTTCATAATATATTCTTGATATAAATAAATTTAAAAACTGAAGAATCAAATATAACTAAAGTCCTGCAGAGATGCCTACCTGAATATCTGTTGCATCTTTTGCAAGAGCATTTTCTCGTTCTCTAAACAAATCCTCTTTCATATGTGGCAAAAATGTAGCTATTCTATCCCACGTAACATTCCATAATTGACCATGACCACCATCCTCATCAAACACCTTAGCAGAATCCATTACTAGTAACATGTTTTTTAACGATTCAGGAATAGCTTCATATAACAAATCACTATGATCTGCATGCATGTATTTGTCCATGTAGTCCAAAATTGTGATCCAAAGATTTGTAAAAGTTGATAGTGATAATAAAGGCGTGAGATGATGTAGAAATACCTGCAAGCATTAGTACAATAATTTATTATCTTTTAATTTCCTCACTTCAAAGGAAGACATACTTTTGATAAAACGGTAGCAGCTCTCATTCTAGTCTCTTCCATTGCTTGAACATCATGTGGTCCTAGAGGTTGTAATAGTTGCGTTAGAAGTGGGAAAAGAACTCTGTGGAAACAAGCTTCCCACTCAGGCCCATTTAATGTTTGTAGATCATGTACTAATAATGCTCTTTGAAGATACGTAATTGCACTCATTCGTACCTAAAACAAATACTTAATATCAACATTTTCCTAATCTCATGTATCAATAATAGCTATTTATGTATCAAGTACATAATGTAGGACATTATTGACAAGCCCAGTTTATGGCCGAGCGAGCGAAGCGAGCAAGGCCTATAAAAAGGGCGAGTCTATAAGGTCCGATTATGTAAGAGTTGCATACAAAGCTTTATGTTCGATTCCTAAAATTGGGTAATTATCAAAAAAAAATCAGTTTATAAATTTGACATCTATTCTTGACAGAAGAAAATTTGACATGTAATATACAGTTGTCATACTTTATTTTACTACTATATACTTTATTTTACTACTACCACTTTATTTTACGAGTACAATAATAAGCCAGTTCACTGCCGCAAAACAATACAATAAACAGCACTTTATAATGCAATCGGACATAAAAGAAATAATTGGAATGTGTTGAAAATATAAATGGCAGTGTACATCACTCAAATCGTATTGATGAGTAGTAATGATGTAGGGACACGTTTTTAATTGCAACATAAGCTCTAAACCTTCAGAACAACAATCACCCATCATCTAACTAGTTTTAATAAAACACATACACATAAAGTGTCGCTATTTTCGGCCACAAATAATTAAATGAGTTTTAGAACTAGATCAATAACAAAAACTTTTGCAGAAGTTCATAAAAAGATTATTTCCCGATTCCGTTACCACTTGGTTTGAAATTCTTCGCCAAGTTGAATTTGCATTCGCCTTGAAACCTGGGAAACCTTTCAGTGATTCAATACGAAGCTTATACTTTGTTTTACAGAAAACCCAATAACTCTCAACAGGTCGATACTGAGGTAGATTTGGCAGATTATCAGTCTTGCAAACAAATTGCAATTTCTAGCTTTCAAGAAATCTACCAATTTGTGCGAATAATGCGCAGATGCAAGATCAGACCAAAATAAAACAAGCTTGTTGCTTTGCTTTCTCTCTAGAAATGACAAAAGCCGCTTCTTAAGGCACTCTTTTAGCTAGATTTCTCCATTAATAGTGCCCGAGATAATGAATGGCTCTCAATATCTTCTGCAATGGCCTACCAGACTAAATATTTGCCAGCAAATTTAGTGTTCTATTGTTCTTTAGCTTCTTCAGTGATACCCTGATTTGGCACAGTGCAGTAAAATTCCACGCCCGATATCTGAGATGTACCAGCAAACACGTAGGTTTCATCAGCAATTACAAAGAAGAAACTGCCTCCATATAGCAAGGTCATTTTATACAGCTTAGCACCCTTTTTAATGCGTTAAAGCTAGTTACTAGTGTATTATAGCTTTTTCTGTTTCCTATTTGTTTTTATACCACAGTTGGTTTTCATCCTCTGAACCGTGGCAGATGATACCCCAGTGATTTCTGCTAGCTTGCACTGGTATGATGAAGGATCTGTCTGAAACTTACAGTACAACTTTTTATGTAACCTGAAAGTGTTTACTGTTGGTTGACGTCCACGCAATGGTTCCACTTGGTTGGTACTAGTCTTGTTAAATCATTTTGAAGCTCATTGTACATCTCTAGCGGGTACATTGTGCAACTGGAAATGATTAAGAGTAAGGTGTCGATGGTAATTATATTATTGGAAGTATAATACGACTCCGTTGCTGCATTCGGTTACACTCCTTTACATTTTACAGCTATTTTCAACACTAAGCACAAGTTTTAGTTCTACACTGAACAACGTGTCAAATGACATAAACGTCACACGACTGTACATCCAAGGCACACTAATTATAGTTGTTTCAACACATTCGCGACACATTATCTGAAACACCCTTTATATTCTATCTAAAAGTAAAACCATATTTAATTAATAAAATACTTTAATAAAAAACAGCTTAAAGGAATTAACATATGGAAGATCAAGGCTATCTAATCTATGCTTTATGGACAATATTCTTCTCCTGTCTAATTCAGCCAAAGAAATGCTATTTTTGAGCTTTACAAATTAATTATGAACTGGCAAAGAGATCTATAAAAATCTTTAAATTGAATTGTAAAAAAGACTAATAATGAAGTCATACCGTAATTAATTAAAATCTGAAATTAATAATTAAAGTCTGCAATAAATTATTCTTAAAAGGAAAAATGTGGTTAAGGTGCCTTAACCATATTTGTGTATCCATCCTTGTCTAGGGGAGTGCTAACCGTCTCTCCTTTCATACAACACAAATACATAGCGCCCACTTGCTGTACATATACTTTGAATGCCTTTATCTTCAGCTGACAAAAAGTAAGACTTTGATTTAATTTCATTTTTTGTAATATGTAGTGATTCACTATTTTCTCATTTCGTGACTTTGAAAGTATCATTTACAACGGTTTTGTAATTGGAAATAATTTTAATGTTTATAGTTTTGGAAATAAAAACAAAAATCCATAAATTGCAAGTTTCAAATGCATTTTTGCATAGTGCATATCTTTTTAAAATTATAAATAAAAACGTTAAACTAATTTAGATTTTCTGTTGTGTATTTGTTTTTAATTAAAGAAATTGTTAATTTATATTTTAAATTCTTTTAGTTTGTAGTTTATTCCAGAAAACTAAAAAAAAAAACATAAATTATAATAATTAGAAAACAGAAACTACAGAGCGCCATCTGGTGTACCTTGACTGTATTATCACAAATTTATAACTTTAGGAAATTTTAAATTTTATAATACAAATTATTCTTAAAAGGAAAAAAAATTTGGTTAAGGTGCCTTAACCATATTTGTGTATCCATCCTTGTCTAGGGGAGTGCTAACCGTCTCTCCTTTCATACAACACAAATATATAGCTCCCACTTGCTGTATATATAGTTTGCATGCCTTTACATTCAGCTGACAAGAAGTAAGACTTTGATTTAATTTCATTTTTTGTAATATGTAGTGAATCACTATTCTCTCTGTTCATGTCTTTGAAAGTATCATTTACAACAGTTTTGTAATTGGAAATAATTTTAATGTTTATAGTTTTGAAAATAAAAATAATAATCCAGAAAATTGCAAGTTTTAAAAGCATTTTTGCATAGTACATATCTTTTTAAAATTATAAAGACAAACATTAAACTAATTTAAATTTTCTGTTATGTATTTGTTTTTAATTAAAAGAAATTATTAATTTATATTTTAAATTCTTTTAGTTTGTAGCTTATTCCAGAAAACTAAAAAAACATAAATTGTAATTAATTAGAAAACAGAAACAACAGAACGCCATCTGGTGTACCTTACTATATTATCATAAAAACATAACTTTAGGAAATTTTAAATTTTATAAAACAAATTAATTTCTTGCAATGCAAATTATATGACCTGAATAAGAAAAATATACAATGATTTTTAAAAAGTGAATTGCAGTAGCCTATGAAAATTTTTTTATTCTAGCTGCAATCAGCTTTACGAAGCATTTAAAATTTCTTAACTTTGCATTTCTTAAACTTTGATAAATTTCTCAATTACTTTTGCTGCATGTCACCTCAAACCCATATAGTAGTCTGATAAATTGAATTTTGTTAGCTACACCCAGAAGAAAAAAATCTAATGAGGGTTAAATCACAGAATCAGAATCAAAATTTTCCCTCCTGTAGTTCTTGATCATCCAATTGATAAAGAGCTCCAAAATACTCTTTTCAAAACTTTAACATTCCATAAAAAGAAAGAACAGCTTTCTCCAGCTCAAATTCTCATACTTTGAGAATTCACTTACATCTGTCTAGACTATTACCAGAATTTCAACAGTTCAGAAACAACCTGAAAGCTGGTTTTTCGTTTTCCCCTAGCAAAAAATTGGAAAATTTGAAAAATATTCTAATACAGAAGGGTCACTCCATATGAAATCATCAAATTTAAAGAAAATTGGTTGCTGCACCATTTTTTGCTTTAGCCTTATGCCAAAGCTTTTGTTCATCCGTTATGGTATCTTGAATCACATTGATATTTTTTAGAATGCAGTAAGTTTTTACATTAAATTTATACTCTTCATAATAAAAGCTGGTTACTATTTATACAGGCCCACATAGAATTTATAAATATAGAAGCAGAGTCGTACAAAATATTATATAGAGATACCTTGGTTTAACCAACACATGTCAAGACGCAACATCAAAAATGAGTTTTTGTTGCATTTTCAAAGGTCTGCATTAAAGAAAGGAGTAAAAATAACAGAATTAACCCAAGTTCCCAATACAGATACCCACAAAGAATAGCTATTACAAAAATTTCAACAATTTATTTGGTCCCCACATAACTTTTTTGGTCTCCAAATTTTAATAACCTTCATTTTTTGTCAACTTTGAAGCTATTTTTTTAAATAAGCAGGACTTTAAGGAAGATAATTTTGTATACTTATTATATACTATATGTAGTAGGGCCGTTATTTTGCAAAAGTTAAAATCTTTTAGCCCCCCCCCCTAGATCTCTTTAAAATGTAAAAAAATAAGCTGTGCAAAATTTCATCTGATTTGATCAATATTAACTCGTGCCCCCGAGAGGTTAAAGTTTAAAAGGGATTTAACATGCGTTTGGTGTATTTCTAGAGACTTTGTGGCTTGTGACTCGTTTTCTTTCTGTTTTAACTTGAAAATTTATATACTTATGTTGTTGAAGCTACTGAACACGAATATGATAAAATTCAAACTGTCAGAAAAACTTTTGACAGTTTACAGCTGTCAAAAGGTCGGTCAACTTCACTAAAATTCACGGAACTGCCAAAGTTTTGCCAAACTGCATGAAGTTTTTGTCAAAATTAAGCTGACAGTCTTCCTCTTTCAAGTGTGTTCACAACTAAAGCTTAATACAGACAATTTGGAGGGCTATTGCAATTCAGTTTTTAAAAATCACTGTAGATAAGTTAATTGTAAAAACTTAAATAAAGTAGAAAACGTAATAATTACCTGTCTTCTCATATCACAACATAATCTAGCTATTCCTTGTAATAATGGACACCAGCCTTGTGTCCATAATGATATTTCTTGAGCAATTTCGCCACCCTCTTCAGCCCACCATCGGAATATTTGAGCAGTTCTTGTGTGAAGTGTATGCATTAGATCAAGTAACTAGAACATGAATACAAATTTAATATGTTAACTTTTGATGAGACGTTATTAAACTTTATTTGAAGAGGAATAAATGAAATAGTGCTTTTCAAAACACAGTATTTTTAAAAATATTAATTTGATAATAAACAACAATTTATAACACATGTTTGAATAAAAACAATAAACAAAGATTCCATTTTCAAGAAATATAATAGTATTTGATATACCGGGTGGAGCAATAGTGTGGGGAAGTCCAATAGCTCCTAAACGGTAACAGCTAGAAAAATCGTTCTAATACAGATATAAACAGTGGATAGAGGCGCATCTAGAGAAATTATTTTCAAATATACAAGTTGTTGCAGAAAAGTGTAGCGCCATCTAATGACCGGTTTAGAAGTTATAAATTTTTTCAAAAAAATTGAGTTTTACATCATCCCACTTAACAGTTTACCGCTTTTTCACGGCCGCAACTGTGAAGACGAATTTAAGTAGGGATTTTGTTGCAGGGGCTTGTAGGGTGATCTTCTTTAAAAGAAAATGGACCTACCATGTACAGGGTGTTCAAAATTAATTTTTAAATTTAGAGAAATTCAAAGCTAAAATTCACAACTTTTTCAAATGGAACACACTGTATATTTTGTACCTTTGTAATGCAGAATTAAATAACGAACATTTTTTGTATGTACGTCCCTATAGCTATCTGTAACTACTTTTGATTTATTGAGAAAAAACTGCAAGAAGTACACAATTAAAAACAATTATTTATTTATCGTAAAAGTTTAAAAAGCAAGATATAAATATCTTGTTTAAAAGTTTCACCAATAGTGGACAATACATTAGCATACACAAAGCATTATTATGCTTTTCAACATTTTTGTTGTGTTCTAATTATTTATTTAGTTGTCAAGTGTGTTGGTTGTTTTTGTTCAGCAAAACATTAAAGCATCTAGCAATTGTTGTGCACGTATGCAAAACGAACATTTCTCGCAGTTATCGACCATCAGTGTTTAGTTCTAGTAGGTGTTTTAGTTTTTCAAAATGAATTTTAGTAATGAAGAACTTGTAGACATAACTTTTGTTTTGGGTGAGTCGGAAAGAAATTGTTTGCCCACAGAATTTAACACCAACGGTATCCTGAACGAAGGCTCCCTAAAGTTCACAGCTTTCAAAACCAGCTCGATAGATTTGTGAGGACCGGCAATGTACAGTATGAAAAAGTGAACAAATTAACCATGTTGTGAACGAAGAAAATGAGTTATCTATTGTGCTGGCAACGTTTGAGAATCCCCATGTTAGTCAGAGAGAAGTGAGTTCATCTGTAGGAATAAGTAGACGTTCTGTTGATCGAATCTTAAAGAAAAATAAGTTTCATGCATATCACATTCAAATGCATCAGGAATTAACTGATGACAATTTTCTAAAACGTTTACAGTTTTGTAATTGGGCCATAGGTAAAATGCAAGACGATGCTACATTCTTCAACAATGTTTTGTTCACTGATGAGGCAACGTTTCATAAAAATGGATTTATTAACAGGCACAATTTCCATCATTATGCTACAGAAAATCCCCACTTTTTCAACTTGATAATCAGCACAGATGGTCCATAAACGTTTGGGGGGGAATTATTGCAGAACATGTAATAGGGCCACATTTTTTGATGGTACATTAACTGGAGCTATTTATCTTCATTTTCTGTAGAACTATCTGCCACAATTATTGGCGAACCTTCCTCAAAGGATCCGAAATGGGATGTGGCTTCAGCAAGACGGTGCTCCACCGCATTATTTACATGCAGTAAGAGACCACCTAAATAATATCTACCCACATCAATGGATTGGAAGGAATGGACCCACTAAATGGCCTGCAAAATCTCCTGATCTTACAAAAATGGATTTCTTTTTATGGGGATATGTGAAAGAAATTGTTTATACAGACACCAACCACAATCCAAAATATGAAGGATAGAATAATACATGCTTTTAGAAGTATCACGCCGGCAATGTTAACAAACATACAAAGATCGTTCCAAAAGCGCATTGAAATGTGTGTCCATGCAAATGGGCAACATATGGAGCATTTGTTATAGTTTTTTTCTTTTGTTTTATTTGAAAAACCTTATTTTTTTTTAAATAAATAATTTTTTAATTGTGTACTTCTTTCAGTTTTTCTCAGTAAATCAAAAGTGGTTACAGATAGCCATAGGGACGTACATACAAAAAATGTTCGTTATTTAATCCTGCATCACAAAGGTACAAAATATTCAGGGTGTTCCATTTGAAAAAGTTGTGAATTTTAGCTTTGAAGTTCTCTAAATTTAAAAATTAATTTTGAACACCCTGTACATGGTGGGACCATTTTCTTTTAAAGAAGAGCACCCTACAAGCCCCTGCAACAAAATCCCTACTTAAATTCGTCTTCACAGTTGCGGCCGTGAAAGCGGTAAACTGTTAAGTGGGATGATGTAAAACCCAATAAAATTTATAACTTCTAAACCGGTCATTAGATGGCGCTAGAATTTTAGATATGAATAAACCTGCCAAGAGAGATGTTAAATATGCAAAGATATTTGGGCCATTCTATTTTAAAAAATTACCTTAAGCATGCCACACTTTTCTGCAACACCCTGTATATTTGAAAATAATTTCTCTAGATGCGCCTATATCCACTGTTTTCATCCGTATTAGAACGATTTTTCTAGCTGTTACCGTTTAGGAGCTATCGGACTTCCCCACACTATTGCCCCACCCGGTATTGATATAAAAAAATAGCGTTTACTGTCTCCAGCCTTACTTTGTGGAACTCCATAATCATGAAATATAATATAAATACAAAGATTAGTTAAAGTTTCACAAGTTTTATTAATATCTTAACCTGACAATATTGTTTCGACACTTACTTACGAACAAACTGAGCTTAGTAATTCTCCTTTATTAGAAGTGTTAGATATTTAGTTTTTGTTATGTATTGTATCTAGTTACCTATTTTCTGTATGTATTTATCCTTAGCAACGTGTTTGTTTATCAATCTTATCTACCTTTGATAATGACACAAAGTGCCGAAACAATATTGTCAGGTTAAGATATTAATAAAACTTGTGAAACTTTAACTAATCTTTGTATTTATATTATATTTCATATAAAAAAATGTTTTAACAAATTCGATGTCTTCTTTGATATACTTTTTAATTTTTCAATAAATATTACATTTTAAAAAGTACCTCCTTAAATAAATACTGTTCAATTAAGCCATTTTTTTCTAAGTAGGTATTAAAAAATCATTTGCTACAAACTTGTATTGAAATCTGATGATATCCGCTTGGTAGATCCTCATCATCACTATCTTCATCAGGACTGCTCGTTGTTGGACTTCGACGAGAAATATACTGCTCACGTCTGCGACCACTAGTTTTTTTTCTTGTTCTTGAATCTCTTGCCGATGTCCTTCTTGTTCGTCTACCTAAGAATAATGAAGTAATAGTCAACATTTTATGCTAGTAAGGCTAAGACGGCTAAGAGTGAGACTTACTTCCATGCAAACTAGCTTCAACAAACGTCCTTATACAATGAACACAATTATCAAAATTATATGGAGTAATATGAGCAACATCTCTAACTAAAAATGCAAGACTTTCACAACATTTGACAAGACCACAAGGATCATGAGGCCCTAAATTTCTTTCAAGAGCTAGATTGTATTGCTCAGCAGGAGGCGTGCGGCCTACAATAGGTTGTACTTCACCTTCGTTGCCAACCTAAAATGAATAAGTAATAGTGTAGATTAATATAATAATTGTTGTTTTAGTACATTACATAAGCAACAGAAAAATAATTTAAATTATTTGTAAATGAATATCGATAGGTTAGCTGTTGTTTGTTCAGTGTATTGTAAAATTGTTTCCGCCACTGGTAAAATAAATAAAAAAGTAACAATTATAAAACAAAACAGAAAAAGAAGCAGTAAAAACAAAAATAAGCAAGAAGTGTATGTACAGTTGGAGGCAGAGAAAAATTATTTGTTAATAGTACATTTGCAAGAAAAAACATTTTAGAGATATTTGCAAAGCTACTCTATATTTTATTGCTACACGATATTGTAATGCCAATAAAAGGTCAAGCAAATGGCAAAATCCGAGCCATCTTGGCAAATCTTTCTTAATGAGAGATTAATTCAAAACTGTGAAGAAAATCTCCCTCTGTAGTTTAGTTTTATTACTTGTGTAAACATTAACAATTTTAACTTCAAGTTATGAATAATTGATGCATTATTAAATCTTAACGAAGCATTAATTGAGTTATCCAGAAAGTATATAACAATAAGCAAATACTATGCAAAGATCTAAAAAAATGTAAAGTTAATTGGGCAAGGAAGACATAGTGGTGGAAATTAATTACTGTTACTGAACATTCCAACCTACCAATATCCAACCCCCAGTGTTATTTTGTACCGAAATTTGAGTAGCAGAATTAGAAACGGGCAAAACAGTTGGACTTTGTGACCTAGAAGCATGTGTATGTCTAGGACTACGAGTTAATTCAGAATCTGAGGTATAGCCCCTATCTGTACTCAAAGTTTCATCTTCACTACTTGCAGGAGCCTCTCCTTCTGATTTGGCACCTATAATACAGAGATTATTAGTAAGATAATAAAACTCCTTGTTCGATGGATTGCTAGTTCTAGCTAAGTGGGGGACAAAAGATATATTCCATTCCATTTTAGTGACTTTGTAATTTTTACACACTATGAAATATAAAAATAATAAGTGTTCCAAAAAAAAAACTGTCATCAAAGTTGTAGTCAGAAAAGCTGTGAGTATAAAAGACTTAGCTTAATAAATACATACATATATAATCTTTAACCCTTTATACCTTTAGGTGGCGAGGAGCCGGACGCACCGAGCCACAGAGTGGATATGTGGGCGTGAGATGAGGCAGCGGAGCCATGTAGGCAAGTACAATGCCGCTCGTGGTTCACCCATCCGAGTACTTTCTGGAGAAAACTCAACTTAACTCCGTTAAGCGGTATAAATCCACTATAACCACCCTGCCGTACTGCCGGCTTTTGCATAATAAATACTTGATTTAAATGTAAACTGTCCAACTCCTATTCACTATCTTCTTCAACAAATCTGCTGTTATGCATTTACTACACACCACCCTCTAAGTTTGCTTGCAGAGAAAAATATTTCTTACAGATCCCTTGCTCCTGAATACAAATATGCAAGCCATATACAGTGTGTCTCCAGATGCAGTTCACAAGAGGAAAAACTATTTTTTTAATGATTTTATGACAAAAAGTCATTCTTTATAAAAAACCTTGCTTGATTCTAAACAACTAAAAAGTATAACGTAGAATCAATATTACTTACAATAAAGTAGAAAATCTAAAATATGCATTGTTTGTTTTGTCAGGAAGAATCAAGTTCTATAATTTTCAAAAAATCATATAAACTTGTTTGAATAAATTTATTTATCCATTTGATAACATTATAGTGTCACACTGAAGTGTTAGCTAATATATATTTTTTTATCATTTTGCACCTAAGTGTGTGAACACTTGTGCTGTGAAAAAGATAAAAAAAAACAAAAAAAAAAGGGTTACAGTGATAGATTGTAATATACATTATACATAATCATAGACAATAACAACAATAAGTAATTAACAATGTTGATAGTGAAAATAACAGCGGATATAAACTGTTAAAAAAAAGATATTTAATCCAGCAGTTTTATAAATTTCCAATAGCGATAAAACACAAAATCTTTTATTACAATGGTAAATCTTTTAAGATTTTTTATATTTCTTATATTAGTGGGTAAGAGATTATATGCTCTGGGAAAGAGGCAAGTTATAAATCGATATCTTTTGTCCTTGTTAGTAACAGGAATTTGTAGTAAATTATTAATATTACTAAGAGTTGTGTACGCATGTGATATTTGTTGACGAAGTTCTTTGTGTTTGAATGCAAATATACAAAGGCTTATAATATAATTATAATATAAATCATAATAATTCCTATGAAAAATAATGTAAGCATGAGTATTTTCTAGCAACTAAGATGCACGAGCTTAGTTATTAGTAGGTATTACATGGCTACATTTTTGTCTTAAGTTTTATTACAGTTGTGGAAAACATTTCAATCTTTATTTAAAATTTTCGTATACCAGCCGTATTTGGAATCTCTAGGAGGAAGGGGGTTGGAGTCCGTCTGGGAGATTAGCATCTCTGGGCCCCCTTTCTGGGTACCTCTGATGCATATGCAAATCTGTAGCACAGGCAATGCCGACAACATAGATGAAAAATGAAATAAGGTAATGCTATTTCTCAACATTATTAATATTATTACTGTATTGATTTAAGCATGGTATAATTTTAAAATGAAATATAGTAGTCGAAGAGCTAGCGAACGCGAACGAAATTAGAAAAATCATTACATGTGTTTCAAATGTGACATTTTTTAACCACACTGTTTGATCTCTTCCTCCACAGATCAGAGGGGTTGCCCTGCCAGACTAGGGTTTTCCTACTCATATACTATGAATACAGATAATAAAAGGGATTTTATCCATTACGGAGCTGTGAAGAGGTCGTGTTCGATAGCTCTTAGACTATAGGACTTAATTTTTTTTATTAAAAAATAAATTTTTTTAGTATTTCTATTTTATTATTGACACTCTGTTATACTTTTTAATGATTTTGAAACAATCAAAACTTTTTATAAAGAATAGCCTTTTGTCATAAAATGAATAATAAAAAAGTTTTTCCTCTTTAGTTTTTTATTTATAATATCTTTATAATAATTGATACTACCCATTACCTGGCGAATCAGGCCCCAGAAGCTATGAAGTTTGTGCGGGAGGGAGAGGCAATTATTACTAACGCGAAGGACCAACGTGCGGCTGCAGCCGACTTATTAGATGATATTAGTACAAATCCCACATTTGTGTTACAGCTAAGGGATATTGCAAAAAACCTTAACCAGATCTGCTGGTACCGGGAGTAGAATCCGGCCCGCTTGGGTAAGAAAAGAGCAACATAGTCCTTACACTACCAATGCTATAAACAACACATAATATTGAAATATAATATAAATACAAAGATTAGTTAAAGTTTCACAAGTTTTATTAATATCTTAACCTGACAATATTGTTTCGACACTTTGTGTCATTATCAAAGGTAGATAAGATTGATAAACAAACACGTTGCTAAGGATAAATACATACAGAAAATAGGTAACTAGATACAATACATAACAAAAACTAAATATCTAACACTTCTAATAAAGGAGAATTACTAAGCTCAGTTTGTTCATTCATTAAAGGTACTGTGCGTTTATGTCTGTATATTTCAAAAGCTTCTAAAATGTCTAATTTGTGTTTGTTGTTGCAAAAATGTAAGAATTTAATGTTGTTTTGAGGTGTCATTGGGTGGTTCGGTTCCAAAATGTGTTTGGCATAATTCGATTTTTCTGGATGTTTAAGTCTATAAGAGCGTACGTGTTCTTTGTATCTTATGTCGAAATTTCTAAGTGTTTGTCCAAAATAAACCGAGTTACAAAAGTTACAAATGCCGGATTTCATGATATCTTGTGTTTTGTCTTTAGCATTGAATAAAAATGAAAAGGTGTTGGCGTTAGTTTTATAGGTTTTAACCACCAGTTACAAAATAACCTATAACACTAACACCAACACCTTTTCATTTTTATTTAATGCTAAAGACAAAACACAAGATATCATGAAATCCGGCATTTACCGTTTGAATTGTTCTTTTTGTAACTCGGTTTATATTGGACAAACACTTAGAAATTTTGACATAAGATACAAAGAACACGTAAGCTCTTATAGACTTAAACATCCAGAAAAATCGAATTATGACAAACACATTTTGGAACAGAACCACCCAATGACACCTCAAAACAACATTAAATTCTTACATTTTTTCAACAACAAACACAAATTAGACATTTCAGAAGCTTTTGAAATATACAGACATAAACGCACAGTACCTTTAATGAATGAACAAACTGAGCTTAGTAATTCTCCTTTATTAGAAGTGTTAGATATTTAGTTTTTGTTATGTATTGTATCTAGTTATCTATTTTCTGTATGTATTTATCCTTAGCAACGTGTTTGTTTATCAATCTTATCTACCTTTGATAATGACACAAAGTGTCGAAACAATATTGTCAGGTTAAGATATTAATAAAACTTGTGAAACTTTAACTAATCTTTGTATTTATATTATATTTCATGATTATGGAGTTCCACAAAGTAAGGCTGGAGACAGTGAACACATAATATATTTTTATGAAGGTCTAAATAAAGCTGATTCCTTATACAATAAAAAGCTAATAATAAGTTTTTGTCAAACTGGATGATTATGTCAATATATTACATCAAACTGCATATCTAAGTGATGCTTGAGACTGCTCCATAGTAACAGTATATGATTAACTTATTAAATAATAAATCATAGTGTTTTCACTTATAATATACCAAGTGCATTGATTATTGCCGGAAATTTTTTGAGTGACATTTCTGCAACGTCATAATTGCACGACACGAAGTGGAGTGCAATTAGTTGCAGAAATGCACGAAAGTAAAATTTCCAGGCATAATCAATGCACGAAGATATATTCGGAAAGAAAATCGCGGCGACACAAACCATTTCTACCTATTTTAAATTTTGATTATCACTGTCAAGTTGTAACATAACATAGTTAGCCGTGGTATCCAAAATTAAAATTGACAGGAAACGTTTATTACAATAGTTGTGTATTTAATTTCAATTGATTTGTTCTAGTTTTTTGTAATTTGTTCAGTTGTATAGTTTAAATAAATTTGACATTTTTGACAGAAAAATTTCCACTTATTAATTTCAGTTAGGTTGGTCTACCTACAAAAAATTTACAAAAAATTTTTTAGTTGCCATGGTAACGGCTCCTGAGCTAGTTTTTTTATTGGTCACTACTGAGTGTCGTACGATTTTCAGTTAAAATAATTAATTTCTTATT
The DNA here is from genome assembly GCA_929113105.1 of Agrypnus murinus. Taxonomy (NCBI): domain Eukaryota; kingdom Metazoa; phylum Arthropoda; class Insecta; order Coleoptera; family Elateridae; genus Agrypnus; species Agrypnus murinus. The sequence goes on from OV816025.1 coordinate 154,845,078, forward strand.
AGAAATTGTATTTATTACTTGATAGTAAGTAATATTTAATGTATATTATCAATAAATATCAGATAACGATCAACATAACGTAAACGATCAAACTAGTGAACGTTGCTTGATATCAAATACCTTAAATGGTAATAATAAACTTTAAAAATCTAACACTGTAAATATAAGATAGCTGTGAACACTGACAAATTGGCTAATTTCTAACTACTGAACCTTCAATAATGATATTTGATACTGACACGATGTCTCAAGTATTGCTTTAGCGCAAAGACATGTAGTTTTATTGCAATATTAACATAATCATTCACTTTCATCAAAATTCCATCACTAGTTGCTTCTTATTATACAAAGAATGAGCTTTATTTTGAGCTATATTCATGCATTTTATTATTTCCTAAAGATACAATGAATGAAAAACCACCAAAAGTGCCATTTTTCGAGCCTTTAATAAGGTCCGATATCTCAGAAATCTGATACAATAGGCCAATTTCGAATACATCAAAATCTGGAAGTGACACACGAGCATTTTCCTATAATGGTTTATGAATGAAAAGTGGTTTGAACCAACGAGAAAGTTGCAATATTGTTTTTCCAGATACTTGTTCCTCACGAATCACTGTGTATAACTGGTTTGCAAAATTTTGTAGAAGTAGAAATTCTTTTAAAGATGAAGAACACCCAGATTAATCAAAATCAGCTGTTATGATCAAAAACATAAAAGCATGCCGAAGTACTAGTAATGAATGATCCTCAAATAACTTACAACGAGATAGAGGTAATTAAGCATTCATTCATCACAAATTTATGAAATTATTAGGAAACATCTTAATGCAAGAAAGCCTTGTTGTTGTTGGATGCCACACAACCTCGCAGAAGCTCAATGACAATGTCGAGTGGAGTGAAACCAAGAACAGCTGCAATGTTTTTAAAATGGGAATTCTCGCAAGGTGCTTGACATCATAACCAGTGATGAAAGTTGAATTTACCAAGATGATCCCTATAAAACATCAATTGTCCTTGTGATTCTTTCCAAATGAAGATCCTCCCATGAAACATCCCAGGAGTATTGATTGGAAAATGATGGCATCTTTTCTTTAGTCCATGCTGTCATGTTGCAACAATATCCCTAGAAAATGATTGAATGAAAATCGTATGTTTACCTTAAAGTTTTCAACAAATTAACAAAACAACAAGGAGGAGACCAGAAACTGGTTTGAGAGGGATGCTGCTCCATCAGGACAATGCATCCTCCCATACTGCAGGGCAAACTGTCAGATTTTTGCAAAAAGTCCTGGTATGCAATTACTGGGTCATCCTCCTTACACCCCAGACTCAGCACCAATTAACTTTTCCTTATTTTCTAACATAAAAGAGAAGCTTCAGAAATGCCATTTTAACATGACAAAGCAGTAGTAAAGTTTCTATAGGAAGTATCAGCGATATCGATTGAGATGTGGAAAAAGTGCTTTGAAGATTAGTTTAGATATATGAACCATTGTAGACAGTTTGGGTAGAGTACTTTGAAAAAGTTGTAATAATTTTTTTGTTCTCCAATATAATTTATCTAGAATCCTTTATCTCTGGATTCTAGATAAACTATATTAGAGAACAAACAGTTCTAGCAGTTAATCTTTAGAAACAAAACTTTCTAAGACTGTCTTTTCAGATGAAACCTGATTTTTGTTTAGATGAATACGTCAAGTTGTTAAGGTATAAAAATGTGAAATTTGGAAAAATCAGCCTTTCGCAAAGACACCATTATCAGAAATGTTATCTTAAAAAAGTAAATGTTTGGAAGTGACAATTAGTAGTCCTTATTTTTGACAGTAAATAAACAAGAAAATTACAATGCTATTTTTTCAGACATTTCAAATTTAGAACAAGCAAATTCTATTCTAGAGAGCTTGACTATTCATTCAATTTTATATCATATTTATGTGTGATCCATGACAAATGTACACTTTGCCATTACAAACTTAGATTCAGCTACTATATTTGCATATAATATACCGGGTGGGGCAATAGTGTGGGGAAGTCCGATAGCTCCTAAACGGTAACAGCTAGAAAAATCGTTCTAATACGGATGTAAATAGTGGATAGAGGCGCATCTAGAGAAATTATTTTCAAATATACAGGGTGTTGCAGAAAACTGTGGCACGCTTAAGGTAATTTAATTTAAGAAAATGAGTTATCTTTTGTGCTGACAACAATTAAGAATCCCCATGTTAGTCAGAGAGAAGTGAGTTCATCTGTAGGAATAAGTAGACGTTCTGTTGGTCGAATCTTAAAGAAAAATAAGTTTCATGCATATCACATTCAAATGCACCAGGAATTAACTGATGACAATTTTCTAAAACATTTACAGTTTTGTAATTGAGCCATAGGTAAAATGCAAGACGATGCTACATTCTTCAACAATGTTTTGTTCACTGATGAGCCAACATTTCATAAAAATGGATTTGTTAACAGGCACAATTTCCATTATTATGCTACAGAAAATCCCCACTTTTTCAGATAACTTGATAACCAGCACAGATGGTCCATAAACGTTTGGGGGGAATTATTGGAGAACATGTAATAGGGCCACAGAGAAACAACCACAATCCAAAGTATGAAGGATAGAATAATACATGCTTTTAGAAGTATGACGCCGGCAATGTTAAGAAACGTACAAAGATCGTTCCAAAGGCGCATCGAAATGTGTGTCCATGCAAATGGGCAACATATCGAGCATTTGTTATAGTTTTTTTCTTTTGTTTTATTTGAAAAATCTTGATTTTTGAAATAAATAATTGTTTTTAATTGTGTACTTCTTGCAGTTTTTTCTCAATAAATCAAAAGTGGTTACAGATAGCTATATGGACGTACATACAAAAAATGTTCGTTATTTAATTCTGCATCACAAAGGTACAAAATATACAGGGTGTTCCATTTGAAAAAGTTTTTTAGCTTAATTTTAGCTTTGAAGTTCTCTAAATTTAAAAATTAATTTTGAACACCCTGTACATGGTGGGTCCATTTTCTTTTAAAGAAGAGCACCCTACAAGCCCCTGCAACAAAATCCCTATTTAAATTCGTCTTCACAGTTGCAGCCATGAAAGCACTGTTAAGTGGGATAATGTAAAACTCAATTTCTTTGAAAAAAAATTTATAACTTCTAAACCGGTCATTAGATGGCGCTAAGATTTTAGATATGAATAAACCTGCCAAGAGTGGTGTTAAATATGCAAAAATATTTGGGGCATTCTATTTAAAAAAATTACCTTAAACGTGCCACACTTTTCTGCAATACCCTGTATATTTGAAAATAATTTCTCTAGATGCGCCTCTATCCACTGTTTACATCCGTATTAGAACGATTTTTCTAGCTGTTACCGTTTAGGAGCTATCGGACTTCCCCACACTATTGCCCCACCCATGATGATCATTTTTGTCAAATCGGAAATTTCTTTGCGGGTTTACTTGAAGAATTAAATTTTTCAGTAGCCCATAAATATTTAAATGAAGTTGAAAACAAGATATTGGAAAGATTTAAAGAAATCCTTGTTTAAAGAAAAATTTCGTCTGCTTTAAGTGAAAAGTGCATAAGCCCGAAAAGACTGTTTTACAAGAAATGTAACACTTTTCATGTTGCTGCCAATGCTTTTGCACTTGTTCCTGATTTTATTTTTGCTATTTAAGCAACATCTATTAATTATTTTCGAAATCTCTCACATTTATTTTATAGAAAAAGTAAAATTTAACCACCTGACATTAAAATTTCAATTTTGGCACTTAGGCACTTTTCATATGAAGCCGATGATTTGTAAGTGAAGAAGAAATACTAGAAAGAATATGACAGACATTTTCAACATTTATTGTCAACTTATTTTTTATTAACTAAAGTTTTTGTGTATATCTTTGGGGTTGTTTAGTTTTTTAAGCTAAAAGTGATATTAGATTTTGTGTCACAAAAGGTAGCCATTGCTCCCTGTCAGCTTAATGCTAATTTTTTGGAACACAGTAAATATCAATTTTTTTAATTTGTCCACCATTTAGCAAAAAATTATTACATAATCCAGCTAGTCCCCGAGTAGCAAAATCTGTCTATACCAAATGCAGACTGCATGTACGTGCTTACATTTCATCAATAACATCACATATATTTTTATTCGTACGTGTGCGCAATCTATTCCTGGTATAGACAAATTTTGCTACTCGGGACTATTAAAGTACCTTGGTCAGTCTGATTGTCTTCCAATACAGGTTTAGGCGGTTGTGCACCAGCCCCAACACATTCTAATAATGTAAAAATAATTGACCAATCTGTGTTGGTGTGAATGTTTTGAGCAGATGTCTTTAAAAGTTCATATAAACCATAAGAAATCTGTCTGGATATTCGAAAGAGTGTTGCGCTTTTTAAAAGTAAAAGCATCCTCAATGATTGTAATACAATAGGACTCATATCTTCATTACGCATAAGACGTATAGCTAACCTTAAAAGGCCTATCACAGATCTCTCCAACAAAAATTGGTAATCACAATGAGATGCATTCATTACAAGTGTGTAAAGATGATCACGTACTATTTGCCAAATTGCCATGACTCTATCCCTTAAACAATAGTTATAATTGATAGTACATAGTAGTAATTAGTGAATAGAAATATTGTCACTTTCATCAAGTCACTTACCTATTCTGGATAACAATCCTCAAGAGAAGTTCAAGGAAGAACACAGTTATATTTTCATTATAACTGTAACCTAATGATTTTTGTACATCAGGGCCTCTAGATAGTTCTACTAGAGATTTGACTAGTTCTAGTAATGCATCTTCATGCAAGAATTTGGAATCTGTTATAAGCTGATCTAAGTTGCAGTCTTTTACACATTGTTTAGCAATATCTATAAATTCTTGTTCTTCAGGTGTAGGTATCTTCGATAAGTTTTCAGAAGATGATACCATGTATGAATATAAAGAACTAAACAACCCTGTATCCTGCTTTTGAGATTGGATATTTTCACAGACTAAAGTTATCTTGCCACTAGGTTCAATAAAATCTTCAGCTTCCATGTATGATTTTGGTAATAAATTATGATTATAAAGCGATAAAAATAAATCAAAAATATTTTTCCATCCTTCACGTACATTATCACCATGCTGATGCACCAAATTAAAAACATTCTTCAATGCTAACTGCGCTTTAATATTCGAACCAAACTGGACAGCACCAATACCTTTTGGTTGGTTGTGGAAAAGTGTAAATTTGCACAATGTTAAGATTAACATATCTAAGTTTTGTATTATTCCAAAATGTGATGATATAAAAGCACAACTATCAAAACCTTTAACTGCTCTCTTATAGACATTAGGATCTTCAGATTTATCAAAAACAAATGACAATGCTGCTATTATAGGACCCCAAATTAAACTAAATAGATCACAATCATATGTATCATTGGATGCGTGGATATATACACCATCTTTTGATGCACCTCTTCTGAGTAGTACTTTCCATAGGTAATTTTCTTTAACTAAGCCTGTATGTTCAGCTGGCATTACTATTTCTTCACTTCTAAAATATATACGAAAAGTGTTAAGATAAAACTATGGATTTTTAAAATAACATAAAATACAGGATGATTCACAAATAATACGAACAAAAAAAATATAGTATCACTTCAATTAAACAGTGTTCATTTGATTTTTTGAAAACTATACATAGTGATTCAGAGCACTAATAAAAAATGTATACAACCAATCTTTAATAATTAAGACTATTGATCGTCTCACGTTGAGGCTATAGTGTGTGTTCTCATGGACAACGAGGTTGCCAAACATCTTGCAAGCAACTTTTAAAAACACTTTCTAAATATTGTAGTTGTAACTACATAAACCTTTATAATCCCTATTGTTCGAGCAAGTTACATTGCACGTAGTCACTTCTTCTGACAGCGGTAGTAAAACAAAATTTCAAAATTTGCTGCTGTTCATGTAGTGCGCATATAAAGTCTGGAACTATCGAAATAAATCTTCTATTAAATATTTTTGAGCAAAATCCTCGAACACGTCGATTTTTATCTTAAGGGAGTTGTGGCTGTAGAAAAATATGATGAAAATATAAAAAAATTATTGCAGTTGATAGATTTTAATGTACAAAGTTATTTCCTAGAAAATCTTTAATGTTTAGGAAGTGTGTTTACGCATAAATTGCATTTAAAAATAACACACGATCTTATGCAAAATGGCAAGTTGTTGATACCTTTATTATAATAACTCCATAAAAAAAAAAATGATGAAAAAACTTAACACCAAAACATTTCACGTAAAACCGTTGTAAGATTGTGCCGTTAAAGTTTCAAATTTGTTAGGATGATAGTTTTGCCAAAAAATAAATTAATACGAAGAATTTGTCGATTGAACGCTTGATATAGCTCACTTGGTAACAACGTCACATTGCGACAAACTACCGGAAAACTTAAATGCTTTATATAGCTCCATATAGAACCAGTGCCGTTGGTAATTTACATCTCGAAAATAAAATCAGTTGCATTAAATAAAAAGATACATAATTCGGGAATTTCTTACTGCTACGTTTTAAATGAATCTGAATAAATGGTGTTTTATATACATATATTTGCAAAGATAACCTCAAAACATGTGTCAACGTCATTTAGTGCATTAATTTGATTTTATCAGAACAACAAACGAAATACTGGTGCCAACTGAAGGCAACGTTGTCACTTTTTCACTACTCTAGAAGCGTATAATTTATTTATATTCTAGAGAGATTTCTTTAATGTTTAGTGTTTACATAGTAATGTTATTTTATATTTACTAATAAAAAAGTAAACTTGAATGAAATTTCTGGTTAGAACAATTGCTTCTTTCTTCCCACCACAACTTCCTTAAGGAGACATATTTTAGTGTAATAGTTATTTGTAGAACGTCTTTTGTTTCCGAGTTATGACAATAACGAAATTCTTTTAAAATGGAAACCCTAATTTTTTATGATAGATTTGGAAAGATAATGTAATGCCAAGATCAAATATGCTAAAAAAGTATGATATTGTATTAAGAAATTTCCGAGATAATTGCTTTTAAAGTTTTAAAACAAAAACTAAAAAACAATCAAACAATTGTGTGCAGACTTAACGCTAACATACTAAAAAATTAAAAATGCGAGTTTTGTCATGAAACTTGGTACCAAGGATAAAAATTGAATTCTAAACAACTTTTTCTAATAACTTTTTTTGATATCCCCAACGCGAAGCGAAATATTGAGAATTGGCCCTGTTTGAAAGGTCGTGGTAGGCTGGGTTTACAGTTCACAGTTAAGTTGAGCGCAGTGTTGGGTAGTGTTCGAATACCCAGTATTCTGAATCCTATTCAAGCTACTTTTGCGAGTATTCGTATTCATATTCGAATACAATCAAAAATTTAGTATTCGTATTCAAACAACTACTTTTTTTGGTTGATATTCAGTATTCTGTATTCGAGTTAGCCTTTCTTTTGGTATTCTAGTGAAAACGAATCCTGGTATTCGAATCCCCGTATTCTAAGGAATACATTGATTCAAATTGGGAATACATGGATTCAAAGATTACATACAATAAATAATACCATATTTTTACAAGCAAAATCAGGAATGAACAGTCTGGGAGTCACGAATCGCAAAGATTGTTCAATGTTCATTCCTGCAGTTACTTACCCCAAGAATGTCTCTATATTGTCGAATTTATTTTGTTTGTGTTTTAGTGTTACGATATTAATTACTCCTAGTATATAGTGAATAAGATTTTTAAAAAGTAAGTTTGGTAAATTAATTTTGAAGTATTAGTATTATTTATTAAGTAAATAATTTTTGAAAATGATTATTTGGGCGATACTTATACAGTGACAGCGTGTCTTGAAACGTTCTTCACGTATGGAAAAGTAAAATATATTATCAATTTCTAGAATAATTCTATTCTTGATAAAGAGCTGCTGTTTAAGTACGCGGTAATTTTGACAACGCCAAAGTTTGTGTGTAATCTATGGGGTAATGTATAGTGGATGCAAAATTCTAAAATATAACCTAGCATTAATTGCAAAATCAATTTTTTCAATTAAGAATTTTTGAAACAGTATTTTAAATTTATTTTAATACAAGACTTTTCTTTTGAGAATCTGTTATTTATTATATATTTCCAGTGCTGTGCTGTCAAATTATTGTCAACCGGCTCGCTAGTAACCAAATTTCTCCTACTAAAAATGCACTTTTATACGATTCACTTCTATATTCTACATTTAATTCAAATCGAAGCAAGAATAAATATACTGACTAAAAAAACAAATACTAAGGGAAACTAAATGAAATAATATGATTTTAATTGCTAATAACTCCTATAATTGTTAAATAATTCGAAAACACGTAACTAACAACTATATTAAAAAAACTAAACAACTAAAAAATTATACTGTATGCGGAACGCACGCGGTTCCAGACTGGAGGTATGCGGGTAGTTTAATTTAAAGGAAAATCCCGAACCCGTCCACGCCCGTGAACTGAAGCATTTAATGGAAATACTCCGTTTATTTTCATTCATGGAACTAATTATTCTAAACAATATTCATTTAAAATGAATACATGGATTCGAATACTTGGTATTCGAATATTTTTTTGAACCCTGTATTCGAATCCTCTGTATTCGAATCCATTTTTTAATAGTGTATTCAGTATTCGTATTCGAATACCGTTTTTTGGTATTCGACCCAAGACTGGTTGAGCACCTAAAAAAATGCAACTCGTGCATATATATCAATGTGCCAACATTCAAATTTTTACTCCTTAAAATAACGAAATTACGGAAGTGTATTCATCTTAAATGCGACACACTGTATATTGTTCCAACTAGAAGTTCAACAATAAATTGAAAAATCTGGGCCAAAGAAATTACGAGGGCAAAAATGTAAAATGCATTGCGAATTGCTTAGATTTAGACTTAGATTGCTCCCGGAAAATGCCGAAAACCTACTTTTTATCCACCACAATCTTCTTAAATTAAATTTTAAATACTTTTTTCTAATACTATTATATTACATTGTAATTTTTTAATTAAGGGCCTATCCTCACGATGCTACACAACATCAACGCGATATCCTAGTGACAAGTTTAGTCGACGTTGCCACTATATATTTTAATAGGAGTATGCATACGAAGCAACACGACACCGAAGCAGCATGATATCCAAGCTGCATGTTGCTCGTCAACATTTTCAATCAGTGGTTTACTGACCTATTCCCAGATATGTGCAAAAATGACAACGCAAGAACGAACGAGATCAATTTAAAAATTGCACTAGAGGTTGAAAAACACTAATGTCTGTTTAATTTTAAAATAGCAGAATATACCCGGAAAGATTTAACCGAGAAGGCGTGGGATGAAGATGGGAAAAATTTAATTTGTTAGGTATGGATGCACCCAACTTCGTCTTTTCTGTCGATTTTGTAAATACACATACATTACAAAATCCTCTTCCTCTTCACTGGAAAAGAGATCTTTTTCACTAGACATCTCGACTATTATTATTATGACTGACCATTTTTATTGTATGCGTGTCGCGTCGTGTAAACCTAGAGGTGTTGGATACATTTGTTTTTGTAGTATCATCTGCATATCATGTTGATGTCGTGTAACATCGTGAGGATAGGGTCTAAGTTTTTGACATCGTGTTTTTTATAATCTGATATTGTTTATTTTTTATTAATTTTGTATTATTTTATTATAGCAAAAAGCGTAGCAGGAAACGTATTTTTCTGACATCAATGTTTTCATTTTGTGAAATAATTTTGTAATTTTAATGGCCGAATAGTCGGTATTTGGTGATTTGGCCAAAAGCTGCTTCGGTGCATCACTAAAATAAATGAATGCATTTAAATATAAACCTGTCTATTCCCAAAACTATGATTTTGGCACAAATTACAGCACTATTTATTTCAACTCTTCAATTACGTTTTACATTTGTGTTTGTAAAGCAACACGTGATATGGTAGTGCTATTACAATAGCAGAATTTTACCAATCGGTAACTGCAGGCATATAAATTTAAAAATGTCTGAAAATTTAATTACGATATCTTGGAAGTTTCTATTCTTAATAAGTTTTTAAGAGCTCTGATTTTACCTACTGCTCGGAATCACCCTACATACTCTATATATTTCATAAATGAATGAAACTATTGAAATAAACAAAAAATCCCATCAATTTATTTAAAAAGATAACATATCTATACATGATTATTTCCACGATAGATATTATTGTGTTTACACCAATCAACATAACCTTAAATTCTTAAACTACGGTATACTGTTTTTAATTTAAAAGTTTAAAATTAATAACCCTAATGACTGATTTAGACACAATTCTAACAAAGTAGAAGGTTTAATTTCAAAACTGTTAAGCTGCATTATTTGTGAATCACTATAATTTTCTTTAACTTAGGGATGAAACAAACATTTAATAAAATAAACGTTTAAACCATCAAAAATTAAACATTTACACGTTTAAACGCTTCCCCAGAAAGAATTATGAAACCATTTCTCTATAATCCTATGTTGTTTTGATTTTTAATATATACGCGCCATAAAGCGGACGACTCACGTTGGTTTACATCTACTACCACTAATAAAAACTGTTAAGAGAATATACGGAAAGACTCCGGTGGGATAAATCGCGAAGTGCGTCTTAAATAAGCTGTCACAAGACGTAAATAAACTTGAAGTTAGCTAACCCTTGAAGCTTCATTTATGATGACGCTCGTTTGCGTACCGTGTGCACTTAACTCGCTCTTAAGGTTTCAGCATAATATGGAATGGAGTGATACTGATGAAAATTAAATATAGCACAATTAAATCAGACTTGCATTTAAACATAACAAAGCCACTAGGCTTAAAAGAGGTGTTTGCCCTAAAAAAGGCAATTGCAAAATAAATTTTAAATAAATAAATGTTAACGAGAACTGCGACTGCATATACGTGTTTCTGCATGTAGGTAAAGTAGCTTAAGCGTTAAAGAGAACACATGCGTGCCAACGAATAGCATCGCTTATGGTTGTTTACGTCCTTGCGACAGCTTATTTCAGACGCACTTTAGCAAAAATCAGCAAAATACAAAAATAAATATAAACTGTGTTTTATGTGAATTATTTTTGCGTACACTAAAGTCTCTACTTTTCATCATCTATGATGATGTGTGTTTTGATTGGATTATTACTTTATAATCAAATACCATATCGGGCTGAATGTCGAACGGCAAATAGCCACGGAGAAAGCAAATTGTTGCCTTTTAGCTCTAATGAGATCATTGTTTGCCGTATAACATTGATATTCCATTGAAAATACTTTCACATACACATATGCATTTAAACGTGTATTTTTATATTAAATGTTTATTTACTACTAAACGTTTACATATTTAAATGCTGCATCCCTACTTTAAGTCCTAAAAAAATATTAGTTACAAAATAAAATCTTACTTAATTGCAGTGTATATCTCATTTAACATGTCCTGATCAAAATCGCTACCACCATTAACTTTTTTTAGGTTCTTTTTAAAATCATCCACTGTCATGGGAATGCTTTGCTTTTTAACATTATGATTGTGTTGATCTACATTTAACATAATGATAGCATATGCCAATGTAAATGCAGCATCTGCATTAGCAAAGGGTTCTGCATTACATTTCTACAATCAAAATAATTTATAATATTCATTTCTGGAATTGCTTAGGTAATTGAATTGTTGTCTGTATTAATTATTCTTACAAGTCTGTCCCTTTAATAGAACAGTAGCTAGTTTTACAAATAAATATAAATGCACGGAAAAGCTAATAATTTTATATTTTTATTAAAAATTTTCTAGAATTATGTACAATAAACGTCACGAGTTGTAAAAGTTTGAAAATTTAAAAAACAACATGAAAATATACACGCTGCTACCAACTTAACATGAATAAATCGTGGTTAGCTCAGATATCTTAGGGTGTCCATTAATCACGCGAGGTCCGAATAGGGGGGGAGTGGTTCGGATAACATCACTATTAATCACGATGGGGGGGAGGGGATCTTGACCACGTATTTTAAAATGTCTGGAAATTGCCTTTAGTGATAAAACACAAAATAACTTTTAAAAAATTCCGGCCCCGCTACCGCGCGCCATCTTGTGACATTGTCGCCTCGACACACGTGCCTGAAGGGACACCTGACCTCGACACCCTTTATCTTGGTGTCATCTGATGGAGGTTCCGACGCTTATCGTACATTAAATTATCATTACAAGATTAAAGTAAAAAGCTGCATTGCCCATCTCATTTCCCCTCAGTTATTAGGCTAATGCACTATCTTTGTTGTATATATTGTCACATTCTAAATGTGTATTTGACGTGTATTAAGGAATTAAGGTGCAATTCCACTGATGCAACACTAGACGACATGTCACATGTCGTCTAGCATTGCTGATGCATGTGACGGGCAAAGACAATCAATGTGTAGCATGTGGCAAAGATGCATGTTTTATGTCACTTCATGCTGCTTCGGTTGAAAAACTCAGTATAACATGCGTCATTGCCGCATGCCACATGTTGCCTCAGTGGAATTGCGCCTTTACAATCACCCATATAAGATACACACACTGACGTCACTCATTTCTCGTAATGAAATAGTTGGGCAACTGATTTTTATTTTCCGTATCTATTCATGGCCGGTGTGCCGGCATCAGATGCTATCGGTTGCCGGTAGCAGTCAAGTGCCCTTCTCTGTTCGTATAGGTAACGCACGGTAGAATAAACAAAGAGAAATTGATTCTTTATTACAGAAGTTTTTTGAGAAATAGAATAAGAATTACGTTAAGATCGATTTGTTTGAAGCGTGGTTGCGTCCTATGCTCTTAAGGCTATATTCAAATAGTCCTGAGCCATCTGGTGGGGGGCAGTGGTAAGGAGAACCTCTCTAACTAGGCCCCCCACCACACATTATTTTTGTAGAGATAAATTCAGAGAAACTGAGATTTTTTAGGCAGTTATACCAGAAATAGCATTCGTAAATGAATTAATATTGAATGTTGATTAATTAGTATTATTAATCAATTGACAAGTGAACATACTGTAATTAGTAATTTTAAAGAATCATCAAAAAGCAATTAATAATAAACAAGAAATAAACAAAAAAGGATGATTAATGACATTCATTAATGAAGAAAAAGATATGAACAGACAGTATGGCCAACTGAAAGGAGCGCTAGACTTATGATTACAAAACCCGAGTTTTATTCCCAGTTCCGGTAGTTTCCTTTTAATAAAGTTTCGTAAATAAACAATTTTTTGATGAGTATAATATTTATCATTTAGTTTTATCTTTTTAGTTTAAATACCTATAAACTTAAGGGATAATTTTATATAATTATTCTTTTTTTTATAAACATTATAATTATAAAAAAAATTGTTCATGAGATATATTAAATATTTTATTAAAAGAAAAGTTACCTGAATCCCGAATTGACCCGCGATTTTGTAGTCATAAAATGCAGTGCGCCTTCCAGTCAGCCATGCTGCTTGTTCATGACCTTTTTCTTGTTTATTGAATGTCATTTATGATCCTTTTTCATTTGTTTCTTTAATGAATTGTTTATTTTATAAATATAATATTTATAAAAACAAATAATTACATAAAATTATCCCTTAATTTTATAGTTGTTGTTTAAATTATGTACTATTGATTTCATAATGATCTAAGACAGCAAGGCTAATATGATGCTAATTTATTCTTTTTTTTTCAGTGTGAATATATAAGATAAAATAATAAAAAGTAGCTTCATATTAGCCTTGATGTTCGAGATCATTATGAAACCAATAGCACATTTATGTTAAAAAAACATAAAACTAAATGATTATGCATACCATATTAGTATTTAATTGCAAGTTACTCCATTTTGTAAACATTATAATTATAAAAAAATTTTTTATAATTATTTTTAATTTTTATTTTATTAAGTAAAAATTGTCCAAATCGGAAATAGAACGGGGGTTTAAAATCTTAAATCCAGAGCACTTTTTTATTATTAATTACAGTATGTTTACTTATTAATTGATTAATATTAATTAATCAACAATTCATATTAATGCATTTACGCATGTAAAATATGCTTTGAAATCTAAAAACAGGGGAAATGAGTAGCCATGGCAAAGATGCCACCGCTCAATAATGAATTTATTTTTGCGATTTTACTTCTAACAAAAAAATGACTTGTAGGATTATCCTTAGATTTTGCACAATGCTTAGTATATTTACAATGACTCGACAAAGTAAGTTGCCTGGAAAATCTCCTAATTCAGATTTTCAAAAATCTGTAATGCCGTGTATCGGCTTTTAAATTATTTTGATAATATTATTTACAATAACTAACAAAACTTGATGTAGTGCGATTCTATAAATAACAATAATTTGGAAAAACTTTGGTTTCTCGTGTATATATGGAGAGCATTCAAGAGAGCCCTTAAGTTTTGTAAAATTCATGATGGAATAAACTGTTTGATCAGACTTGTAAATATAAATGACACAGACTCTTATAATAATTTACATACATGCCAATGTTCTGCAAACTGTTCTAACAACAAAGAAATAAGTGGTGCTTCACCAGGTAATCGAAATGTTTCTAGATACAACCTCAACGCTTCATCAATACGCATGTCGATAAAATCAAACATTTTAACAAACGTTTCTAACACCTGCAAATTATTTCTAGCACTAATATATTCTCCAATCATCTTCTTATCAAGACCTGGATTCTCTCTTAGAAATACTACAACTTCTTGTGGGTCTAATTCAAGTTTCAGTATTCCATGCTCTTGTAAAAACTGAATGCCTTTTTTCGGTTTGTGATTAAAGTATTCCGTTCCCGTGGGAAGCCACTGAAAAAAATCACTTAATGTTAACAAAATAATTCTCATCATATACAAATGCAGCAACTTACTCTTTTAATATTCTTAACAGAATTTAATTCTTCTCTGCTTGGAACACGTTCAGATACTTTTTGTCTACTAGATGGTCCTAATAAATTATTAATGTTCTCGATCTTCTCTAAATTTTCACTTATATTATTTTCCACAACATTAGCATTAGTTAAATCTAGCTTTCCTTTATTTTTTTCATTAGCATGTGCTTCAATACTCTCAATAACTGTTAATAATGCATCTAATGATAATAAATGTGTATGATAAATACCAGAAGTAGCTGCAAATGCATTCTTTGCTAATAATTTTGTTACATCTTCATATAGATTAGTACAGTACATATCACAATCGTAATTCAAATAAAGTTCTGTGACTAAACCCGGTATTCTCCATAATTGTACTATATTATCAAGAGCAAGTTCTTTATGTTCATATGTTACTTTCATAGAATCACTAGTAATAATTTCAATTAATTTTGTAAGATAAAATTCTAATTGGAACTTTAGATGTGTTCGAAGAGATTCGAACATTAAAAATGATACTTGCAAATCAGCAGCAAATACTGATAAACGTTCGGTATTCAGAAGCTGAAATTTAATTATTTTTAAAATAAGATATTTATATAAAAACTCAATTACTTACTGAAAATAAATTTCTACATAACTCATCCTTGACAAGAGCTAAAAGACTAGAATATTTTCCGATGCTGTCAGCTGCAACTTCAAATGCAACTGTTAGTAGTGTTAATCCTAAATGTATCATTGCATCTGTATTTTGTTTGTCTAGTGGATTACATAATGTTATTAAGAATCTAAACATTTCTCTAACACATATTAAACCATATGGAACTAATGCAACACTGTCTTGATTTTGTGGTGTAAATCGAACCCCTCTTGGATTAACATATTCTTGTATTTGTGTTGATAAATATTGTAAACTCTGTTGATTAACATCTTGCGATTCGGAAAGGTAAGATTGAGAAATGCATGTTCCATCAACTGAATTAGATATAATACTAAATGTATCGGAAGTTTCAGTATTTTTTGTCTTATCATCATTTTGAAGAATTTCAGGATAATGCACTTCCGATGTGGAATCAGGTCCTTTTTCTTCCGTATTGTATTCTTGCTATATTAAAAATTAAAAGTTTAATTATAAAAGGCAGTGTATATTAAAATAACAATATTAATTAGTATTGTAGGATTATTAAATAAATATTCTAAGTTAGCTAAGGGTAGGAATATACAGAAGATGCATCAGTGCTCACAGTAAAGGTCACCACTGCCATCGTGGTTGTGGTAAAGGTGGATATTAATGGCGAATGAATATATCAGAGAGATTTATCCTTTCAGTGTTTCATACAGCGCCTTGGTGGATTGACGTGTTTTATGTATACTATATTATTTTCACTGAAATCGATCTATTTTGTTATTGATAAAGAAGCATAGTGCCTGTCAATTTAACGGAACAGATCAGGTTGGTCTGACCTGCTCCTTAATTATTACAGTTATTAGTTTTTTCTTTAGTTACATTACAGCAGTTTTTTCTTAGTTATTTATTAAAATTTATAGGTTGTCATTCTATCTAAACAAATAATGACGCTGCAAGACCATAACCACATTCAGCACAACTTTCACAAAATGGTTTTCATTGCAGAATTAAAACGACCATATAGAACCTAACCTAGAAAGCATGACAACTAATAATTTAAAATGCTTCAGAAGAGTGAAGCATTTGGTTCGTTCAAAAATTGTCAAAACTATTTTTGCTGCACTGCACGTAGCAGCTACCATGGTCAAGCTGCATGAAAATTCTCACTGTCAATTTTGCTGCATTTCTGCTGTTTAGTATAAGACCTATAGTATTGCAATCCTTACTATAGTATTGAGGTTATGTGCATGAAAGGAGAAAAACAAATCAGACAGTAGCAAATTCTAACTCAGCTATGCCGCTTGCTGCACATAAATCAATAAATTGTGCTGTTGTCATAATCACTGGCAAATAGGAAAATTAAATATTTAAGGTTATGTTGTGACGTATTAACATTGAACTATATATAAATAACTGGAATGGATGCCTTGTGTAAAGAGCTGAGACAAATAAAATTTTATGCAACCCGCCACAATGTAGGATCCTCATCCTTTTCTAACTCAATGATTCAAATTAAACATTTGGTCGCACACAAAATAAAACTTAAATCTACGTTAAGAATCAGCAAAAAGTTTCACCACGTGTCCTTATAATGCAGGTAACATAAATTAGAAAGAAACGGGAATACTACATTCTTGTCCGTTGCCCCTGACACAACGATTTCTGATTTAGCATGCTTGCACGTCCCTTCCAGTTATTTATATATAGTTCAATGCGTATTATTACAACAATCTTTTAAACTACAGATAAAATCTAACAAACCCGAATTAATAGAACAGATTAGGTAATCATAAACACCTTGAACTACTCTGAAGTTCTTCATCAAATCATAATTTTCCATCCTTTCAAATACCATATTTTTTCCTATCCAGTATACTATCGATGGTATAATGTATATACACTTCTCCAAGAAATTAACGCACCACCAAAAAATAACCAAAAGTTTGAAGTTAATTTGTGTCTAGACCATGTGTCCGATTTCAATGATTCTTTTTTTGTATGATATGTTTTTTATTTGAAAATGTGAATGTACTATTGTTTTGTCAAAGAAATTATTTTTTTATGAATAGTGTGTACCAATTGCGACGTGTTTTTTTATAAAATTTGTAACACCCTGTAACGTTTAACAGTTACACCAGCAAGTTAAAATTCATATCGTACTCTAGCCTTATCGTTTCTTAACATTCTCGTTTTTGATTCACTTTATTATCTCTATTAGTACCGGAAAAACACAGGTTTATAGCATACTATGAAAAACAGGTAAATGTGAAAAGGCAGTTGACAGGAGTGTGTTTATTGTGTTGATAGCTGTGTTTTTCCAATATTTTTGTCAATATGCCCTTCTGCGGTGCAAGCGCCTTATAACGATTTGAGATTTCTGAAAGATTTTACAAAATACGAAATTAGAATAGATAGCATTGCTGCCATAAGAAAATTACAAATCATTTATGACATAAGTCAGGAAGTTGTTACTCTAAGCTTTTTCGATGTCTCAGTACCAATTGAAATTAAAAGGAAAACAGCAAAAGTTATGATTGCGGAAAATGTTGTAATGTCAAAACACGTTTTAGGTGTTATTTTGAACCTAGGCTTTTTAGTTAATTTTTTAATAATAAAAAAATTATAAGTAATTATAAAACTAAGTTAATTTTTAGTTTATTTAATGATCCCATTCAGTAAAAATTCATACATGACTATTGTTAGTAACCTTGTTAGTAATATTGTTAGCACTAAGAAATAAAATAATAACTATAAAACGAGAAGCTAAATCTTGATTTTTTTTAATATCAATTAGCTGTTTCTAGCTAATTGATATCATATAAAATGTAACTCACATAACCAATCCAATAACCATAATTGTAAAGTAATGCAACTACATAAAACTCATTTTATGGCAATAACTCAGAAATGGTTCATATTAGAAGAAATATGATAGAGATCTTTTGTGTAAATACTAAAATTCTCTACCAAAAAGTTAAAACATTGTTTTCGCATTTTATAATGCTTATAGTGTTATAGGGCGTTAACTTAAAAATGCTGCCGAATGGCTGAACTTTCAGCTTGCTGCGGCACTGATTATTTAATCACAAAAAGTTTTTAGAGTGGCACCAAAAAAATTCTGACTTTTTTAATTTCTATACCCACATAACCAAAGTTAACCTCGATTGTCCAGAACCTGATCATTTATTAACCTGGAAAGTTGATCTACCCGTGGTATCTTATATATCCCCTTTGTGCATCCATGAAGGTTATCAAAGCTACAGTATCCGTTACGTTCAAATTATACTTGAGAAACAGTTATTTTAAATAGTTAACTTTATGGTAACCAAAAAGGTTGACTTTTGGCAAACATTCAAGTGCATCGTAATAGCGTCATATCTTTAAAATGACTTATAGTGGTTAGTTTTCAGTTACATGCTCAATAACAGGTTTTAAAAGTTAACAAAAAGATATAAAGTCTAGCTAAAATTAACCATTATATACAGTTAAAAATAATTATACATATATAAAAATACTGAAGTCACTTTAGCTGGTGAGCAAATATTTTATTGCTCTGTTGTAATTAGTTACAAAAAAGTAACAAAAGCAGATAAAAAGTTGTTTGTTAGCCCATAACACAATAAATCAATTATGTGTTTATTTAAGTTCTCGGCCAAGATAATTTTTGCTATTCTTGTTATCTTTCTTGGTTAACTTTTTGACAACCCTCTGGTTTTTCCTTGGGGTTATCTAAAAGTTAATGCATGGGATTAACGCTTCTGATACATCATTTTCTTAACGGTTCATATTTTTCTATATATTTTAGTGCTAGAACACCCTTTTCTAACGTTATTGAAACACGGTTATAATTATAAATATTGTTTATTGTTTCCAGCCTTATTTTGTGGAACTCCATAATCATGAAATAAATAAAGATTATTAAAAGTTTCACAGTTTTATTAAAATATACCTGACAATATTGTTTCGACAGCTATGCTGTCATTATCAAAGGTAATATAATTATAAACAAACACGTCGCTAAGGTAGATACAAAATAGGTAACTAGATAAAATAATAATAATAATAAAAATTAATAATAAAAATCATAATTAAACATCTAATACTTCCAGTAACGGAGAATTACTGAGCTCAAGTTGTTCATTCATTAAAGGTACCCTGAGTTTGTGTTTGTATATCTCAAAGGCTTCTAAAATGTCTAATTTGCGTTTGTTATTACAAAAATGTAGGAATTTAATATTATTTTGAGGAGTCATTGTGTGATTTTGTTCTAAAAGGTGTTTGTTATATATTAGTTCGGTATATATTGGACAAACACTTCGAAATTTTGACATAAGATATAAAGAACACGTACGTCATTACAAAAATAAACATCCTGAAAAATCGAATTACGCCAAACACCTTTTAGAACAAAATCACACAATGACTCCTCAAAATAATATTAAATACCTACATTTTTGTAATAACAAACGCAAATTAGACATTTTAGAAGCCTTTGAGATATACAAACACAAACTCAGGGTACCTTTAATGAATGAACAACTTGAGCTCAGTAATTCTCCGTTACTGGAAGTATTAGATGTTTAATTATGATTTTTATTATTAATTTTTATTATTATTATTATTATTTTATCTAGTTACCTATTTTGTATCTACCTTAGCGACGTGTTTGTTTATAATTATATTACCTTTGATAATGACAGCATAGCTGTCGAAACAATATTGTCAGGTATATTTTAATAAAACTGTGAAACTTTTAATAATCTTTATTTTATCCTATATCGTTACCATGCCAATAATACGTTCGCAACGAGTTTTGTTAAGATACATTTAACAACACTAGTAATGTAAAAAATTTCTTAACAACACTGCTTTTTTATTGATCGAAATTAGGTAGAATGTACAGTATACATGAAAATCAATAAAATAGGTAAGTTATGGAACACACTATTTCTACCTACATTAGGTATAACAAATCAATTACTGTGTATTTTCTTTAACTTCTAAAGACTTGTCACCCATTGTCAGGTTAATTGTACAATTTTGCAAGTTCTCAAATCTAATTCCAAATGAAGAAGCAGTGCCCATGGAAGATTGTCCAAAATTGATGTTTTTGAAGGAAAGATCGGCGGTATTAGTATCAGTACCATGAATCATTCTTGCTATTTTATTCTTAGATGCTAAAGAATCCTCGACGTACCTCTCTGCTATACTTGTGCTCTTCCAACCACCATGCCTCTTGAGTAAGGCTAAGTCAGCGCCAGAATCAGCTAAAAGCGTAGCCGAAGATCGGCGGAACGCATGTCCAGTGTATAAAGAAGGTTCCGGTAGTTTCAAGAAACCTGCAACTTTTTTCCCCATGTCTCCAAATGTATTGATTCCAATTCTTTGAACTGTGCATTTATCTTTTCTGCAACTAACGAAGAAGTGATAGTGGGATATATTTTTTGGTCTCTTGTCTATGTATTTTCTAATTGTTCCAAGATAATCCATTCCATCTTTATCGTCAATGATACTGAACATTCGTTTCTGACCGGTTTTCGTTTTTGGAACAGAGACAATTATTGATGATCCTGTATCAACAATATCATTAACACTAACGTTGTAAAGTTCCTCTCGCCTGCAGCCTCCAAAAATTCCAAAAATTACAGCTACTTTCAGAGCCAAATAGTCATCAGAGGCATCTTTCAAAAAAGTATTGATTTGATCTCTTGTAAATGTTCGCGACTGTTTTGGAGAGTATCCCGAACTATTAGTTTTCATAAATGATGTAACTATTTGATAGGAGGAAATATCCACATTTTCATGCGTCAGCAACATTTTTTTCAACATGGAAACTTTTGTCCACACAGAGGACGATTCAAACTTCTCCGACTATAAAAACGCTTCAATTAATCTTCATGTGAGTAATTAGCAAACGGAAACACTTACCAACTCAGCAACATAGGCCAGCATTACATCTTCACTTATTTCAACCACGCCTTTAGTTTGCTTCCAATGTTTAAATAATTCCAACTCTTTTCTGTACCTGCCCGCAGACTTGCCTGGTATTAATTTTAAGCGGGCCGCATCAGCCTTTTCTTTAATATTCGAACAACTGTCATCCATTTTCGTAATTTTTTTTTCTCAAATAAACAACAGTTGATTGTCATAGATACTACTTTAGACACCGCCGACTGTAGCATTCTCCAGTTTATAATTTATAGGATCAATAATTTATTATTAATTTATAGGAACAATTTATGAATTTTTTTGGTGTTGTAGGATAAAATAAAACGTGTTACGTTATACGTAACGTTATCAGGTTTTACATTACTTGGGAATTTTAAAGAACTCGGGGCTATCGCCCCTCGTTCTTCAAACATATTCCCGCGTAATGTAAAAACCTTAATAACGTTACTTATAACGTAAACTACTATTATTTATTTCATAATTATAAATATAGTTATAAACAAGTATTCAGTTATTCAGTTTGTGTCCAAAAGTAAATTTGTGGCTGGTATTGCTACGTAAAGTTTAAAATATCGGTCGTAAAAGATTTACACAACGTAAATTATTAAAAGGGTGGAGGGTTGTGCATCATCAGTCATGCGCTGTATCTCTCGGACTTACTTAAGTCATCGGTATTTGCAAAGATGGTTGGTCATTCTATATCGTCTCTTCAAAGAAGTAGTATCTGTTCTCAATTAGTATTGAGTGTTAGTTCAATTAGTCAGTGTTCATTTAGTGTATATGCATCATTTCTAATAATCATTCAGGTAAGTTGATAATTCTTCTTTTTAGATAAGGTTTTACTGTTTACTTTCAGTTGCAGTTCGAAAAATCATACCCGGTGCCACTGAACTGGAAATTTTGTCATCCACAAAAGTATGGATCCGGAAGTCTGCAGAAATAATTAAGAAGTCGCTGTAAAAGAAGCTGCATGTAAAATATTTGTAAATAGCAATTACTTGTATATGTATTTTTTTTATTTATAAATGTTTAATACATTTCTAAAATAAAGACAATTTATTATTATTACTATTATTATCCATTCTCAAAGAAATAAAATGATCAATTTTAATCGAAGTCGTAATAGCATTATTTGGATAGATAAAAGCCTTATAGTTATACACCCCAGAGGTTATTTTTTTGTTAGGATGAGCAGTTAACTTTTAGTTATGTTTCTCGGGTCAACTTTTGTACAGTGGATATTATCATTTGCACATCATTATAAGATAACTTAAGGATACTCACTTGGAATGATATAAAAGTTAACCTTAATTAGGGATTAACTTTTTGGTTTGTTGGGGAGATGTCCAAAAGATGACTTTCAAGGTTAACTTTCGGGTATGTCGAGGGGTGCCCAAAAGATTACTTTCAAGGTTAGCTTTTGGATATCTTTTCTGATTAACCTTTTAACAACTTTGAGGATGCCTTAGGGTAGCTCTATGGTTAGGTAATTTGTGACATAGTTAACCTACAGACCAACTTTTGGTTGACAAATGGTAACTTTGTATTTTTGAGAGATTAACTTTTAGTTACCTTTTAGGTAATTTTGGTTATGTGGGTAGGCTGAGAACCACTCTAATGTATATGCATTGCCTAACATCTTACCACCAAAAGATGTCACAAAAACATAACATGTCCAATCTTGTACCTGGTATTGATTTTTGTTTTAAAATGTCTTGTACTGTATGATTCCAAGATGAAAATATAAGTACAAAAAATTTAAGAACAAGATTCAACTGAAATAAAACCACCATTTTCCTCCAGAGATTTATATAGTAGAAACTCCATAATCAGAACACACTGGATTCCGAACATCCAGTAATCCGAACACTAACTTTTATGAGCTATAATCCAAACAAACCTCTTTAATCCGAAACCCTCTATAGTTCTATGTAGTATTGCGAGATAATTGGCACAGTAAATTTTTCCTGTTTAAACAAGGCTTTCTCCATAGTACTCCCTTCCGTAATAAAAATATAAAATTTAAAGCTGTGACAGTCAAAGTCGGTATAATATGCCAAAATGTTTAAAAACCCACCTACTGTAAATTTAAACTGTACCAATTATTTATCTCGCAATAGTATATACTAAAATTGAATGTAGTATTTTTGGAAGGTGAATATTATAAATGAGATTATAGCAGGTTGCTGTCGCGATTTGTTGGCTGATACTGCTACAACCCGTTGGGAGTAGACAAATTCTACTAAGATCAACAAACACTTTTATTATTATTTATTCATATAAAAAGTAATAAAAATTTTGCATATAGAAATGATACCACAAAAAGGCGACCTAAATGTTTTGACATTGCAGTTTTGCAGCAATTTTTTATGTAATGATATCACCTACTTTAAATTTTTTTTACATTTTGGTATGAAATACAAACTTAAGTAAAATATGGTTAGGTCAAATAAGTAGTAATGTCAAATAAATAAATAAGAGTAATGACTGATTCCTGAGGAGAAATCAGCAAAAAAATCGATGAATCTCCGTGAACCTGTTTTATGTTAAGGGCTTACTTTCAAAATGCAATTACTGAAAAGAAATATTTTATTCCTTAATCACCTATTTTCTATAACTAAGAAGATTGTCTCGTTCTTGTCACATTATTTCTGTGAACTTTCTGAATGATTAGTTCACAGACAAGGTGACAAAACCAGGTACCTAACCGCAACCTAACTACGGAAAATAGTGATTACACAATAAAATACTTTTGTCGGAAATATTACATACTTAACATACAGGAAAAATGCAGAAAGTAAAGTTTTCCTTTTCCTTTAAATTTTCATGCAGTTTTATTAGTTTTATTATGCAATTGTCGATGAGAATGGAATTGTTTTATGGTTAGAAATAGTCTCAAAACAGATTTTGTATTTTAGGAATCTTTTAATTTATTTATTGTGAGATTATAAGTGGCAGTTTCCAACAAAGATGGAAATATTATACCTTTTCTTGGTATTAGGTAATTGATGGATGTAACACTGTATGTATTTGGATAAGATAACTTTGGAAGAATTTACCAAGTTCATCAGATTCTGAGTCATGAGCACAAATATAATATATTTTCATGAGTATTACTGTAATACTGTTTCGAATTCAATGTAAACATAAACCCAAGTAGGCAATAGCATTCTGTTGTTGCCAATAGAAGGCGCTCGCACATTTGTTAGTGGAATTGTTAGCGATTACTAATCTTTCTTTTGTGATTTGAAAAAATGACATTTTCTAAATTAAATTTTGGCTATAATTAAAGAATTCCCCACCAAACATTTTTTGACCAAACTGGTGTCATTTTAACGAAAGTTTTATGCTGATTCTGAATCTGTAAATCATAATTAAACCCCCCAGATTTATTTTGGAATCAAAAGTAAACAAATTCTTAATCTCCATGGCAACAAATAATAATTATATTAACTTTTTTCTCTGGCTCATTCCAATGGAAATATTTGCCGCTCTAAAAGCTCTCTAAATCCATTTGATGAGGTGGATTATTTCTCAGTTTCTCCCTTAAGTTTCTATGATTACCAAATGGGGAATATATATTTCTTAATAGTGGGGGAAGTAATAGAATGTTGGGTACGGGGTACATAATAAATAAAAGGATGAAATCGGCGATAGTAAGCTTTAAACCAATATCGGATAGATTGTGTCTATTAAGACTAAGGGGAAAGTACCAAAAGATTACATTAATGAATTTATGAATTAATGAATTAGTAAGCTTTAAACCAATATCGGATAGATTGTGTCTATTAAGACTAAGGGGAAAGTACCAAAAGATTACATTAATGAATTTCCATGCACCTTCGGAAAGAAAAGATATAGAAGTCAAGGAAGAATTTTATAGCCAATTAGATAGAATATATGTTCCATCTATAAGTCGGCTGCAGCCGCACATTGGGCCTACATAATAATAATAATCGCCCCCTCCCTCCCGCACAAGCTTATAGCTTCTGGGGCCTTGGTTAAGGTTATGGGTTGTAGTAATTATTATTATTATTATTATTATTATATGAAGCAATACCTAAGTACGATATAAAAATAATGTTAGGTGACGCAAATGCAAAGATAGGCAGAGAAAATATATATAGACCAACGATAGGAAGATACAGTATGCACGAATTCTCAAATGAAAATGGTACATTTTTAATAGATTTTGCCAAGGAGAAGAATTTGACCATTATAAGTACTTACTTTCAAAGAAAAGAGATTTACTAAGGGACTTGGCAGCAGGGTTGGCAAAAAACATGTTTTTTAAAAAAAAACAAAAACATTTGTTTTTTTAAATTAAACATGTTTTTTATCGAAAATTAGTTTAAAACACCCCATATAAAAAAAACATGTTTAAAACATGATTTAAACTGTTTTAAACTAATAAAGATTTTGAAATATTTTAATGAAAGCTTTTAATAAACATATTATTAAATTCGGGTATAAATTACCATCATGAATCATGATTGTGCATGCCTGAAACAATAATAAAAGTCCTTTTATTCTTATATCATCACTTTTTTAATTTTACGACTTCCTAGTATAGAGTAACTTAAATACAAAATACCCTAATAAAAATCTACTTCAATTCTCGCCAAAACAAAAGTATTAAATATTGTTAAGTCAACACCTTGCAAATTGTAATTTAGAAATGAAACGATCATTATTCTTTGTAAATGTGTCTTCAGACCTCTGAAAAGAATGCAGAATTAGTAAATAGAAAATCACTGGAATATTATATATTCATGATGACGGGTCACGAAGCGCCCTATATGACAGCATTTTTTAAGAATTTTATTAAAGATGCTGTTGAACCTCATAAAATTCGTGCCAAGTGTATCCATTGCAAAAAATAAATGTGCGTGTTAAATTAGTTTGATTTATGAAGTATCAAAGACTATTGCTAATATTTATAGGGGAGGATTTTCTAAGGTATTTTTGTTTATTTAGATTTACGTTATTTATAGTAACTCATTATTAAATGCTCTACATCTAAAAGAAATATTTAACATTAATTTAATGTTGTTGCAGCAAAATTAGTTGATTTTATACAATGTAATCTAATCCTCGATCCACTTTTCACAAGTTTCAATCTAAGTCATGTTCCAAAATAGATTTAAATAATAAACAATCAATAAATTGTCTATACTTTTACATTTTATAATTGTGATGCTTATTATACATAATAATACACGTTTCAGATGGAAAATGGTCATTTAAATTCGAAAATGCAGTATAAGAATCTAAAATTATCTTAAAAGTTGTCAAAAAGCTGTTTTAAAACGATTACAAAGAAACATGTTTTAAACATACGATTAAAACATGTTTAAAAAGAAATAGTTTAAAACTAAGTTTAATGTTTTAAACTAGTTTTAAACATGAGTTTTAAGCAAAATGTTTTAAACATGCCAACCCTGCTTGGCAGTCACCAGATGGAAAAACCATAAATCAGATAGACCATATGTTAATTGAAAAGCCAGAAGATAATGCAATTAAAAGTGTAAGAACATATAGGGGGCCAGATGGAGACAGTGACCATTTTATGGTGGGAGCAAGAATGAAGGAAGTTATACCAAATATTAAAAATGGAGTAAAAAAGAAACAAAGTGAGAAAAAAGTGATCAGGTTGGGAAATGAAGATGAACAATTAAAATGTGTAGAGGCTATAAAAAAAGAGTTAGAGAGCATCATGGAAAATGACAATAGTATTGAAGAAAAATGGTTGGAGTTAAAAACAAGAATAGAACGTGCAGCCGAAGGATGTATTAAAGAAGAAAAAAAAGAAATGGTTTGATGAGGAATGTAGAGATGAATTGGAAAAAAGAAGAAGACTACGATTAAAAATGCTAATGGAAGGAACAGAAGATACAAAAATTAGGTATGAGCAACAAAGAAAGAAACTACTAAGGGCGAAAAAACGGAAGCATAATGAAAAAATGTTACAGGAAATAGAAGAGAATTACAAAAACAATCAAATCAGGAATTTATACCAAGGAATAAAAAATGAGAAAAGAGGATTCCAAATCAAGACAGTTTTTTACAAGGGCAAAAATTATGAAACCATTACTGGGGAGGAAGAAAGCCTAAATAGATGGAGGGAGTATTTTGATGAGTTATTAAATGAGGAAGGAGAGATAGATCAAGATGAAAGTGATAAAAATAGTCAAACGAACCAACATCAGGAGGAAGAGCCACCACCAAGTATGGAACAGATTGTGGAAATAGTAAGAAAATTAAAAAATAATAAAAGTCCAGGTAACGACAGAATAACAGCGGAATTATTTAAGTATGGAGGGCAAAGTTTAGTTGAGCATACGCAAAAATTGATGGAGGAGATATGGAAGAAGGAGCAAATACCGAAGGAGTGGACGCAATCAATAATATGTCCACTACATAAAAAAGGGGACAAAAGTGAATGCCACAACTATAGAGGCATTTCACTTTTAAATGTAGCATATAAAATATTGGCAACATATATAAAGAATAAACTAATGGAGCAGACGAAACATATGATAGGTGAATATCAGTGCGGCTTTAGACAGGGCAGGAGTACAACAGACCAGATTTTCAAGTTAAGAGAAGTGCAGGCGGAAAGTTATGAATATGGGAAACCTACGATGGTTCTGTTTGTCGATTTTAAGCAAGCCTATGACAAAGTGAAAAGAAATGAACTTTACAAAGCTTTAGAAGACTTGGGAGTTAGCATTAAGTTGAGAAAAATGGTACAAGTAATGCTGAAAAAAACGGAAGGTATGGTCAGAATAGGTAGCAAAATATCAGAAAAGTTTGAAATCAGAGAAGGAGTTAGGCAAGGAGATCCATTATCATCGGTTTTCTTCAGTATAGTACTAGAAAAAGCTATAAGAAATGCAAGCATTAATAGAACAGGACTCATTTATCGGAGAAGACACCAGTGCGTTTGCGGATGATATTGTGATTCTAGCAAGAAGTAAAGAGGAATTAAAAAGTACAGTGAAGAGATTAGAAGAGAATGCAAGAAAATTGGGCTTACACATAAATGAAGAAAAGACAAAATATATGGAGTGGATAGATAAAGATTTTAAAAAAGAAATATCTAGGGTCTATATTTACAAGAAAATCAAATATAAAAACGGAAATAGAAGCGAGGATAATGGCAGGAAACCGATGCTTAGGAGCACTCAATAGACTACTGAGTAATAGAAATGTCTCTAGGAAAGCAAAGATAAACATTGACAAGACAGTAATAAGGCCAATCGTAACATATTCGTGCAAAACATGGACATTAAATAAGAAAGAGCAGACAAGGCTAGAGGTGTGGGAAAGAAAAGTACTCAGAAAGATATTCGGCGGACGGAAAATAGAGGACAGGTGGATGAAAAGAACAAATCAAGAGTTGAAGCAACTTTATAAAGAAACAGACATAATTGGGGTTATAAGAACACAAAGACTACGATGGGTGGGTCACATCGAGAGGATGGAGGAAGCAAGATTACATAAATTAGTAATAAAGTGCACAATAGGTGGGAAAAAGAGGAGGGGTTGACCAAAAGCAAGATGGAGAACGGACGTAGAAAAAGATATACGAACATTGACAATTGTCAGATGGACAGAGAAGGCAAAGGATAGGAAGCAATGGAAGATAATAATTAATCAAGCCATGGGCCAGCTAGGCTCGCAGTGCTAACATATATATATTCCTTGTCGGACCATTTTCGACGCTCTCAGACCCGGGCTTGGGTCTGGCAACGTTCTCCTATGTTTTCGAGGTCTACAGGATGAGGTTTACCTAAAACTGCAATAAGAAAATATACAATGCTGTTCCATCTCACTATGGCCGGAAACGTTTAAAAATAGGGCATTAATTATTATTTTCACACAAAATACTTTAATCTGCAACTTTTCTTTAACGACATAACGTATAAATGATATTTCTATATATTTTTCGTAAAAACAATCATAGCATCAACCATAAAAGCAAATTATATTTTTTTTGTATACAAATTTAATGCAAATAATAAGTTTGCACATACAAATTTAATTATAGCAATACTTCTGAATACAGTCAAACTTCCATATTAGGAACTTCTATATAGCGAATTTCTCTATATACCGAATTTTTGTACTGTACACTGCCCTTTTAGAAAAAATACATATAAAAGTGTCTCTAAATAACGAAGTAAAATTTCTATTTAACGAATTTTTTAGGCCAAACTAAAATAAATTTTTCCAGGTAAATGTATGTATTATGCATCAATCTTTCTTTCTTAGCAGCAGTAAAAGATTATAAATTTAGCCATCTTCCAAGAAGCCTGCACACATTTTTAAAAACCTGTAATCCTTATAAATGGATTTTGTAAATTTGTTTAAATGGAAATTCTAAGAAGGATTAAAATTGTCATTAAAAGGTTTACAACTGGTTTATCATTACATTCTTACTTTTTCAAGGGAGTTCCGGAAATTTATCTGAATGAGAGTTCTAGGAAAGATTAAACTTCGATGCATTATACACATTGTTACTTGTCTAAATGGGGATTGCACCCCTCTAAGATTAAAATGCAATTAGCATTTACGTAAAGTTCAAAACTTGCATTGCAAATTTTTATTGTAACTTTAAATTTTGTGAGAGAACAGCTCTACACTAGAGTACAAAAAAAAATCAAAGCGAAAGTATTTAACCATTATTGAGAAAATCAACGTGTTGCGGGAAATTGATAACTGTATACAAAAAACACAAACATCGCGGCTCACGGCAAAGTTTGGAATTCCTGCCAGTAGTTTATCGACTATAATAAAAAATCGCAAATCAATTTTAAAATCAGTTGGTGAACATACAGCAAAACGTGCTAGAACTTATGTTTACGACGCCGTAGATGAAGCAGTTTTAAAGTGGGTGCATTTAATTCGCGACAAAAATGCACCATTATCACAATTAATTAAACACAAGGCATTACAGTTTGCGGAATCACTCGAATTAAAACGAAAGCATTAAAATAATCTTTACAAAAGGTGATATTTTTTATAACGAAATTTCCCTATAGCGAATTTTTTTTCAGGATTTACCGACTCCGTTATATAGAAGTTGGACTGCATTAAAATTGTCCTAAAATAATTAGATATTTTCTTAAATACCTTCAAATTGACAAAAAAACATTCTATTAGCACATTTTATACTGCATGTCCATTTTCAAAATGCGTCATAAAGACATTTTTTAAGTTTCAGTCTCTATTATCTCTATTATGATTTAATATATATTATGTAATTAGGAGATCAAGCGATACTTTAAATCCGAGAAGATGTATTATAATGCCGAGGCGCAGCCGAGGCGTTATAACATCTTCGAGGATTTAAAGAAGCTTGATCTCCATATTGCATAAGTTGTTTTATTTTATTTCGTATTTCAATCCTAATTTCTCCCTTTTAAAATCATCCAAATTGATTGTATAATGAAGCAAGTTGCCTTGTCTGTGTCGTCATACGCGTAACCAAGGAGATAAAAAGCAGCATGTCACTTGTGGCTGTTATGCAACATCGAATTATTTTTACGTTGCCAACAACAACGGAGATCAAGAACGTCTTGAACTCCGGTGTCATTGACAACGGTGATAAAGATATACTTTATTTTACTAATTGTAGTATATAAACAATTGTTTGAAATACAAAATGAAATAAAATAATTAAATTAAACGTGTTCTGGATCTTTACCGCTTCCAACAACTAATATTATGTAGCTAGTTTTTATTTAAAATTCATTTTAAAGGTATACAAAAATCTTTATGGTAGACTAAGTTTTGGAAATGGAAATTTGAGTATAATTTTAATACCAATTTTTGTAATCTTAGTATAATTTTGTACGAAGACTAGTAGATATGTGTAAGAGAGCGACTGTGACTTCTTAAAATCTGGTGACATATTGGCCAAGGATCGAAAGATTTACTTCTTGTAGAATTTCCCTGACATAATCCAATCTGTCCCTGCTTCTTCGGCCATCATTTTCAAAGGCAGAACTGAATTGATTTTGTATCAAAACTTTGTGCACTGAGGGGGGACATACTGTATCATGCATAGTTTTAATAATCATCTTAGCACCAGGTTTTAATAAATAATAAACATAAAAAATTTTAGGAAATAAAAATAGAGTAAATATCAAACGTGAACGCACTACAAGAAAACAACTCGTAGTTTTGTTGCTTATTTATTATGGCTTTTCGCATACTATCGGTTATTGTCGGTTAAATTCCTTTGTAGCAACATTTCTAAATAGGTTTAATTTGCGGTAAACTGCGGTATCACTATTAAAACTCATTTTGAGTGTTAAAACCATTCGTTTATGAAGCACATTGTTTCAAAGACTGCTCCTGATAACAAGAATTAATAAACTCAAATTTCTATTAACTGGAATGAAAGCCCTTAGTATTAGCTTCAATCTGAATGATAATAGTATCTGAAAAAAATATTTCTTTAGAATAAATAATTCATACTTTATTTCTACTAGATATGTGGGTAAAAATACACTTTTGTCATTTCTTGACTTTTTGAATTTTCTAGACTTGTATTGTGTTTCATAAAAAATCCTTTTGGGGCTTTAAAATATAGACATTCACTAATAAATTAGTTATAAAAAAAGAAATATTCAAAAACCTTTTTTCTTTTGAATTAATGCCGGTTTTTGAACGTTTCCGGCCATAGTGCATCTGTAAGTCGGCTGTAGCCGCACGTAGAGCCTACGTAATAATAATAATCACCCCCTCCCTCCCGCACAAGCTTATAGCTTCTGGGGCCTGGTTTCCAGGTTATGGGTTGTAGCAATTATTATTATTATTATATTATTATTATTATAATTTCACAATTTAGTTAGGTTAGGTTGAAGAAAATTCGAATTTGCTTTTGCATAGCATTTTGACTAGGCAGTGGTGTTTTTATGGAGGTTAAGTTGGCAGCAACCAATTTTGAAGGCTTATAGTTGTTTTCCCCAAAAATTATTTACATATTCGGAATCAATATAAAATTTCCATTAAAATGTCAGCAATTTGGTCAAAAGATGTTTGCGTAAATTCTTTAATTGTTCCAAATTTTATTATTATCAAGTCAAATAACTTTTAATAAACCTAAGAGGGTCAGCGATTTTTGCATCATTTTGAACCACAAGTGCATGAACACTATGTTTACGTTTAACTGTTACATTCACAAAATGTCATTTTGAAAATGGCCTATCAACTTGAAGTTTATGCAAGCATTAGTTAAAACATAGCACATTCTATTCTATCAAATAAAGAGAATACTGATTATTATTAATGTATTAAATTATAAATTCTATTCTCAGTAAACAGAAATTAAAGGTTACTCATTATTAGTTGTCCAAACCTAAACTAAAAGGTTGTCATTTTATGCATTTAGTGCAGATCATTTAATAAATAATTTTTACCTGGTCATCTTCCACACTATTATCATCACACTCTTTCTTACAAGAATATTCATTACTCTCTTCTATAGTATTTGGGCTTTGAACATTAATCACAATATTACTCTGTGGACAACCTTCAGCTTCTGTTTGGTCTGTATTATCAGATTTCTCCGAAAATGTTGATGGAGATAACGCATCTATTGCTTCACCCGAGCAAGACTGTGGCGTTGCTCGAGAGATGGATCCTTGCATGTCCACAATATTACCACCAGGCGTCATTGGTGTAGTAGATAAAGGATTTGTCCTTAAAGTTGCAGGTTTTGAAATTACAGGTGATTGCATATCGTCATCTGTAATATGGGTAATGTAAAAAAACTTGAAAGAAATCTATTTATAATCTAATTAACCTAAACAATTTTACCATTACCTAATAATTTATTATTTTCTATGTTTTTATTTTTTCCTCTAAGTGAAGTTCGATGTTTTCGTTTTGTTCGTGTCGATTCGATTGAGCCAGGTTTCATTTTTAATTGTTTCATACTACCAACTCTTAAGTCTTCTGGAAATTGAGGTAGACGCATAAATACAAGCTGTACCATGTCTTTTAAATAATGCTCTGCAGTTCTTCGTAAGAGTTCTAAAATAAAAAAAAGTACATAGGCAAACTATTATGAGTTCTATAACTTATTTATTTCTTAAAAGATTACTATGACTGCATGTCCATTAACAATATCATTTACTACTATGCTGCAAAACCGAAATAAGAAAAACTGTTAAAAATACGAAGGTTATACTGAAACAAGTTAACCAAACATTAAAAAACTTAATTTCTTTAAATGATTTACTATTTTTCTAAATACTTCCGATAAGGGCATCAATAGAAACAATTCTATGCCCACCCCCCACAAGATTTGTGATTGGGGTCACACTCCTGACATCTTGAATACCTGAACAAAAACCATTCAAAAACTTTTTATTCTCGTAGGATATTTTTTCACCACTATATTGTTTTTAATGTTACATTTTTAAAATTCAAGAAGTGTTAAAACAAATTCTTTTGAATCCTATTAAATAAAAAGAAATTTAAATATTATTACAGGGTGTCTCAAAAATAACAAACAATAACACAGAGGAATAAAGAATGTCCCAGGTAAGATCTAAAACTGCAGAAAAAAATCTCTACCTTGAAAAAAAAAATTTTTTTTAATTTGTAAAAAATTGTTTGCAATACTTTTTACTAATACCCATCCTGTTATATTTTGCATCAATTTGTTAATAAATAATAAGTCATATGTGCAGAGTTGAGAAGAAATTCGTAGAAATCGATTTAAAAACAGGAATATTGATCAAGGTCAAGTCTTTATAAAAACCATGACATATCACCGTAATAAGCGTATTATTATATTTTATAAACTAGTGATGGGTTTTCGACACTACCCGCGTGTCGCGACACTTGAGAGTCGAAAGAATATGACGTCAGAAGTGTCGACTCTTCATGATACTTTAACGACACTTCGCCTTTACATCATGCAGGCGCTAGTGTAAATGTAATCCAATTGAAACAAGAAGCAGTCAAGATTCATAGCTACATAAATCATAAGCAAACTATGGATTAAAAAACAATTATATGAGTAAATTCTGTTATGGTTATATATTTATGCATTAAGTACATTAAAAGACATTAAATTATTTATACACCGTGTTCGTTCTAACATTTGCTATAGGAAATTAGTATGGGAAATCTGAAATATGCCAAATAGTTCGTTCTCGAATAAAAGTCGCTGAAATTAATAGTTGCAATCGATAGATAAGATATTCTAACGTACTGTCCAAAAATATTACCCTAACAATCCCAATTCTACAAAAATTATAAATTCATGAATTATTTGCAAAACATTAATTTAAA
This sequence comes from Agrypnus murinus, assembly GCA_929113105.1. NCBI lineage: Eukaryota > Metazoa > Arthropoda > Insecta > Coleoptera > Elateridae > Agrypnus > Agrypnus murinus. The sequence continues at coordinate 154,879,959 of OV816025.1, forward strand.
AGCCGAAACCTGAAAAGTTGACGTGACACCTCCGTGGTTCAATGGCAAACCGTGGCTTGCTAAACTGCACGGGCTGGCGGAATGCAAGATCGAACCCCGTTATAAGCATAACTTTTTTTAAATTTTATTTGTCATTAATCTTTAATTTAATAACAATTTAAATAATTTGTTATTATTTTTTTATTCGAAAAACGTACAAGAAATAATACATTACTTGTCAATACTGAAACTTTAAATGTATTTAAATCTTCAGGATTTTGAGTGTTAATTAACTAATATTGTAAAAATTGGTTTTTGTAGTATGCAGTATGAAAAAGCATCGTCAGTTTTCATTTCTAATTCAAATAAATGGCGAAGGTGACAATGTAAGTAATTTAACTGATACGAAAAATAGCAGGTAGGGCCCCTTTTTAATTTTTAAATAAGAAGAGTAGCAAAATCAGTAATGAAAATAAACATCTGTTGCCAAAGGTTGCCCCTGTCCAGTTATATCGCACGTCACTGACATTTTTAATAACTTAGATAAGATTAAAGTGTTGTTTGCAATCTGATCTTATTTTATGTGTTAACCAGGTGGTGATTACAGGGTGACCTAGATTCTTCATTTGTTTGCTGATGTAATTTTCTTATAAAGCCCAATGGTTTTTATGTTTTTTAAATTAAATTCAACACAAATAAAAATTGCCTGTTAATGTAATTAATTAAAATATCAATGCTCTCTTTAAAAATAAGATGATTTAAGCTGTTATTAAACCTTGAATTTATTTTAAAATAAACAAACTGCAACATAAGCAAAATGGAAATGTGTTTTATTTACGAATTTCTTCAAGATAAACAATCTCATTTGGGTATTTTGCGACATAGATAAAAATGTGCTATATTGACAACTTTTAAGTTCAACAAACTACAGTCCTCAGCATTAATGCGACAGAAGGAAAGTGTGGGGCAAAATGTGCAGGACCAGACTCAAAACTTGAACCTTAAATAACTTGGAAAGCAAATATCTTAGAAAAAAAGTTATAGGAAAAATTTTCTCTGCACATCAACTATCTCGTATTCACGTATTGTTCATTATAGTTAGGCCACCCTGAATGTATCAAATCAACATATATTAAGGTTATCATACTCTATAAGTTTTTCATACCGGGTGGGACAATAATGTGGTATAAGTCCGATAGCTCCTAAACAGTAATAGACTGTATACTTAATAAACTAATTTATTTTTGAAAACTAATGTTGATGTAACACATTAGTTGTCATAAAAATAATTTTTCGAATTTTTTTGTTGCTAAAAATGTTTATTTTTTCGTAAATTTTTAAAAAATACAAAATTTTTCATTTTTCAAAAATTTACCGAAATTTTCGGTGGTCATTTTGACCACTTTCCCAAAGAGATACAAAAAAATGTTTCAACCAAAAGTTTCTTAGAATTTGATGTACTATAAGACTAAAGAAAAATTCAAAAAAGTAAACAGGGAAAAAGGCGACAGACCGACAGACAGACAGACTGACAGACTTCACGAATTCAGAGACGAACTTTGTGTTCGTCGAAAATCGTTCTAATAGGGATGTAAACAGTGGATAGAGGCGCATCTAGAGAAATTATTTTCAAATATACAAGGTGTTGCAGAAAAGTGTGGCACGCTTAAGGTAATATTTTTTTAAATAGAATGCCTCAAATATTTTTGCATATTTAACACCTCTCTTGGCAGGTTTATTCATATCTAAAATTTGAGCGCCATCTAATGACCGGTTTAGAAGTTATAAATTTTTTTTCAAAAAAATTGAGTTTTACATTATCCCACTTAACAGTTTACGGTTTTCACGGCCGCAACTGTGAAGACGAATTTAAATAGGGATTTTGTTGCAGGGGCTTGTAGGGTGCTCTTCTTCAAGAGAAAATGGACCCACCATGTACAGGGTGTTCAAAATTAATTTTTAAATTTAGAGAACTTCAAAGTTAAAATTCACAACTTTTTCAAATGGAACACCCTGTATATTTTGTACCTTTGTGATGCAGAATTGAATAACGAACATTTTTTGTGTGTGCGTCCCTATAGCTATCTGTAACCACTTTTGATTTATTGAGAAAAAACTGCAAGAAGTACACAATTAAAAACAATTATTTTTTTAGTTGTCAAGTGTGTTGGTTGTTTCTGTTCAACAAAACATTAAAGCATCTGTGTGTAATTGTTGTGCACGTATGCAAAACATACATTTCTCGCAGTTATCGACCATCAGTGTTAGTTCTAGTAGGTGTTTTAGTTTTTCAAAATGAATTTTAGAATGAAGAACTTGTAGACATGACTTTTGTTTTGGGTGAGTCGGAAAGAAATTGTTTGCTTGCCCGCAGAATTTACCACCAACGGTATCCTGAACGGAGGCTCCCTAAAGTTCACAGCTTTCAAAACCAGCTTGATAGATTTGTGAAGACCGGCAATGTACAGTATGAAAAAAGGGAACAAATTAACCATGTTGTGAACGAAGAAAATGAGTTATCTGTTGTGCTGGCAACGATTGAGAATCCACATGTTAGTCAGAGAGAAGTGAGTTCATCTGTAGGAATAAGTAGACGTTCTGTTGGTCGAATCTTAAAAAAAAATAAGTTTCATGCATATCACATTCAAATGCACCAGGAATTAACTGATGACGATTTTCTAAAATGTTTACAGGTTTGTAATTGGGTCATAGGTAAAATGCAAGACGATGTTACATTCTTCAACAATGTTTTGTTCACTGATGAGGCATTTCATAAAAATGAATTTGTTAACAGGCACAATTTCCATTATTATGCTACAGAAAATCCCCACTTTTTCAGACAACTTGATAACCAGCACAGATGGTCCATAAACGTTTGGGGAGGAATTATTGGAGAACATGTAATAAGGCCACATTTTTTTGATGGTACATTAACTGGAGTTATATATCTTCATTTTTTGGAGAACTATCTGCCACAATTATTGGCGAACCTTCCTCAAAGGATCCGAAATGGGATGTGGCTTCAGCAAGACGGTGCTCCACCTCATTATTTACATGCAGTAAGAGACCACCTAAATAATATCTACCCACATCAATGGATCAGAAGGAATGGACCCACTAAATGGCCTGCGAGATCTCCTGATCTTACAAAAATGGATTTCTTTTTATGGGGATATGTGAAAGAAATTGTTTATACAGAGACACCAACCACAATCCAAAATATGAAAGATAGAATAATACATGCTTTTAGAAGTATGACGCCGGAAATGTTAAGAAACGTACAAAGATTGTTCCAAAGGCGCATCGAAATGTGTGTCCATGCAAATGGGCAACATATCGAGCATTTGTTATAGTTTTTTTCTTTTGTTTTATTTGAAAAATCTTGATTTTTGAAATAAATAATTGTTTTTAATTGTGTACTGCTTGCAGTTTTTTCTCAATAAATCAAAAGTGGTTACAGATAGCTATATGGACGTACATACAAAAAATGTTCGTTATTTAATTCTGCATCACAAATGCAATGTTCCATCAAATCAAATGTTCCATTTGAAAAAGTTGTGAATTTTAGCTTTGAAGTTCTCTAAATTTAAAAATTAATTTTAAACACCCTGTACATGGTGGGTCCATTTTCTTTTAAAGAAGAGCACCCTACAAGCCCCTGCAACAAAATCCCTATTTAAATTCGTCTTCACAGTTGCGGCCGTGAAAGCGGTAAACTGTTAAGTGGAATAATGTAAAACTCAATTTTTTTGAAAAAAGATTTGTAACTTCTAAACCGGTCATTAGATGGCGCTAGAATTCTAGATATGAATAAACCTGCCAAGAGAGGTGTTAAATATGCAAAAATATTTGGGGCATTCTAATTAAAAAAATATTACCTTAAGCGTGCCACACTTTTCTGCAACACCCTGTATATTTGAAAATAATTTCTCTAGATGTGCCTCTATCCACTGTTTACATCCGTATTAAAACGATTTTTCTAGCTGTTACCATTTAGGAGCTATCGGACTTCCCCACACTATTGCCCCACCCGGTATAAAGTACCTACGTTCTATTTTTCACAGCAACCGAGATGTTGACAGTTTATAATCACTATATATTATAGATATTTTCTTACCGGGATATTTTTATATTTATATGTTTCTTATATTTTATTATGTGTAAAATCTATGAGTATAATATATTTTTGATATTTTTTTGTTAGGATATTTTTTAAGGTATTATTTTGTTCTTGGGATATTTTTCATTATGATATTTTGTTGTGTGGTATTTTAACTGTGCTATCTCGTCAGATGATATTACCATTGTGATATTTAGACGTAATACCGCAACTGCTATCTCTATAATAACACTTAACATAGACCGATAAAGAGCAAAGCATTAAATACGTTGTATTTATATATACATTGTAAAAATATAAATACTTAAAATTTATTAATCAAACCCTAATGTATCTCACAGATTAATTGTGCCAGACGGTAAGTTAATAAAACCAACCCCCTTCAAATGAACAATATTGAATGGTCATTCACAATTGCTGACTATTTTTAGTAGCAAACTTAGCATCAATTTTCATTGATTAGTTTCACTACCAGCATTAGTAAAATAATAAAAGTCAATTAATTCTTGCTCTTGATAAAAGCAGAGAATGGTAACGTTTCAGCAGTAACTGCTGCTGAATCTTTTCAGCAGCAGTTACTACACACCCTTTTGGATGTTCTGTTAGCAAGCACAAATGTTGTATTTGTGTAAGTAGCCACATAGAAATTGGTAAATATGCTTGTCGGCCTCTAACAAAACATCCAAAAAGATACGTACAAACTGCCATTGCGATGCTTGTATCTTATTATGAATGCACATATTGTCATTTTATAATTTAATAAAAAGTATGTACGAAAGTACAAGTTACTGAAATGCCATGACTACTGAAACACACCACACAGTAATAAATGTTCCATTTTCGAATTCATGTTATATTGTGTAGGAGCCACCCAAATTGATGACATTCATCAACTAAGATTTTAAAACTTTATAGAACGATGTTGTTATTGAACATCTAGCCACAGCAATTTACATTCAAATACATACCATTCAATCTTGTTTCAAAACATATTCTAAAACAGGATAGCATAATCTCACACAAACTATCATTAGTTAATGCTGCTCCTTCAGGTGACAATGTTAACGTACGAAGAACTTGCAAAATTTTCATTAATACTACTCCATCGGACGACTGATCTGTACCCACAAACCTAGCATGCGTAACTGCATCTGCTATATTATCAACGACCATTGGAACCGAACTATGAGTAGGATCTAAAAATCAGGCATTATTAAAAACATGAACGTCAAATGTAAACTGAATATTATTAATAAAAATATATAAACCATTTACCAATTATCCCATATGATAAAAATTTATTAACAGCCGAGAGTGCTAAACTAGTAACAGGTCCAGTAGTTTCTTCCGATCTAATAACATCTAAGAAAGGATTTAAAAATATACTAGGATCAATTAATTTAAGGTCTTCTATCTTATTTAAAATGTCTTTCAATTCTTGAAAAGATTTCATTAAGACGTCCAACTCTTCATCTTGATGGGAATGTGATGACCAGCGGACCCCACGTCTCATCGCGGTCATTAAAATGGACATTTCGCCCTTAACGACGAATATTCCATTCCCTGGTAATGCCATTTTTAAGGGAGGCTATTTTTCTCTTTAAAACTGTTTACATATTATTTCAACACAAAACGTCAAAGTTCCAACACTACAACCTCTTCTTCCTGTCAAATCAAATCATTAGATACACGTAAACGTAAATGTAGTGAAAGTAATTATAAGACGTAACGTAAGTAAATCAGCTGTCGAGTGTCGAATGTCAATAGCTGTCAACTTTTACGTTGTTGACAAATTAAAAATAAAACTGTGTACTTCCTTAGAGGTAAGATTATTTATGTGGAGTAAATCGACCTAAAGCTAAGTACTCACAGCAGCGGATCCGCAGGCGGATGTCATACGATTGGTCGGTTTGAGTCAAATCGACTCAAACCGACCAACCGTATGACATCCGCCTGCGGATCCGCTGCTGTGAGTATACTTAGCTTAAAGGTAAGTACTCACAGCAGCGGATCCGCAGGCGGATGTCATACGATTGGTCGATTTGAGTCAAATCGACTCTATCCGACCAATCGTATGACATCCGCCTGCGGATCCGCTGCTGTGAGTACTTAGCTTAAGGCTAAGTTCTCATGCATACGAAATCCGATGATACGACAATCACCTGATTGGCCTAAAAATTTAAAAATCGTTTGGCGGTAATTTCTGCACACAAAAATTTAACTTCATCCGTCATCGTATAAAAGTTGAATTCAGTTCAACCTTTTCCGATATTTCGTGTGATCGTGTGTTTTTAACCTCGTTTTTATTATTTATGTATGTGTCAAACTCGTCAAAATGGATTGCATACAGTATCAAATATATCTGTATAAAATGAATATTATTGTCTTGTGTGCAAACAACAAACAAATTAAAGAAAGAACAACAAATTAGCTACAAATGTCACTACATTTTCTACCAACTGACAGTGGCGGATTTAGGCACAAGCGCTGGAAGCGGCCGCTTCAGGCCCCACAAGTCAGGGGGCCCCGCAGAGGCCTCCTGCCAAGGACCGCCGCAATGTACATGCGACAATTAAAAATTATTGGCGTGGAAATTCACTTTCTCGAAAAAAGTGAAACAAGAAACAGATCATATCGTGTATAGACTGGTAAAAAAAGTGTACGGTTGACGCATTAGAGTTTCGTACGAGAAGGTAAGCACTCGGTGAACAGTGGCGGATTTGCACAGAAGCGGTGGAAGCGGTCGGGCCAGGCCCCACAAGTCAGGGGGCCCCGCAGAGGGCGTAAACCAGGTGCACGGTCGACGCAATATAGAGTTTTGTGCGAAATGGCAAGCATTCAGAGTGATAGGTACAATTTTGTAACAGAATATACAGTTTCGCAGCAGACCTGCAAGGAATGTATCATCTCTGTCGTCCAACTTACATTCGGTGAAGGGGAACTGTACCATGCTTTCGAATGGGTGAAATTCCTTAATGTCATTTGTCATTTCCCAATGTAGAAACAATTTTTAAAAAAATCTTAATATTACTGATATGCAATGCAACTGGAAAACGATCTATCTTCGCTCTTAACCGTGTAAAAAACGTAATATTTTACTTTAAAAATATATTTTGAATGCAAATCCATATAGACAAAATTATCACAACAGCTGGAAATTAAACCCTGGGCCTTCCACTTTCTGAGCGACATCTCTACCTCTGAGCTACTGTGTCGACTAACCGCATATAACGTTATTGTTACCATATAAAGTTATTACAAAAATTGTTATTGAATTAACGTAAAATTGATTTAACGACGGTTTTAGTCCATAAATTTAGAATAACCGGTGTATTACATGGAAATCTAAAAATGTTTTGGGAATTTATTATTTCAAATTACATTCAAATGAAGCATTAGGTATTCAATGTATTTGTAAACTTGAGGTTATGATTTACTTACATTAACAAAAAAGCAGCAGCGGAACAACGCAACGTCCAAAATACATTTAAAAATGCGTCTATGACATTTAAAAAATTGAATACACCAACAAAACTACTATTATCAATTTAAATAATTGTTCAAATTTCAGTATTAATTTTAAATAATAAACGATTATTACATTGCGTTATACGGATTTCTTAATTTTTACAACTAACGCCTGTTTTCCACAAACTGTGGGAATCGTCAAATTTTGACAATCCAGCATCTCAATCTCAAATCATATTCTACTATCCATTTTCTTTTTCTAGAGTCCTCTGACTTTGAAAGCGTATTGCTCGGGAACTACTAACCAAATTAAATATTTTATTTGTTACTCACTTGTAAACATCAATTTATCAAGTCAGCTTATTGACGTTGAAAGTCAATCTTTACTAGTTAGCTACTAGTAAAAATTTTACAAGTTAGAGACCACAGGAACTGTTGATTTTTTACAAGTTAGAAACGACCGTACCTTGTTTATGAGTACCGCTTAGAAACTTGCGCCGTTGTCAAAGTAATGATTTCAAAGGTAACGAGACATTTTTCAAAATATATTAATTGTCATGAAAGAAGGCGAAAAAATATCTCATTATTAGTTTTTGATTTATTTACAAGTGAGAAACAAATAAATTATTATACATCACACGCCAGGTAACAGTTTTTACTGGCTCAAGGATGTGACAGGCTCGCCTGAAGGCTCGCCAGTCATCCTCATCCTTTCGCCAGTAAAAACTGTTTTACCTGGCTTGTAATGTAAAATACTATTAAAAACGAGCAAATAGTAAATTTATTTTTACCTACAACAGTACAATATTATGTTTCTAACTGGTATAGCTTTGTTTTTATCGGACGATATGCAATATAAGGTACCCATTTTTATGGACAATTTCATTGAAGGTAAGTTAACTAATTTTTTTCTCATAAAGTATTTGTCATAGATCTATAAGATTTTTGTAGGGGTTAGAAAGAAACCTTGCGGTTCTTATGCTATTAATTTTCAGGCAAGAAGGGTTTTATTTAAGATTTATGTGAAAAAATAGCAAACTATGCGTTCTTGTTTATAAATAGAGAAAACGTCAAGTTCTTTTCGCTAAATCAACACTTTTCGTGTGTAGACAATATTTTTTTCAAAAAAATGTTCCTAATTTTAATAATAAAAATACGGAAACAAAAAAAACGATTTTTGATAACAAGCATTTTCGATAAAAACGGTATTTTTGTTATTGCACTTTTATTGTTAAAATTCGGAACATTTTTTTAAAGAAAATAATGTCTAAATATGAAAAATGTTAATTTAGCGAAAAAACTTGACGCTATCTCCATTAATAAACAAGAACGCATAGTTCGCTATTTTTTCATATAAATCTTAAATAAAACACTTTTTTGTCCGAAAATTAATAGGATAACAACCGCAAGGTTTCTTTCTAACCCCTACAGAAATCTCGTAGATGTATGAAATATACTTTCTGAGAAGAAAAATATTTAACTTACTCTCAATTAAATTGTCCCTAAAAATGGGTACTTTTATTATGTATCGTCTGATAAAAATAAGATATATCAGTTAGAAATATGATATTTTACTGTTGCATGTAGAAATAAATTTACTGCACGTTTTAAAAATATTTAATTTGGTTCAGTAGCTCTCGAGCAATACGGTATCAAAGTCAGAGGGCTCTAGAAAAAAAATTGATAGTAGGTTAAATATTTTTCCTAGCTTTTGGTGTTTTATTACGTTTTTGTGGTTGTAGATAAAGTATAGTGTGTAACACAACACGTACAAAAACGCCAATGTCACACTCGTGTGACTGCGGCATGAGACGAAGTTGGTTTACTTAAAAAATCTTGAGGAGGAAATTTTCTCCAACCCCCCTCGCCGTAAATTCACACCTGATATTAATGTACCTTAATATGTACCTAATTTTTGACAAAAAAAATAAAAGGTGTAGTAATTGATTTATACTATGGGGCCCCAAAAATTTGTAACGCTTCAGGCCCCTTAAGTGTTAAATCCGCCACTGCCAACTGATATACAATCAGATACGAAAATCGTAAGTATGTGAAGACTGTGTTTTCCCGCTTACGAAATGCATAATACGATTACGATTCGGACGTCGGATCTCGTACGCATGAGAACTTAGCCTAAGTGTCATATATCATAAACACAAAAATACGAGCGTCTCGCGCCACATGCGATCCGGTGCATGTTTGACATCGCAGGATTTGACAATTTGTTTGCTACCCAGGTCAAACACAAAATTAATGGCGCCAATTTTAAAATTTACTTGTCGATAGCTTCCAGAAAATACCTACTTTAAATTTCCTGTAAAATAAATCTGTTTTATGGATATAACTTAATAAATGCTTATAGTAACGGGTGTTTTTTTAAATTTGGCGTCAGAGCAAGCAATGAGAGTTCGATTGTGAACGCACCTTTGAATGTCGCCACGCCGCAGTGTATCTAAACCTAACCTCACTTTTAAGTTTTGACATTTTGACATTTGAAAAATAGTGGTCTATTCACAACAAACTCATAGTCATAGCTAACTAGGACGCCAAATTTAAAAAAACACCCGTTATATGAAATTCATACTTTTTCCACGTGTTTATCAAACAAATGAGTAAAAAAAAACTTTCTAACGTGTTGCACACGATATTTTCTTGCGTATGGTAAGTTGAGAAATTTGTCCTAAAAGGATTTATGCAAAATGTTAAAGAAATCAGAAAAACGTAGTATTCTTTGACAATAATCTCAGGGGAGATTGAAATTTGTTTTTTACAAACATAATTAAAAAAATGCTTAAGAAAACTCAACTTTTATTACTATCAATATGCAAGAAATTAGATTTATCATCCCTTTTTTCATCAAGGGCAAAAATATGTTTAAGAAAACAGGATAGGTAATATACAATATAAATATAATGAGAATACATTTATTCAACAATAACAATTCAGGCAAAAACAATAATTACATTTACATTAATATTTAATAGCTAATTAAAAATATTAAAACTAATATTATTATAGCAATCCTGTTGATAGGAAAAAACAAATTACGAAGTGTATGTATGGCCGAACCTTGTATGAATGTTTATAGTAACATGTTTTATTTAAAAGACTAGCCAAAATAATATTTTTTTGCAGGATTCGTTGTATTTCTTCTTTTATCAAACCAGCATCCCGAATATCATCTAATATGTGCACAAAACTTGCGCCTCCTTTTAATTTATCTAGAACCCAAAAAATTGTTTACTAAATTATGGTTTTGAAATAAAGGCATGTATACATACTTGCAATTTTAGCTCTTGTTTCTTTGTTTAAAAAAACAAACAATGTCAAGTGAGCGACCTACATGAGTTATCCAAAACTACACCAGAATAAGTCCCTCGCTTTTAGTCAAAACCTCCATCCTTGAAGGACAAGCTTTCCCAATTTTATTTGTTCCTTTGCTTTTAAAATGTCTTACACCTTTCCCCTTGTTTATGTAATTATAGGAGCAATAGCAGTTATAAAATTCTTTCTTACTGCTATCGGTTAATAATTTAAATGAAGTATGCAGAACATACAATGACAAATTACTTTCCTGGATTTGGTATTTCCATCGATGAAATGCTAGAAAATTGATTGAAATTAATTGTTATATACATTGATATGAATTCTTATACAGGGTGTTCCATAAATATACCGACAAACTTTTAGGGGTGGTAGGGGACATCAAAACAAACATTTTTTGCTGTATAAACATATGTCCGAAAACGCTTCGTTTTCGAGAAATAAACGTTGAACCATAGAATAAATAGTTATGTAGTAGGTAGATTTATGCTTAAAATCCAGTTACCATTAATAACAATTATCGATGGACATGTCATTGTGATAAATTAATTTGTCATTGTGAGTAGTCCTGTCAAGTAGTTTATTGTGATAAAACTTGTGTCGATTGTTAATTTAAAAGTTTTATTTAAAATGGATTACTCATTTGAAGAACTTGCCGATATGCACCTTGCTTATGGTGCAGCAAATTGTTGTGGTAGAGAAGCTGCACCCTTGTATGCACAGAAGCATCCTGATCGCCGGCAACCTCATCATACAACCTTTTCTTCCATACATCGTCGCCTTAGAGAAAGTGGCAACCTTAAGCGCCCCAGTAGTGCTGGTCGTCCAAGAACAACCCGTACAGTAGAGTTTGAAGAAGAAGTTCTACAACGTTTGGAGGACAATCCATCTACAAGTGTTCGCGCAATTGCACACAATATGGGCTTTTCCAGTACGACGGTATGGCGTGTCATGCATGAACAGCTCCTGTATCCCTACCATTTACAACGCGTACAAGCTTTAAAGCCTGAAGACTATCCACCTCGATTAGCATTTTGCAAATTGTTTTTGGGTCGCACCTTAGTAGAACCTCACTTTGGGAAAAAAATATTGTTTTCTGATGAGGCATGTTTCACGCGCGATGGTTATTTTAATAGTAGAAACAGCCACATGTGGAATGACGAAAATCCACATGCCATGGTCTCTAAAAGACACCAGCAACAATTCTCTGTAAACATGTGAGCTGGTATTGTTGGAGAGAGTTTAATAGTTTATTTGCTGCCTGCTCGTTTAAACGCAAACTTTTATCAACATTTTCTGCAAAATGTTTTACCGGGATTATTAGAAAATGTCCCCGTAGACATTATGGACAACATGTGGTTTCAGCATGATGGAGCACCTCCACACTTTGGTTTGAACGTGCGCCAGTATCTGGACCAGCGATTTGGCAACCAGTGGATTGGAAGAGGAGGTCCCGTGGTCTGGCCTGCGCGTTATCCCGATTTAACCCCCCTAGATTTCTTCCTTTGGGGTTATCTGAAACATTTAGTCTACGCGACACCCATTCACCCCATGAGGAAGATCTTGTCGCAAAAATAATGGCCGCTTGTGCACAATTAGAAGCTATCCCTGGAATCTTCCATAGGGTGCGCGGGTCAATGATCCGGCAGTGCAATCGTTGTATTGAAGCAAATGGTAAACATTTTGAACACGTATTGTAAACTATAATTTCATTTTTTTGTACAAATTTCAACACCCTGTATCTCGAAAACAAAGCGTTTTCGGACATATGTTTATACAGCAATAAATGTTTGTTTTGATGTCCCCTACCACCCCTAAAAGTTTGTCGGTATATTTATGGAACACCCTGTATATTGTTACTTTTTTATGACTTGCTATAAACACTATTGCGTAACAATTAAATAAAACATTATTATTATTATTATCATATCCAGGAGCTTACCTAAAGAAGATTCAAACTGAAACTCATTATACCCAATTTCCACTTTATGTGTCATATGTTTTCTCAAATCTGCATAATTTTTGAAATATTCAGAACAATTTTCAAAAGCACATTTATAGATTTCTCTTTTTGGTGAATGTAACATCACATTCTTCGCAAATAATCTCTTCCATAATTTTAAATTTGATAAATCATGCACGGCACTTATAAATAAAACGAAAACGAAACTTTACTTTTAAATAGGTTAGGTACAAATCCTGCGACGTCAAATTAACGCCGGATCGTACGGAAGCGCTGAAGGATCAACACATAAAAGTTTTCATCTCGACCGGTCGACTTAGTATCTCGACCGGTCGACTTAGTATCTCGACCGGACGACTTAGTATCTCGACCGGTCGACTTAGTATCTAGAGCGGTTGACTATTCAGGCTGTCCTCCCCACCATTCTACTTGATTTCTAGTGGGGACTGTGCTAGTGCGTGGTGTACTGGTGACGTGCGCAGTTAAAGAATAACAAAGAACAACAAACGCACGTGGTGTGGTGCACAGTGTGGTGTTTTTACTTTTTAGATTCTTTTTCATGTTGTTTTAATGTGACGACATTTAAGTTTGCATTGAAAAATGAATCCAGAAGCTGATAATATCGACACCAACGAAATGGAGGAGTTTTTGAGAACGAAAGGAATTAGCAATGATCAGCTGCTTAAAATGAAGGAACAAAAGGTATGAGAAGTTATTCAGTTAAAAATTTTGTCCCGATTAATTGACACAACCCATCCATCAATTTTGGTCAATAGCAATCGTTCTACACAGATTAAATACCTGGTGGTGCATAAATTAGTAGTAATGTACCAAGTGGCTTAAAGTCTTGAACAATTGAACATTGCCGATAAATGCCGATTCTCGGGTCGTTTGGACCCTTTGGACCGCTTCCGATCAACTTTAAAACGAGGTTTATTAGTGGCGCGGAAATAATGATTGTCACAATAGAGAGATATTGCAAAAAGGCGTTATTACTGTCAAGCAGTATTTAAGTCGACCTTATTCAAATAGTTCTTTGCACTAATAAGGTGTTTTTAAAGAGAAACAGGAGCTTCATGCACCTCGTTTTAGTCAAAACAACGTGTTTCTCACCTCTATTCTTATTAGCAAGTATCTGCTAAACGTAGGATTGCATTTTAAGTTTCATCTTGACTCGACATTTGTCTGTTTAAATGCAAAACGCACAAAATTCCGTCAGTAAACATGGAAACGAATAGTGAAACTTTATTAATGTTAGTGCCTGACTTTAATTACGTTGATATAGAGTCCACCTTATTACTGTTAGAAATTTGTCCATCAATTGACAACAAATGTCAACTCAATATGAAACTTAAAATTCAATTCAATTTACGTTTAATAGATACTTGCTAATAAGAATAGAGGTGAGAAACACGTTGTTTTGACTAAAACGAGGTGCATGAAGCTACTGTTTCTCTTTAAAAACACCTTATTAGTGCAAAGCACTATTTGAATAAGGTCGACTTAAATACTGCTTGACAGTAATAACGCCTTTTTGCAATATCTCTCTAATATTGTATCCAAGAAAATTAAATTCGATTAACCCTAATCGGGAGCGGTACAAACGCCCAATAGCCTATTATTTATTTTTTAGATTGAACCTGCAATAATTTTATTAATGGACGATGTACAGTTGACACAGTTTATACCAAAATATGGGGACAGAATTGCGTTAAGGCAATTTTTAAAACTAAAGTCTGGCGCCGACTCTGAACATTCTGTGAGAAAACAATCTCTTCTAGAAAAGCTGAGAAACAAATTAAAGAGCAAACACGATTTAAATGAAATATTAAAACGCCAATTGATCTCGGGAACGAAAGATCAAATTTACGCGGCGACCTAGATATAAGCTAGGGGCAACGAGAGAAGCAAAATAACACCAAAATTATGGTTCCTACTTTTATGGTTTCTGAGATACAGAATTATTTTAATATTAGAGGCTTTTGTCTGATTGGGATGATCGTCAAAAAAACTATTTTTTCCCCTCCCGCCCAGCCCTTTTTCAGAGTTGGGAATTTTTTTAAATGAACTGCGTTAATCTCGCATCTCAAACATGGTGAATCGAAAATGATTTTTTAATCATATTTTAATCAATATTTTATAATGAAATTATCGCGCGTCGTAGGCGCTCGGACCCCCGATTTTTTAAATGAAAATCAAATACAATTGTCAGAGATTAAAGAAGCATAAAGCTAGTAATCTTCAAGAGGATAAACAAATTGAAATAGGATGGCTGTGTTGCATGAGTGAAGAAGATAAATATCGGCAAGTTAGAGAAAAGTCAGGTGGTGGTACTAGAAAAATTAAAGTGCCAAAAAGCGTGAAGAAGGAATTTATAATTGAAAAGGGCATTAATTTCTTCTTCCCGGGCGGAAAATCCACAAAAGGAAATTTGGACGAGTTCTCAGTGGATCTCTTTGATTTTAAAAGCCAAAAAATTGAGGAAAACGTCTCAGTGGCAGAGATCCTAGACACAACGGGTTTGTGCAAATTACGGTTTTATTTGGCAACGAAAAGAAAGGAAGGAAATAAGATACAAGATGTGTGTATATATAGTTGCGATCTTAGAATAAACACAGTCATAATCCCTTTTTTGTAGGATCATTGTGACAAATTGTTAGAAAGTTCTCAGGATAATCTATTCATGGCAAACATGGATGATGAAACTGAAAGTTTAGTTCAGACAGAAAATGACTCCACCACTCAGAGAACAATAATTTCATATGAACTGAGTGATGACGTGAGTTTCTTTTCTTTATTAAGTTGTATCGTAAAGTACATAGTTGTCTTATTTTAGGAGGAAGCACCAGTTTTTTCGCAATTTGATTGCAATAATTTTGATAATTGTGAAGTAAATTTGCTTCTAGATAGTGTATTTGACGAGCAGGCAAACAATTGTTTGTCTATGAACAATTTGGAAATTCCAAGTCAATTAACAACAAGCTTCGAGGAACAGCAACAGCGACAGCCTAACAGTGTGATAGATATTTTAAGCGTTTTGCAAAAAAAATCAATTGGGAAAAGATTAACAAATTTAACATTTTTCGCAATGATATTTTTAAGTGTTGCGTCCGAGCGATGCGCCGAAAATCCTTTGATCCATTTTACAAAATATCCGTAAAATTCAGTGACTGCGAGGGGGTTACGGAAGGGGCGATAGACGAGGGTGGCCCCACTCGTGAAATGTTTAGATTGGTACTAAAATCTATTGAAAATAGTCAGTTGTTTAGTGGAACAAAAAAGAAACATGTTTCACTTCATAATAATAGTCTAAACGAAAGACTTTATTACGAAGCGGGCAGAATTATGGCCTTATCTCTTGTACATGGTGGACCAGGTCCCCATTTCTTTTCAGAAACTTTGTTTTCCATGTTAGCGAATGGTGTTCAGAGCGCAATGCCAACATATGACGACGTTGACACAATAATTGCAGAAAAATTAACGGAATTAGAAAATTCTACCGAATTATATTAACTGCAAAATATCGTCACGTCAGAAAATATCTTTGCAGTTGCTGGTTGCCCTTACATAAAACATGTTGAGGAAAAGTGGAAAATTATAAATGGTAAGTGCAATATATTCCAGTAAGAATCACATTTTTAATTGAATGGATTTGATTGACTGTTTTAGAAATGTTATACTTCTATGGTGTAAAACGGATAGAAGAGCCTTTACGCCAGCTGAAAAAGGGACTGCAGACTTGTGGCATTTATCAACAAATTAAAACAAATCCAGACCTCTTAAAAAATTTGTTTTGCAACGAAACAATACTAGCCGGGGACGTTTTAGATAAAATATTTCATATCGAGTACAGCGAAGCAGGTTCCAATAAACGTGAACTTGAAAACAGAGCCATATCGTACTTCAGAGACTACGTATTGGATTGCGAAGGTAACAGTTAAAAAATAATATGTATTTTCTTCAAACGTCAGAGAAGTACCTACGTCATTATTGAACTGGGTTGCCATAGTTTCAGTTTCACTTCTCCGCCGGCGGCAGAAAAAGTACAAATTAAAATAAAACGTTGTAATTATTATTGTTTTTTACCTTTGAAGAAAAAATTGCGATCTTTATTATACGGCGCCGAAGTCACTCTTTGTGCCTCATCTGTAGTACTTTTATGCCGGACTCACTAGCGTTGGTCCGTCACACTAAAACAACTACAGATTCGGCACAAAAAGTGTTACTTCTCCGCCTTATAAAGAAATGTACTATTCCATTCTTCTGTATTCTAATGGAATATAATGGTTTTATGTTAGAAATCTCAATGGAGTCTGCTTCAAACGAAAACGAAAACAACTCGGTCGTGACCCTTACAGACATATTGGTGTTTGCTACTGGCGCTGACGCTGTACCACCTCTAGGATTTCCTGTTCAACCCATCATCGCGTTTCTGCATGAAGAGAAAAAAAGTAAATATCCAATTGCTAATACTTGCGCCTTACAATTAAAACTACCAACAATTCATGTAAATTACGAAGATTTTAAAGCAAACATGGACTTTGGAATCGGTAATGCCAAATCATTCGGGTTTGCATAGTATTTTTATTGAAAGAAAATAGTTATTTTAAAGACTCATTTTACGGACTCTACGAAAAAGATTGTTGTTTTTTTTAATTTCTGTAAAATACTGTAGAATATTTTTTTTGTTTTTGAATACTTTTTTGTTTAAACACTGTTTGTTGTGTGCATATTTATTTTATATTTGAGTTTAATAAAGTGTTTCAGAAATGTGCATTTATTACTTATTAACATCACTACTAAAAATTACATTGCACACCTACAATAATGCTAAAAGTTCGTTCCTCAGATTAATGTACAAATTGACGGCATCGAATGCTTCCGTAGGTTTAGACAAATTCATTTCTACCAAAAAAATCTCGCACAAATCAAAGACATCTTTATCAGCACAAGGGCAATCCAAAAACAAACATTCTTCTTCGCAATTTTCAATAAACCGGGACCCAACCGCTGTTAGATAATTTGTACAGCCATGAATTTCTGTAAAATTGAACAGTGTCTCTGGACGTCCTGCGGGGCAGATGCTATGACGACTCATTCTTACAACATGCGTATTCCATTCCAGCATCACGGTATTTAGTTCTTCCTATTTAAATATTGAGTTAGAGATGGGCGAATAAAAGTATGGTACACTTCTATTCAAAAAGATCCCGTACACCTACCAGTGTAAAACAGGTCACGATGACATTTATCAGATATTTGATCATGACCCGTTTTACACAGACAGGTGTACGTAGGTACGAGATTTTTTTGAATAGAAATGTACGTATGGTACCCACTAACCTGAATTATATCCATAAAACAAAACTGCAATATAGATTTATCTAGAATTGATCCAGTAAAGCATCCGTCATCCTTGAGTTGCGAAAATAGGTTAATCCAAAATTGACTATGATGTTTTCTGAGAATTGACCACCATGCTTCAATCCTTTGGTTAGTGTGGCTACTTCCATACAAAAATGGAGGCAATTGACTATCACGGTAATTATTATCTGACAATTCGTGAAAGTAAATTTGCATATTTTCTATGCAAACGTTCTCAGTACCCATATCGGTTCTTACAGTTCGGGGATGACCATTCAAATTTCTCACGGTTTCAACGAAATATCCCGCAATTACCTTGGGATCATTATTAGTGAACGACGTTCTCAGCCACAAAATCTTCCTCGAAAAACCGTCGATACAACCACTGATTGCAAATCCATAAGGTTTTAACTTGTCGTATCCATCGACATGCCATAAATAATTTGGCCCGTGATTAGAATATTGTCTTCGCCGTAGTTTTCTTCTTTTTCTTGACGATACTCCTGCAGGATCAACAATGTTTAAAAAATATCGTACAGTTTCTTGTTTCACATTTAGTCCTGCTTGTAAACATTTGCGGTGGTTCCACTTGTAACCATGCAGACCTGCCGATGTTACAATTTGCTTATCCAGAAAGTCAATGACATTTTCAAGAGGGGTGTAGTTCTTTCTACGATACAAATTCAATCGCTTGAGGTGCCTCTTTAAGGTTGCGCTGCTTAAATTAATGCCATGTTGTAAAAGAAACAAAAGAATCTCGTATTGCGGCAAACCCATATGGAAATAGTACTTAATGGCAGTATCGAGGACTGTGTCTTCCATATTCTCTCCACATGTAGCTACTGTGCAAATGACAATACACGGTGAGGTACGATGCACTGTCACGTACGTCTACGCGTCTAGTCTACAACTGCTCTGTAAACATCTCGGGTCAGATTAGGAGGATAAGTCGACCAGTTGAGATATTAAGTCGACCGGTCGAGATACTAAGTCGACCGGTCGAGATACTAAGTCGACTGGTCGAGATACAAAGTCGTCCGGTCGAGATACTACGTCGACCGGTCGAAATACCAAGTCGACCGGTCGCGATAAAAACTTTTATGTGTTGATCCTTCAGCGCTTCCGTAGGAACGCGCGGATGCGGCGCGATACGCTCGTACAAAAATTATGTAGGCTACTATCTGGATACATTTCTGTAGGGAAAGTCACGTAGTCGGCATTTGTTGGTATGTTTAGAGGGTCCCACAGAGATAGGTAAACATTCCATAAATTAAGGAGACTAGATTTTTAAAATCATGAAGAAGTAGAGTGCAAGAGGAAATACATGATTATTGCAATGCGCCATAGAGTTACTTTAT
This sequence comes from Agrypnus murinus, assembly GCA_929113105.1. Lineage (NCBI taxonomy): Eukaryota > Metazoa > Arthropoda > Insecta > Coleoptera > Elateridae > Agrypnus > Agrypnus murinus. The sequence continues at coordinate 154,899,535 of OV816025.1, forward strand.
ATTTCTTATAAGAGTTCGGCAAACGCGGGATCAGACGCTAATTGGTCGGATCCATTTGTACTAATGGCAATTTAGAAACGCGAAGTTTGACAAAAGTATGTAATTTAATTTGACAAATAAACTGATGTTTAGTAAATCAAAGAGTTTCTAGGTATTTCTCTTTAAGTTTCATATTTCTAGCATGAAAGAAAATCTTCGTAAGCACTGCTGTTATCGTCCTCGTCAACAGTGTTGTAACAGATACATTATTTTGTGTATCTAGATACAGATACTATCAGAAAAAAGTACCTAGATACAGATACAGATGCTTTTGCTGTGAAATATCTAGATCCAAATACAAAACCTAACATATTGTATCTATTGGTCGTCTCACGTTGGGACTACAGCGAAGGAAAGATAGCCAATGAATTTCTTATGGGAGTTTGCACTTCGTTGTTGCCACCTATCTATTTCACTGTATGAATCTATAGAAATGTGGATTAAGATTTCAGAAGTTCTAAACCTTTGAAAACAGTAACCGAAAAAGTGTAATCGTAACCATACAAAAGAATAATTTAAAAGAAAGTCTTATTAACATGTATTTGTTATTTTATTAAACATTACTTGGGATTGTTCATCGTACATGTATCTAAATATCCGATATTTTATTACTTACACTTTTTTGTTTAATTCTTTCGTTTTCAAATTCTTCCAAAATAAAAATAACGGCTGGTTAGCTTCTGTATGATCTTTTTAATCTTTTAATTCACAGGTAAATAAAGGAAGTCCCAAACGCAGTTTTAACGGTAAAATGATTCATCATGATAAAATCATTCATTTGTTCAACTTGTTTCAAAAACGGAAATTTAGGGTTAGCAGCAAATGCAAAGGATTTTAGTAAACTATAAACCCTTCTGGTTTTTTCCACTTTTACTTCGTGGAACTACATAATACAGTTGTACTTACTGAAATTATAGTATAACGTTTTCTTGTCGACACTATTACTTGTCACCGAATACATATAAGCAAATTCCTTAATACAGAAATAATTATTTGGTTTCATATTTTGATAGCTATATCTATCTATCTATCTATAGATCTTCGCTTAGTTGTTTGGGTTTTATCGTTTGTAATTATTGTTAACATTGTCGTGTTGTTTGTTGTAACTATTCGTATTACATAACGCACATAGTACATTATACATAAGTATGGCGGATATTGTTAAAAACAGAATGTGTTGTGTACTAAAGGTTGGTGAAAAATAGATCTTATCAAATTTGATAAAATATCGTCTTACTGAGAGTCGGCAGTTATTATCAGTAATTATTCGACAAGTTTCTAAAGAAGCAGGTATTAGCGAAAAAACTTTATTCTCAGTACGTCAAGAAAGTATTTCACCTGATGGAATAAAATCTCTCTAAGAAAAAGAGCGAAGGATAAAAATACTTCAAATCGCATTGCATTACCTTTCCAAATCCATCATCAAAAATTAGGGTTTCTATTAAAAAAAACTTTCGTTATCGCCATAACTCGGAAACAAAAGACGATCTACAAATAACGATTACACTAAAATATGTCTCCTCTAAGATAAAAATCGACGTGTTCGAAGATTTTTCTCAAAAATACTTAATAAAAGATTTATTTCGATAGTTCCAGACTTTATACGGGCACTATATTAACAGCAAGTTTTGAAATTTTGTTTTACTACCGCTGCCAGAAGAAGTGCCTACCTGCAATATAACTTGCTCGAACAATAGGGATTATAAAGGTTTACGCAGTTACAACTACAATATTTAGAAAGTGTTTTTAAAAGATGCTTGTAAGATGTTTGGCAACCCCGTTATCCATAAGAACACACATTGTAGTCTCAACGTGAGACGACCAATAGATAGATACATTTGTAGATATTAAAAAAATATTAAAAAGTTCGTTATATATTTTACGAAATCATTTGAACGGGGTTAAACAGTAGTTTAGAAATATGTAGTTATTGTATCATTCATTGTATTGTTAATTATTTTTTTGATTCTGGTTATTATCTACAAGCTTATAGCTTCTGGGGCCTGGTTTCCAGGCTATGGGTTGTAGCAATTATTATTATTATTATTATTGTTAATACTATTTTAGTGTTATCTGTGTTACTATAAGTTATTTAAAAAGTAAGTTATTGTTTTATAGTATATTAAAGTATTAGTTTCATAAGACGCGTTTTTAGCGCACGCGTCCTAACGGACAAGTGCGCTAAAACGCCTTATGAAACGAATACTTTATACTATTTTTTATACTTGCGTCGTTATTTCGTTAATTATTAAAAAATAAATTAGTTTTAAATAAGATTTGTTAGTGAAATTTTGTTAAGTACTTTTGACAGTTGGCTACACTGAAAATTCAACTTCAGCATTTGTTATTTAAATTGTTTTGTTTTTATAAAATTAATTTAGTTTTTGTGACAAGAATGTAAAATGGTCAGATATTCTCTCCCTCCATCTTATTAAAAAGAATTAACTTATCTTAATCTTATTAAAATATTGGAATTTAACCATATTGATAGATTTATAACAACTGCAGAAAATAACCAACATTTAGCTATGAAAGTAAGTAAAATTTTGTGCTAAATACTTTCAATTTTTAATATATTTCAATTATTTAAGGTTGCGTTAATAATGGGATTCTGTGGTGCCTGCCGAAGAGATGAATTGACCAACATGTTATTAAACGATATTGTGGTCAAAGATGACACTGTGACTGTAACAAAAACAAAAAATATAGTTCAAAGAGAATTCTTAATTACAGAGAAACTGTGGATTGATTTAATTAAGCAATATTTGAGCCTAAGGCCTAAGAAAATAAACCACAGGCGGTTTTTTATAACCTACTGCAATGGAAAATGTATTTCTACTCCTATCGGTATAAACACCATGGGAAAAGTTCCTTTTATTATTGCCACTTATTTACATTTAGCCAACCCGAAGCTTTTTACAGGTCATTGCTTTCGACGTTCAAGTACTTCCCAATTGGCAAACAAAGGTGGCGATTTAATAACTATAAAACGGCATGGAGGTTGGAAGTCTTCAGCTGTGGCTGAGGGCTGTATTGATGCTTCAGTTAAAAAAAATTGAGGTAGCTGAATTGCTATCTAATAAGCCATGTACTTCCACTTCAACGGCTCAAGTGGTAATTGACCAGTCTTCCACTGCTTCATTTTTACATGAAGAATCACACTTTTAGCAGCAACCCAATAACGAGTCAACAAAACATTGTTGAGGGGCAAAATTTACCTTCATTTAAGATTAATGCCCAGGACACTTCTGCTGTTACAATCAAAGTGTATAATAACTGTACTTTTAATACAAAAGATGTATAAAGAATAATTTGTGAATTTATTAAATAATTTTTAATTTAATTAATTTATTTTGTGTATGTTTATTTTATATTTTAAAAGTTTGGCATTTTATCACATAACAACATAACCGCACTTTTAAATATAATAAGTTTGACATTTAAGAACAGCTGTTAGGTGCTACCAACTTTAAAAAACAAAATTTTACTGTTTCCAGTACTCTAATAAATCTCATTATGACACGCAAATGCGTGTCCTAATGGAGTTCATTAGGACACGCAAGTATAAAAAATCTTTTATTCTAATTGTAAATTATACTGTGTCATAAGGCAATCCTAATTGTAGGACAGTGGTCCAATAAAGAATATTATATATATTTTACTGTAATCACCCCGAAAATAGGACTTCCTAGTCAATTTTTCGTGCCGAAAATAGTTATTAAACTAAGCATCAATTACAGGACTAGTCCTAGGAAAAATCGATAATTTTGTTACTAATTACTAGATTCCACACTTCCTTTACCCCAATACGACGACGATTGCGGTCATCTGATACGCCAACTTGGCCTGGTGGACTAGATGTAGTAAGTCTAATTGTTTCTAGAGTCACTACATCTAGTTACCTAGGCCAGCTGGTCGATCAGAGTAACGCAAACCGCCGCCATATTGGGGCAAACGAAGCACTAAATTGTTCATTATTTGTTATGTATTGAATTTAATCAAATCCACGTTTACTTTAAAAGGATTTTCTTATTCTGAAAGATGAAACCTCTAATATGTCAAACATGTAAAACGTGGTTTTAATGTGTCCATTATTAAAAATCACCCTTCTCTGCCCCAATATGGCGGCGGTTTGCGGTACTCTGATCGACCAGCTGGCCTAGGTGACTAGATGCAGTGACTCTAATTGTTTCATGAGGTGACTACCATCTAGTAGATTTCAAAGCAATTCCATAATAAAAAAACACGGCCTCCTCGATTTGTGAGAGACAAAGGTCTCGTACACGGCCGTTCGCATTTGTAGTTCCAGGCATTATTTCCGTTTGAAGGGGGCGCCACAATACAGAACATCCAGGTTGCGTATTCTCAAACTTTCTCTTGAAATATTACATTACTACCCGGTTGCAAATTCTCAAAGTTGTTAATAAAACATAACCTCTGTTAAAATTCGCACTTGCATATTGTAATAAGTTAATATTAATGTTGAAATTCGATTATAAAAATGAAGAATTCCAAAGAAAATTCAACAAAAGAACCAAACAAAGCCTTCTGTAGAATCTGATGAATTAAAACAACAATTCGGTGACAGTTACAGAATCTTGGCTTGTAAAATGTATTTTTTATATTAATTTAATTTAAAATTGTGTAAAGAACAGGCACAAGTTATAAACTTCTTTGTTCTGCTCACTGTATAATTGATTGTCCGAAATAAATAATAGTTATTTATGGTACAAGTGAGTTAAGTAAGATATTATCCACGAACGAGAAATTTACCCTCGAGGGCCGGAAGGCCCGAGAGGGTTAATTTTTCTGAGTGGATAATATGCTTAACTCACGTGTGCCATACAAAATTTTATCCGACGCCTCTTTATTTAAGTTTAAACATCGAATTTGCAATTTATAGTAAGTCTGAAGTTTTGACAGTAATAAATTTAATACTCTAACACGATGACTGGATTTTAATAATGAGCGCATTCAGACAAAGAAAGCTATAAAGCGCTACATTCACGCACTTTGCTACAGCGCTTTATGTTGGCTGGACTGCACCGATCGGCTGTTGAAAAAAGTCCCTTTAGTTTGACACCTAACCTCAAACAGCAAATTCATTAATATTAATTATTGATATTTTGAAAGCACAAATAGCGTTAATTATGATTGAAAATATAGTGTATGACGACGAAGTTGATATTATAATGGGAAATATCAATGGAAATCAACAATGCTGTATATTCAATATTCACTGGAAATAACTGTTGCTGTTTGTTTACAGCTGTCATAAAGCGCTTACGTGCAGCGGAAAATAAATACGCTTGAACAATGGCGGATTGCTTCAGCAAAGCGCTTCAAGAATTGACATTTGAGAAACCATTCAGAGAGATTCTAATCTGCGGCGCTGCAGCGCTGTAACTCGCTGAATGCGCTCAATATTATGCAATGTAAGCTGGTGATTGGTTGTTATCTTTGAAGGAGTGAGTTTTTTAAAAATAACCCACGTTGCTAGGGGCAACGTAGGTTATAATGTAACATAAGAGTAAACAATCACTTTCCTTATTTAAAATGACCATAGTGAACATGGTATTTATATAGAGGTGTTGGATAAATAAATAAAATTCAGTAATATTTTAATCTCGAAGAATATTATGTTTAAAACCTTCTTTTTGATTAATTTATTATGGTGATAAGTAAATTGACCAATAATGCAAATGAATAAATGCAACGAAACCGGTTGACCGGCAAACCGATTCATCAAATAATAAGTAAATTATTAATGCTAATATTTATTAAAAATAAACAAGAGGCAATCTAGATTGCGCGCCAATATTGCTTAATCACTACAAACATCGACAGATGTCGCCACAATACGTAACCTGTCAAAAATCAGAAATTTTTCCAAAGCGACCGGCCGTCTAAGAGACGTTCGTCTCTCAAATCATGGAGGCCGTGTAAAGAAATTAGAGTTATGGTCGGCGGTTGTTTCAAATTTAAAAATCCACGCATCATTTAAAATAAAATTCATAATTATGAAAATATGTAAATAATATGTGCACTACGAAATACTCGATACTCGATACTACAGAAAATGTACCTAGATCTAAATACAGTTACAAAATTTTAGAAGTATCTATTAGATATGTATCTAGGTACCATAAAAGATCTATATAGTTGTATCTAGATACAGTGGCGGATTTAGGCACAAGCGTTGGAAGCGGCCGCTTCAGGCCCAGGAAGTCAGGGGGCCCCGCAGAGGTCTCCTGCCAAGGACCGCACTGGACACGCGTCAAATAAAAATTATTGGCGTAGGAATTCACTTTCTCGCAAAAAAGTGAAACAAGAAACAGATCATATCGTGTACAGGCTGGTAAAAAAAAGTGTACGGTTGACGCATTAGAGTTTCGTACAAAAAGACAAGCGGTAGTCAGAGCGATATTGTAACGGAGTATACTGTTTTACTGCAGACCTGCGAGGAATGTATCATCTCTGTCGGTCCGAATGCTGGTCTTCTTGCACAATCAGCGCGGTCATCCGACTACTATGATGACTAATTTCTTGAATTAATGGTTTCTGATAGACATTCGGTGAACAGTGACGGATTTACGCACAAGCGATGGAAGCGGTCGCTCTAGGCTCCACAAATCAGGGGGCCTCGCAGAGGCCCCTGCCCAGGATCGCAGTGGACATGCGACAAATAAGAATTATTGGCATGGGAACTAACTTTGTCGAGAATAGTGAAACATGTGAGAACAACATTTCGTATCATCTACAGGCGGGTAAAAAAAGTGTACGGTTGACGCAATAGAGTTTCGTAGAAAAATTCAGAGTGATAGGTAAAATTTTGTAACTGTATCATGCTTTCGAATGGGTGAAATTCCTTAATGTCATTTGTCAATTGTCAACATTTCCGAATGTTGAAACAAAAGGAAAATCTTAACATTACTGATATGTAATGTAACTGGAGATCGATTTCCGTTCTTAAACGCGTAAAAAATTATTTAAGAAATAATCTTGGACAAAGTCATTTAAAATATTTATCAGTAATGTTTATTGAAAATGACATTAGGCAAAATTTATGTTTTGACTGTTTTGAAAATATTATTGATAAATTTGATGCTTCTAAAAGCAGAAAAGTTCCATTATAAATGAACTGATTTAAAGGAAAAAAATGTTTTTCTAAAATATAGTAGAACTTTTATGGACTCATCTGTCACAATGACATATGTCAAAAGTGACATTAACACTATCAAATAACTGTGGTGCCTCCTGTAGGTATCAAACCGCACTAAACGACCTAATTTGATTACCCAATACAGGAATATGCAAAATAAAATCCGGTCGAGCGCCCGACCGTATAATTAATATAAATAAAACACAAAATGAATACAAACGTGTTTTAATAAAGTGAGTATTTAATAAATTTAAAAGTTTAGAAATTGTTAATAGACGACTATTATAGTCACAGTTTTATAGTGATATGTGTATAAATCACAGACGGTACTTTAAGACAGCTGTTTCGAGCTTTTGGTTCTCCTCAGTTAAGGGAGCTCGTCTGTGATTTATACACATATCACTATAAAATTGTGAGTAAAATAGTCGTTCATCAACAAAACACTTTATTAAAACACGTTTGCGTTCATTTTGTATTTTATTTATGTTAATTTATTTTGTTTAATTAATGTTTTACTTTAAATTATATTTTGAATGCAAATCTATATAGAAAGAATTATCACCCAACTGGAAATCGAACCCTGGGTCTTCCACTTTCTGAGCGACATCTCTACCTCTGAGCTACTGTGTCGACTACTAGCGTTATTATTACTATATAAATTTATTACAAAAATTGTTATTGAATTAACGTAAAATTGATTTAACGATATAGCCTTCTGATCGCTTTAATCCATACATTTAGAATAACCGGTCTATTACATGGAAATCTAAAAATGCTTTGGGAATTTATTATATCAAATTACATTCAAATGAAGCATTAGGTATTCAATGTATTTGTAGATTGAGGTTATGATTTACTTACATTAACAAAAAAACAGCGGCGGAACAATACGACGTCCAAAATACATGTGTCTATGACATTTAAAAAATTGAAGACATCAACAAAACTACTATTATTAATTTAAATAATTGTTCAAATTTCAGTATTAATTTTAAATAATAAATGATTATTACATTGAGTTATACGCATTTCTTAATTTTTACAACTAACACCTGTTTTCCATAAAAAACGGGGCATTATCTACTTTTGACAATCCAGCACCTCAATCTAAAATCATATTCTAGGTTAAATATATGGTCGTAGATAAAGTATAGTGTGTAACACGTACAAAAACGTCAATTTCACACTTCTGTGAGTGCGGCATGAGATAAAGTTAAATTATTTAAAAAAAATTCCCCCCCCGGGGAAAATTCCCCCCACCCGTGAATTCGCGCCTGATATTAATAATTATATGTAGTTAATTTTTGATAAAAAATAAAAGGTATATAAATTGTAGAAATTGATTTATACTATGGGGCCCCAAAAACTTGTAACGCTTCAGGCCCCTTCAGTATTAAATCCGCCACTGTCTAGATACATGCTAGAACACTGCTCGTCAATGTCACCTGGGTCTTCATCCTCATCTCCTTGAAGTATGTATGTGATACATTCGTAAAGACTTTAGTGAAATAAATAGATGGTGAGAATTCTTTACAAAAAAACTTATCAGTCGACAGTTAATGTTAAAAATATTTTATCCAACACCTCTATATAAATATCATGTTTACTATGGTCATTTTAAATAAGGAAAGTGATTGTTTACTCTTATGTTACATTATAACCCACGTTGCCCCTAGCAACGTGGGTTATTTTCAAAAAACTCACGCCTTCAAAGATAACAACCAATCACCAGCTTACGTTACTTAGTATTATTAAAATCCAGTCATCGTGCTCGAGTATTACCGTCAAAACTACAGACTAACTATACATTGCAAATTCGATGTTTAAACTTAAATAAAGAGGAGTTGGATAAAATTTTGTATGCCACGCGTGAGTTAAGGATATTATCCACTCAGAAAAATTAACCCTCTCGGGCCTGTCGGCCCTCGAGGATAAATTTTTCGTTCGTGGATAATATCTTGCTTAACTCACTTGTACCATAAATAACTATTTCTTGGTCGGCCCATTGAGAGTAATGTCTACTTTTCTCAATTTTGCAGCTAAAATATAAGTATTATTAGGGTGGTCGTTATTTTGCAAAAGTTAGAGTTTTTTAGATCCCCCCCCTAGATCCCTTTAAAATGTCAAAATAACGAGCTGTGGAAGATTTCAGCCCATTTGGTCAATATTAACCCGTGCCATCGAGTGGTTAAAGTTTTAAATGAAATTTAACATGGGTTTGGTGCGCTACTAGAAACTTTGTGGCATAACTTTTTTATCTATCTATGTAATGTGAAATATTGTATATTTTTGTTGTTAAAGTTGCTCAACACGAATCTGAAGCCAAGAAAACTTTAGCAGTTCCGCGAAAATGCTAATTTTAGTGAAGTTGGCCAATTTCTTGACAGCTGTAAACTGTCAAAAGTTTTTCTGGCAGTTTTAATTCGTGTTCAGCAGCTTCAACAACATAAGTATATAAATTCTTAATTTAAAACATTGAAAGATAAAAAGTTACGCCACAAAGCCTATAGAAATGCACCAAACGCATGTTAAATCCCATTTAAGCTTTAACCTCTCGGTGGCACTTGTTAATATTGACCATATCGGCTGAAATTTCGCACAGCTCATTTTTTAACATTTTAAAGAGATCCAGGGGGGGAGACCTAAAAAACTTTAACTTTTACAAAATAACGGCCATATTATTTACTCTATTTAGAAAGGTCATTATCGGATAGGCCTATTATCATTTGTAGCAACCAACCATCATCGATACCAAATAGTGCCACTTTCATATCTTAAACAACGACTGGCCTGATAGACAGCTCTTTTATTTGCGAAGCTGTCACAACCTATCCTTCTTGGCCGTGCCAGTTAGAGAGTGCGAAAAACATGTTTTTGGACAGGACTAATTCGAAGCGCAACTACGGACGTTAGGAAAATTAAAAATTTTATATTTTGCTAAAAGACTCTCTTGATAGTCAGCTTTCCATCCACCGTGCCGTCATAGTCTACCCTTCTTGGCCGTGCGAGTTAGAGAGTGCGAAAGACATGCTTTGAAATGGGACTAATTCGACGCGCAACTACGGACTTTAGGAAAATAAACAATTTTTTTATAGTTTGCTAAACGACTCTCTTGATGGTCAGCTTTCCATCCACTGTGCCGTCATAGTCCACTCTTCATGGCCGTGCGAGTTAGAGAGTGCAAAAGACATGCTTTGAGATAGGACTAATTCGACGCGCAACTACGTAACGTTAGGAAAATAATTTTTTTTTATATTTTGCTAAAAGACTCTCTTGATGGTCAGCGTTCCATCTGCTGTGTCGTCATAGTCCACCCTTCTTGGCCGTGCGAGTTAGAGAGTGCAAAAGACATGCTTTGAGATAGGACTAATTCGACGCGCAACTACGTAACGTTAGGAAAATGAAAAAAAAATTATATTTTGCTAAAAGACTCTCTTGATGGTCAGCTTTCCATCCGCCGAGCCGTCATAGTCTACCCTTCTTGGCCGTGCGAGTGCGAAAGACATGCTTTAGGATAGGACTATTTCGACGTGCAACTACGGACGTTAGGAAAATAAACAATGTTTTATATTTTGCTCCAAGACTCTTTTGATGGTTAGCTTTCTATCCGCCGAGCCGTCATAGTCTACCCTTCTTGGCCGTGCGTGTTAGAGAGTGCGAAAGACATGCTTTAGGATAGAACTATTTCGACGCGCTATGGCGGACAAATATGCAAATATGCGTATAAATGATATTAAAGACATGGAAAATGTTTTGCTTATTACAATCCCAGATTCCAAAACGAAGATTAAAAGGACTTTTACCATCACATCTGGGGAAGGACCGGATTTACTCCACTTTTATAGAAAATATGTTACTCTCCGCCCTGTCAACATGAAAAATTCAAGATTCTTTTTAACATACAAAGCAGGAAAATGTGTCAAAACGCCAGTTGGTATTAATACAATAGGAAGAATACCGTATAACATCGCAAAATTTCTGAAACTACCAAATCCCTTAAACTGTACGAGTCATACATTTCGTCGATCCTCAGCAACTCTTCTAGTTGATGCAGGTGCAGATCTCATCAATTTGAAGAGACATGGGGGTTGGAAATCCTCGGCGGTAGTGGAGGGCTATGTTCAGAATAGCATGAAAAATAAATTAGAAATTTCTAATTGCATTCTTGGTAAAAAATCATTTAACGAAAAACCTGTTAATGAAACTGGAATGGAAAATGCTAATCAAACTCTTGACGAGAAAGTAAATGATGAAGTGCAAATGTTTGATACTTCAAAGGATGTGGATATATCAGTACCTTCAAAATATGAAGCCAGTAATATTAGCTATAATGCAAGATTTTCACCATCTGCTAGTGGTATAAATATAAGTAATTGTACTAACTGTAATAAATATAAAGTTTTGATTACAAATGTTAAATCTCCATGTGCTGTATAATTTTTTCGTTAACAATATAAAGATTTGATAATTTCTAGGCTTTTAATTGAAAGCTACCTACATACATAGTTGCAATGAACAAGCTTGTTTTGCTAAAGATTTAATGGTAGTTTGATAAATAATTAACGATAAACAATAAATTGTCATATATAATATCACAAGTGGTCTGATTTTTTCCGACAAAATTTGTCGTTTCAGATATGAGTAGCTTTGCAAAGAAAATTACACGAGTCGATGCAGGAGACGAGTGAAATTTTCCAAAAGCAAAAGCTACGAATGTCTTAAACGATAAATTTTGCAAGAAAAAATTAGACCACGAGTTGTATTCGGCTTGATAATCCACCGAGCAAATTTTTATTTAGCGTGTGTAGTTAATATTAATTTAATTAAATTTGACATTTCATTTTGACAAGTGGTTTTTTCTTAGTGAAAAAACCACTAGTGGTTTTTTCACTATAAAACTAATTTCATTGGTCCCAATTTGAAAAATTCTGTAATTTGATTGGTTAAAAATTTTCGACTTGGATTGTCAATATAATAAAATTTTGTCATATATAATATCACAAGTGGTCTGATTTTTTTCGACAAAATTTGTCGTTTCAGATATGAGTAGCTTTGCAACGAAAATTACACGAGTCGACGCAGGAGACGAGTGTAATTTTCCAAAAGCAAAAGCTACGAATGTCTTAAACGATAAATTTTGCAAGAAAAAATTAGACCACGAGTTGTATTCGGCTTGACAATCCACCGAGCAAATTTTTATTTAGCGTGTGTAGTTAATATTAATTTAATTAAATTTGACATTTCATTTTGACAAGTGGATTTTTCTTAGTGAAAAAACCACTAGTGGTTTTTTTACTATAAAACTAATTTCATTGGTCCCAATTTGAAAAATTCTGTAATTTGATTGGTTAAAAATTTTCGAGTTGGATTGTCACAGGAAATTTATTAAATTTTGTCATATAATTTTTTAAGGACAAACAGAAAGTAAAACTTTCTGTGCGCCGAATCAATGCACAGAAAGTGTTTATGCAGCGTTTCCATAAAAACAGCTTTTAGTAATGAAATGCAACATTTTCTAAGCATCAAAATGAAATAAAAAAGCCGACTTTCCATTTTCGAGTAGAGAAAATAATAAGCTTAACAGGAAAACTGATAAATACTAATAAAAACTGAGAAATAGGTAAATAAAGTTAATAAATCATAAATAAAGAGTTACAATAATTACAATTAAAATAGAAAAATTTTGTGAACCTTGTTTCAATTCTTTGTCAAGGGAATTTTTAAAACTATTTAATGAAACGGAAGACACTGTAACTTCGGATAAGTTATTCCAGTCATTACATACTCTAATGCTTAAGTAGTGTTGTCTTGGTAGTTTATTAACAGGAGATTTATATAATTTTTGTGAATGACCACGAGTTACGCTGTTAGAATATTGTGTAAAAATCTGTTTAAGGTCTGGACATACATAGTGATTGTGCAATATTTTGTAAGTTTCAAGTAGGTCACTTCGAGATCTTCTTTTGGCGAGAGAAGTTAGTTTTAATTTTGATAGCCGTTCATTATAGGGTAAATATCTAAGTTGTGGGGAAAGTTTGGTTATTTTACGCAAGGTCATTTCCAGTAAAGCCTTATCTTTTTCATAATATGGGGACCATATTACAATACCATATTCGAGTTTCGGGCGTAAATATAAGTTATAAATTTTTAATATTAATTCTGGGGTAGGTTTCATAAACGCTTTATTAATTATAATTGTGTAATGGGCACCACTCACGGTGTCTCCCCGACGACGTCGGCGAAAACGTCGTCGACGACGTCGGGGACAAGGTCGAAATAATGAGGTAATGTTTACATTTACTGTAATTTAATGCATGACTGTGTATAATAAAATTAAGAATATCGTATTTCTTTTAAGACATCAAAATGAAAGAAAGTAGTTTTGAGCATAATAAAATGCGTACTGAATTTCTTTAAAGTATTTCGAAATAGCTTATGCAATTAACAAAACTTTTCATAAGCGGAATAATATTGATATCCATCGATAGAATTACAAGTAACCCTTTATTATAAAACGGAAACTCTTTGTTTTTTTTATTAATCTCATTCTTAATTTAGTTTAAAAATGGATATAATTAACGCAGGATTTAGGATTTTCTGAGTTCTGGTGCGCAAATAATGATTTCCTATAAAGGACTTTTGATAAAATTTGGTAGTGATAATCGTCGGAAAAATATCATATTTAAAAATGTAATGGTTTCACCGTCGCTTCCTTTTCCGTGTAGTTTTAAAATTTTATGCTGATGGTACATAACCTTATACTATATCTATCTTTTTCGGGTTTACTTGAATTATTTCATTTTTATTACATTTGTTTACAAACTGTTTACAACTGTGAAAATAAAACCCTTGTCAACTGTAAATTATTATTAGGCAAAATAAACATATACATCTGGGATTACTAAAAAATATATGCTTTCTTTATTATACTTTTTAAGAAAACATTATGAATTCAATATGCTGTGAAACTTTCAAGTGATAAGATGGATTTTTATAAATTATCTTTGAGAAAAAAAATTGCAGTTGGTGTGGCAGTTGCCTTGTGCTTCGAAGAAGAAGAAACTGAAACACCACGAAAAAAAAGAAAATAGGCAAAGAATTGGTTTTTAGATCGCAAACAATATTCACACATGTCCTTGTTAAAAGAATTGCGACAAAATGAGCCGAAGGATTTTTATTATAAGGTTATGTACCATCAGCATAAAATTTTAAAACTACACGGAAAAGGAAGCGACGGTGAAACCATTACATTTTTAAACATGATATTTTTCCGACGATTATCACTACCAAATTTTATCAAAAGTCCTTTATAGGAAATCATTATTTGCGCACCAGAACTCAGAAAATCCTAAATCCTGCGTTAATTATATCCATTTTTAAACTAAATTAAGAATGAGATTAATAAAAAAAACAAAGAGTTTTCGTTTTATAATAAAGGGTTACTTGTAATTCTATCGATGGATATCAATATTATTCCGCTTATGAAAAGCTTTGTTAATTGCATAAGCTATTTCGAAATACTTTAAAGAAATTCAGTACGCATTTTATTATGCTCAAAACTACTTTCTTTCATTTTGATGTCTTAAAAGAAATACGATATTCATAATTTTATTATACACAGTCATGCATTAAATTACAGTAAATGTAAACATTACCTCATTATTTCGACCTTGTCCCCGACGTCGTCGACGACGTTTTCGCCGACGTCGTCGGGGAGACACCGTGTATGTGCTATTTAAGTGTTACAGACCTGTAACATTTTATGTTCATTTCTATTGATGTTAAATCTCTTTTCTCATTAGTTTGTCTCGTCTCAAATTACGTTAGGTCGGACAACATGTGAGCCTGGTCACTGTTGGAAGATTAATACCGATTTAAGTGCGCTGATCATTAAACGGGGTACAATTAAAGGAAGACTAACGTGGTTCGTTACATTTTGCAACACTGTGACAAATGAAACGAATTTGGAAACTATTAAAATGCGCTTGAATAGTATTGAATCTATTTTAAATGAATACGAGTTAATATCAGGTAAAATTTCCCTCAAAGACACTAACGAGAAAAATGGTAAGTGAAAATGATCGCGACGCAATATTTTGATTATGTCGGTAAACTTAAATCAATTATTATTAACAATCAACTTGAACCGCAAGGTAGTAGTTCTGTGACACCAACGAATTCTTCATCCACGCCTACAGCATCTACGGTTACACAGGGACGAACCAAAAGGGTTTTTTTTGGAGGGGGGATAACCTTAAAATTGCCAACTTATTACGATGAAAATACCAACTACTAGTAAAAAATATTTTTATTTGTACCTAACATTAGGTATATCAAGCAAAATTAGTATTTTACACAAATCTTATTTTTATTTAAAACTCTCCAACGTGTATGCATGGCAATTAGATTAAATTTTAAAAAATAAATTGTTTTGGACACATTTTCTTATCTTCTCATTTTTCTCAAATTGTGAAATTGCCAACTCTCGCTCAAAATTATCAACTTTGAGGGGGGAGCTTCCCCTCCCATCCCCCCCATGGGTTCGCCCCTGCCGGGTTACATCCGTTCAGGATGAAACGACAATTCGTGTAAATTGGTCGGAACTAAAATTATCAACATTTAGTGAAAGTTACAATGAATGACAAGAATTTTACGATACATTTAATTCCCTCATTCACAAAAACGATCAATTAGATGATATACAAAAATTTCATTAGCTTAAGAATTGTTTAAAAGACGTCGCTGCAAAATGCATTGAGACAATTGCAGTGAGTTTTGTCAACTAATATTCAATCTGTCATAAATAGTTGCACCGAATTTGCAAATCCTCAGATTTTCTTTTCAACTGCAATTGTGAAAAGATATAGATGGCAAACCACATGCATTAAGAGCGCTTTTGGATTCTGGTTTCCAATCTAACTTTATTACAAAAGAAGCATATAATTTATTGAGATTACCCTTTAACAACACATATGTTCCAATAACTGGCATGAATCAAGATGTCTCAACTGTTACCAAGGAAGTAAATTTTAAGGTAGAAAGTCACCCAAATCTAAAGTCAAGCTAGCTGCTGTATATGAATAAAATCAACAAATTTTAATTCACATATGAACATTATAGAAAATTAAAAAATTATTTATTTGTTGTTTAGCACACAAAAATTGTCATTTTAAATCAGAAAACAAATTAATAATGATAACATCGTTGTTCGCTTTACTAACGTAGTGTACATTGATGCGTAAGATTTGGCAACGCATTGTACGATCAGTATTTGACGTAAAACCAAAGTGAGGTTAGAGTTTGGTAAAAATTATTGACTGCTGCACGTTAAATAGTTTTATGCGCTGTTATGAATATGATTGTGACCAAAAATTATTTTTTGATGACATCATAAAAGAACAAGTGTGTTGTATAGCTTCAATTTGGTCGATTCGCTGCCCTTCTTGCCAAGTTTTCAAATACGTTCACAGATCAGAAACATAGTATTCCCCCAATGATGATTCTACAAAACGTCATGTTTTGAATATAAAACTTGCAGCAGGTAGAAGATTCTTAATACTATTTCCTATTATCATTATAATCTTTTGTGTATAACATTAATTAATCAAAAATTGATCTTCAACGATGATCGATGCCGGTATTGGGGCAAGTCAAATCAACGCGATTCTCACATCACTTGACATGTCTGATGTGAGCAAAACAACGTTGAAGCAAGCAGGGGATATTATAGAGAAGTCAAGTAGAGAAAAAGTTACGAGAAAACTTTGCTTCAAGAGCGGGAACTAACTATAAAAAGGCCGTTGTAAGTTTATCACTGTTTTTCAATATTGCAGTACAGAACTTCGATCCTTTTTATACACATATAAACGGTTACAAATGAACTTCATATTTACTCACTTATTAATCAAAAATTAGACTGATTTGTCTACTCAAGATGTCTCTTTAATATAGAGCACGCACTCAATAGTCCGCGACCACATCGCCGAACTACGTCTGGGATCACGTACAAGTAATGAGAAAAATCAATGTTAATACAATTTTCATTTTATTTCATTCAATTTTATTTATTATATTTGATTTTTAACTACTATGATACTATCTAATTTATTTACGTATATCATTATTTTCAAGTATTTTCAAGTAATATAAAAAATACCAACATAAATTCATCTAACATATCAAATTTGATTGGCGAATTTCTGCGCGAAGCAACGTTGCCAGATCATATAATAGGGTTTTGCATGTGCAGGGACTTCAGTCATCAGTTTCCGGTTACAGCTGGAATACAAGTTTATAATCGAAATATCTCAATAATTAAGAGGTAAACTGCAGTTTTTTAACGTTAATATAAAATACAATTTCGAAACTATTGTTACATAGTTTTTCATATACATGGTGAGTTGTTTAAATATAAAACTTTCAAGTTGTTCTTGGGCATACTGTGTAAACCCATATACATCAATGTATTTGACTGCAACTTTGTTAATCGTTTTCTCGGTATATACGTGGTGAAATGCCGTCTTTCGGGTATCAATCGAAAGAGCAACATTGAATTTACCAAATATACTTAAATTATGTAATTCTTGAGTTGTAAGGTTTGGATGACTTTCTACCTTAACATACATTCAAATGTAAATTTAATTTCAGTATCAGTAACGGGTTTGGTGCTCGATAACATCTCTCAAAGTTTGCCACTTGTTAACATCGGTACAAGTCATTTGAATATCCCAAGCGATATTCAACTAGCAGACCCCAAATTTCACATTTCACAACGCATAGACATGTTGTTAGGTGCAGACTTATTCTATAGATTGCTTGAACCGCAACAAATTCAGTTAGGTCCACGACAACCTGTGCTGCAAAATACAGCACTTGGTTGGATAGTTAGAGGCTTAATCACCACTCCTAAAAACTTTCAGAAAACGTATGTCATTTGTAACTTTTCACAGCGAGAGTTAGATATTAATATACAAAAAATGTGGGAGCTAGACAGCTTAAACAAAGCACCACCATTATCAGCCCCAGAGCAATATTGCGAAGATCATTTCAAAATCAAATACACACGCGATTATTCTGGGCGCTTCATTGTCCATTTACCAATGCGTATTGATGCACCCTAATAGCACACATTGCCCGATGGACGTTCTTTTTAGGTCCATTGTAGGTACTGTAGGTCCGAGGATGTAAAATGGACGTCTGCTGGACACTCGCACGAGGACGTTTTTCAGAAGTACAACAAAAGACGTCCAGCGGAGGTTTGTTTTGGGTCCATAGTAGAACCTTAAATCCCAGGACATAATAAGGACGTCTGGCGGACGTTCACACGCGGACGTTTTTCAGAAGTACAACAACAAACGTCCAGGGGACGTTCGTTTTGGGCCCATAGTAGGTCCTTGAATCCCAGGACATGATACGGACGTCTGGCGGACGTTCACTTGAAGACGTTTTTCAGAAGTACAGCATAAGATGTCCAGCGGACGTTTGTTTTGGGTCCATAGTTAAGCCCTTAATCTCAGGACAAGATACGGACATTTGGCGGACGTTCACACGCAGACGTTTTTCAGAAGTACAACAAGAGACGTCCAACGGACGTTTGTTTTGGGCCTATAACAGGCCCTTGAGTCCCAGGACATGGTACAGACGTCTGGCGGACGTGCACATGAGAACGTTTTTCAGAAGTACAGCATAAGACGTCCAGCGAACGATTGGTTTGGGTCCATAAAAGGACGTTCATAGGGGAACGTTTTACAGAAGTACAACAAAACATGTCCGGCAGACGTTCGATTTGGGTCCATAATACGTTCTAATAGGAATTACAAAATGATTACAAACAAACAATTTGTAGATTAAGATTAAAAATTATTCTAGAAATCTATTTTAACAAAAGATGTCCACTGGACGTTCAGTTTAGATCATGGTAGGCCCGTGAATTCAAAGTCATAAAAAAGCCGGTCTGAACTTCAGATAAGGATCTTTTTTTAAGAATAGTCTTTTACATGTACATATAATTTTGAGAGCTTAACAAGGACCTCTATGAATACACATTTTTCTTATTATTATTAAATACTACATTATGTAGTTTTCTAAATAAAGAATTAAAACTATTATGGAATATCCGAAAATTGCTTCTCCAGTGTTTTAAATTAATTATATTTTCTGTACTTTATGGAATACTCTTTAATATACTAATATATATTATGTAATTAGGAGATCAAGCGATACTTTAAATCCGAGAAGATGTATTATAACGCCGAGGCGCCAGCCGAGGCTTATAACATCTTCGAGGATTTAAAGAAGCCTGATCTCCGTATTGCATAAGTTGTTTTATTTTATTTCGTATTTCAGTCCTAATTTCTCCCTTTTAAAATTCATCCGAACTTATTGTGTAATGAAGCAAGTTGCCTTGTCTGTGTCATCATACGCGTAACCAATGAGATAAAAAGCAGCATGTCACGTGTGGCTGTTATGCAACATCAAATGATTTTTACGTTGCCAACAACAACGGAGATCAAGAACGTCTTGAACTCCGGTGTCATTGACAACGGAGATCAAGTTATACTTTATTTTACTAATTGTAGTATATAAACAATTGTTTGAAATACGAAATGAAATAAAGTATATTAATATAATAATAATAATAATCGCCCCCCTCCCTCCCGCACAAGCTTATAGCTTCTGGGGCCTGGTTTCCTGGTTATGGGTTGTAGCAATTATTATTATATTATTATATATTTCATACGTTCATACCATCATAAACTCATGAAAAATATTTTCTTTTTATTTAATACAGCTATTTAAATTTCTCCGCTAATATAAAAACGAGACAGCATGTGTGTGGCGTCAGTATAAACGGGTCATAAAAGACGTACTACGCAAACTCAGTGCCAACAGTAAATCCCCGTAAAGCCATTATAAGCCGCCATTCGGTTTTCGGTTGTTCGGTATTTATTCTCATCGTTTTTGTCTTGCAGTTTCTGTTTGAACCAATTATTTATATATGCTTTTTTAACATCTATATAATCAGTCTTTTACGTTATGTGTTTTTAGTAAATAGTATGAAGTGCAAGGGTGATTATTAATATTTTATCACATTCCTTTCATTCGTTTATTATTATTATTGTGCAGTAATAACGGTAATAAATAGTTGAATGAGTAACTCACCAGCAAAATATTCATGGTAACCTGCAGTATTATAGTATTTTAGACGTTGTTAAGTAATAAGGATTTATTATTATTTTTAGAATATCTAAAGCAAATTATATGAAGGTTGAACATGACTGAAATAATAATCTCTTCACTTGAAAAATGAAATATAAGGTATATAAAAAACACAACATAATGAAGAAATCAGAAAATATATGGCTATGTGAAAATAATGAACTTCTACTGGAAGTTGAACAGTTTTTGGGAGATCCCTTAAATATGCAAAAATCTGTAAGTAATACTTTTTAGAATATCACTGTACAAAGTCAATAGAAAAACTCTTTGGATAGCATTTATGGCAACCAGCAGTTTTTTGAAAATCTATGTATATGTTACCTGAAAACAATTAAAAAGTGGAAATCTTTTCAGAAATCGTTCATTGGTGTAAAAACAAGTGTTTTATGCTTATTTTGCCGTATATGTCGTATGATACTGAATTTGCCTTGGAGGATTAATTCTTTTTGTAAATTTTACTTTCTGCAACGTTGCAGAAATCTTACTCAAAAAATGAATGCACAATGATATTATTAGTGAGAGTTTGATGTGTAGGGTGTCTTATATTTTTTTATGTTCGCAATATCATGTCATAACATCCTGCACATACAGACCTTTTAGTTCTTCTATAATTCTTTCTTCTTTTTAGCACAAATTTATTTAACACTACTGAGTGTCTAATTTTTTTTAGACTGATCTGCTTTCCAAAGTTGGAGGAGACAATGTGAACGAATTTGTAAAAAGAACTTGGAAAAGATTGCTGACAAATCATGATAAAAAATGAAATATTTCTGAATAGGCTTCAAACATAAGAACTTTTCTGCTCTTTTTATGGCCACGCTAATTAAGGATAAGTAACATTTTTAATGTATCATGATAAGAGGGAAGCGTAACCGTAGTATAGTTGATGTTCAATTTTGTGCAGTCGCACGTATAAAATCTTGAAGAGCGACCATCACATTATAATTTTATAGACACAGCTGCACAGGATAGCGTAAATAACTGCCCTTTAGCAAGGTCTGCCTCGCTCTGTTTATGATCATAATAAATAAATAAAATATCATAATAGATGATAATAAATGTACAGAGTAGATGCTAAGCAGTTGTCAACATAGGAAATATGCATATTATGAATTTCTAAAAGATTTAAATTTTTTAAATTTTCAGTTTTCTCAGAAATCTAAGGTAGAGGTGAGAAAATGTTACTTCCCTATCTCAATTTTCTATTCACTTGTGCTCCTTTCAATTTAACTAAATATAGTATGAAAATTTATAGTTCTGGACGGACTGGAAATTGGCACCTGCCGATAGAGGATTAGAAAAGCTAGGGGAGGGCCATTTATTTCCCTATGATTCAACAGTTTTCTCTTTCTGATCGTTCAAAGATCGTAAAGTAGGAATTCAAAAACAAAATAATATACAGGGTAACTTATTAACATTAAAGTGCAAGTCTCTGTGATATAACAGTAGCACACTGCTCAATCTTTTTTTATTATCGTAATCTAGCATGAAAAAATAAAAGTATTTGCTAATTTAATGGATTTCATATTTTTAATAATAACAAAGTTGCCAAAAAAGCTACGGATCTAAGATTTATGTTTTTCAAATAAAACATCTGAGTTTTATATTGTATTTTTTGATTTTAAATAAATCCATGTATGACCCGATGCCAGCAGAGGTTACTATGTACTGTTTTGGATATTCTGTTAGCATCACGGATGCAACCTGTGTAATCGGCTGCTAAGCAACCAATTAATATATACTTGCTGTCTGCTAACAGAACATCCAAAAGTGTACAAACCGTCACTGGTTTAGGCATATGGCATTTTTCAATTTTGAATGCTGGTATTGCATTGATAAAAGCTATGTGCTCAATATATTAATTATATTTGCATTTATTTTTAGGTGCTGCTTTAAAACCGTTGCTGAAAAGTTGCACCGAAAAGAAAATAGAAGACACTTTCAAAAGATACTTGAAAAGAACCTCTGAAGTGCCTAAAAGTGAACATAGAAGAACTTGGATTTTTTAAATTTTGATAATGATTCCAAACAGTTGAATTTACTTTTTATTTTAAGTTTTTATGCTGTATGTTTACATCATATAATCTATGTAATAATTATATTATTGTAGAAAAAGGATTTATATTTGTTAAGAAATTGATTTTTACCAATAATTAGCTTGCCATTAATTAGATTCCTATATAATTCAAAACAACCTGAAAGTTTTGCAACTTTGAGAGTTTGTAGATTTTGGTGTTCTAAATGAAATTACAAAACTTAATTTTTCCAACGAAAGCCGTCCTTAAATCCCTTTAACAGTTTTATAATTTTTTATTATTATCAAGTACATATTGTAACATAGATAAGTTTATATTGTGCTAAAAAAAAGGATGTATACTGATAAAAAACGTAGTTAGATAAATCGAAAAATTATTCAATTTTTAAAATATTTATTACCTAAATCTATATACTAAAATCCAAAATTTGTTTGTCAGTATGTTTGTCCCTTCATAAAGTCGCCCCATGTAGGTCTCACTCCCCAAACCACATATGGCTCAAGGGATGAACCAGAGTGGTGCAAAAGATCAGTCTGGAAGGAATGGTAAGTAAACTAGAATTAAAATTGTAATGTCTACTTCCAGTTTATTTGCTAAAGAATTTATTTTTGATACCAATCAACCTGTAATTATTTATTAAATAAAGTGAAATAACTATGAATAGTTGGACTGGAAGAACTTGGGACTGAAGTCCCAAGTTAAAAGTTCGTTCTTGAAAGAGAAACCTTATATAGGAATCGAAATTACTTTTGTGTACAGGATATGACGTTTAAAAATAACTTTCTTTTATTTCCTCTTGTGTGGTTTGTTTATTTTAGATCCGTGCACTGGAGGACTGTAAAACATCTTTGGGATATTCGTCAAGTCGGCGGCAGATATCTATGTGGTGTAGGGCATTGAGTCGAGGATTCATTAGGTCCCCTTTAGACTTAACACTCAACACTCTTAAAATATCCAGCAAATCCTCGGCTGACGTATACAGAACGTCTATCTGAGACGTTTTAAGAACATCCAAGTTTATGACGATTTAACTTCCCATGGACATCCATAGAACGTCCGACCCAGTATAATCAAAAGTCTATTACGTCTGTTGGACGTATAATGGAGGCTTTTAAAACGTCCGCCCGGGACATTTTAAGTTCGTGACATTTGGACCTCTAGTGGACGTTCATATAACGTCCCACAGACTATAACCGATCGTCCGTTGGACGTTCATTAAGTCCGCCGAGGACATTGCTCAAACGTCCATCGGACGTCGGTGTGCTATTAGGACACCATCTCTAGGTTCATCGCGCGAAATGGCATTTAAACGGTTCAGGTCACTTGAAAGAAAACTAGATTCCAATCTTGAATTGCGGCAACTGTACACCCAATTCATAAAAGAATATATTAACCTTAATCATGAAACACTCCTGTTTTATTCTTTAACCCGGAACAAAAACTAAGCCCCGCGACTTTGAACAGGGACACAGGAAAACAGAAATTATTTTCCCAAACTAAGTTACGTTTAAAAAATTCAAAATATTTATACTTACGATATCTAATGCTTAAAATTGCCACAGCTTGAGATCTTTTCTTTACAAATTTGAAGTTCAGGTTGTAGGTATTGGTTCCACAGTTTACTAATTATTAAAGGGATGAATAAAGGTTTCAAAGAACACAAGAAAATACATATGTTTGGGCGCCATCTGATTATGAAAGTTTGATAATGACCTGATACCATTAACCAGAAACTAGAGTCAGGTCTAATAGATTTAATTCAACTTGTTAGTCATATTCAGTAATGTCAAAGTTAAGTTGGATAAAATATAAGTAAAGACTCATAATTATATGGGTCAATATTATTCAGTCTAATTAAGTTTAAAAATTATGTTTATTCATGAACCAAAGTGTTAAAAAATATAGTAACTAGTCATAAGAAATCATTAAGTAAAATCACAATACCCTGCATAAGAGCTCTTAGCAGATGGGAAAGTTTTCATACAACAAAGTGACACAAATAATCGATACACAAACAATATACAACTTACGCAATGTTCACAGAATTCAAAAAGTCAACAATTCACAATATCTTGTTCAAATTGTTTAATTCACAAAACAGGATCAAAACAAACTTACACAATATTGCCCTTTACCAACACAGGTATAAACAATTGTCACTGAACTGTAGAAACTGGAAAACTTCATAAAATTCTGCAGTCACTAATAACCCAAAACTGTGAGAATTAAAATTCACAATACCGTAGTAAAAAGAGGTATTCATTAGTAGAATTCATTCTTTCAAATAACCAATACAACCACACAAATTAGATGGAATTACTTATTTAAATTATCTTAGAAGAAACGATCTGTTTCTTTCCGATTTTAAATTATATCCGGACAATGTTTTATGAAACACTTAAATTTATTAAACGTTCAACTAGGCTACAATAGTCATTCATATTTTTAATCGTATCCTTTAACGAGATTCTTTATAGACCTAAAATACGGCCACTAGAAGAAACGGGTTACACTTTATTATTATTATCAGTAGACTGCACTAGATTCTCGGTAAAATGTATTTTCGGCAATCACACAATCAACTATACGTTAATATCAACTGAAATACTGCAAAAATAATTCTGTAAATGCTCTTGGCAACCGGCCTCGATATGTATATTGCGACAGAACGAAAAACTCTACATGCGACAAAAGTCTCGAGTGGATCCTATTTTCAAGCCCTTGCTGACGGTATCAAACTCTGTGTTCGACTTGCTTCTTTTTAAGAATTACTTTAACAGTAGACTGAATTTTAAGAGAGGTACACTTTCAAATAGATCAACGAGAAAACAGCGCGGCTTAAGCGGATTAAGCCAATGAAAGTTGATTATTTTACTCAAACAGCCCTCGAAAGTTCGCGATTTTACTCGTGGCTGAAACTTGCACCATATACAAAAAAACAGACATTTGATAAACGAAAATTTGTTTGTCTAAAATTAGTTGACAAGCACGTACACGGAAGTCGTAAATTTAAACCAGATAGATTTTATTAGTATGTTTTTCGTAGAAGCTCAACTGATTTGGATGGAAATATTTGCAAATACTTGTTCACATCGACGGAAATTGCTAACAGTTTAGATTTTAAGAAACTAGTCTATTCGAAAATATTCTTTTTCCCACGAACAATATGAAATGGTAGATACTAACACGTGTGGAAACAGTACCTTTATTTGAAATGATATCCGTAAATTCTTATAAAAACAATTTTATTAGTCTGGAGTGCTTCTTTGATGTGCTTCTTATTGTAATTTTTCACAGCCACACACACTTGGTTCAAAACCACCGCTAGATTCACGAAGAAAAACTAAACGCGGCAAGAGTATGCAATAAAAGATCTCGAACAGAATCGTTATTCTACAGCTTTTCAATACCTCAATATAGCACAAGTACTTCTGTCTTTGCAACGCGAAAAGTCTTGTCGCGGTCGCCACTAAATGTCGTGTCCAGCGATAAAGCTACCCGCTTTATCCAAATTTACAAGGTTCGATTAAAACTCTTTTCATTCTCGCCTTCACGAAAGTGTAACTTTCTATCTTGATAAGGGGGTCTAGGCCACAACGGCCAATGACCACAACGGCCAATCGCTATTTTGGCTGTTGTGGTCATAACCACAACGGTCTCCGTGAACATAACGGCTAACAGCCACAACGGCCAATTTGACCATATCGCCCAATTCGACACTTGACCATAACGGCCACCATAACCACAACGGCCAACTAAAAACTCCACCCCATCCGCCATTTTGACCACAACGACCACCGACGCTTATGTATTGGCGTCGCTGGTGACGATGCCTCAACGGCCAAAATGACCACTACGGCCAACTAGGGTGAGTGACCACAACGGCCAAAATGACCACAACGGCCAACTATGGAGCGTGACCACAACAGCCAAAATGACCACAACGACATTTTGGTTTTGTTAAAGCTCATTTCTCTCTTCTAACTTAGCCTGTATTTGTATAAGGTACGTCCAGAACAGCGAAGTCTGATGTCAAAGTAGCGCCGATTTAACGTGACTTACCTATATTGAAAAATACACCTCAATATACAACTGCAGCCCTATGCAGTTGACGAAATTTTTCTTTCTTAGTTTCTCGGTAAGTATCCCAGGCAGATTAAATTCTGAGAATTTGATACAGGTACACTATACTATTTACTTAATCATGATACTTTAGTTCACAGGATAGTTTACCTTTAACATCAAAAGAAGTTTTTTTCTATTACTTGTTTACCTACAGCAATGTTTCCATTTTGGGGACGTTTAAACAAGTACGAAATAGAACTATAAAACAACACGTTTGACGTTTTATTTATAGATTTTCATTGCATTGAATTTGAAGTACGTAATTAGCTGTTTTTATCAGTTTTAAAATTTAGACTAAATGTAAATCTTCCCCTAAAAAGTAAACACGATATCTACGAATCTGCCCAGTACTTAATAAAATTAATCTAGGGAGTAGTATGGGACGTAACTCCAGAAACAAACCGCAATAATCCAAAACAATATTGCTCCATACGTATCCGAGAGAAAATACAAGAAAAACGAGCTCTTAGAAAAAATCAAGATTTCCAGAACTATTTCCACTGCCTAACAGCAACTGGCTGCATTATGCAACGTCATAAAAATCGTGTTTACGCCTCTTACCATTGAAGAAGAAAAATTCATACGAAACTTCCTTCAAGCGCGAAGTGAGGTCATCGAAACTGAAGTAAATTCGAAGAAGTCTCCAGGTTTCGACGTAATAACTGGAAAACTCCTAAAGGAACTTTCATATGAGGGATTTCGCATGATATAACTGTAATCTATAAAAAGATATTAAGAACGGGATACTTCTCTGGCCAATGGAAGGTGGCCTAAATAGCAATGGTCCCAAAACCGAAGAAACCGCCATCAGATGTGGCCTCCTACAGACCCATTAGTCTGTTACCCGTCAATGGTTTGTAAAAAATTGTTCGCAAGCGAATGTCGCCGTTAATTGACGAAAATCTGCGAATGCCCAACTAACAGTTTGAATTTCGCCGACAATACGCTACAATCGAACAAGTACACATAGTTGCATCAAAAATCAGGTTTGACCTGGAGACCAAAACATTTTGTTCAGCGGCATTCATAGAGCCAAGCCTTTGACAGGGTGTGGTATGTATGTAGATCTACTCTACAACCTCAAGCGACATTTACCGTAGACCTTCTTTCAAATTCTCACGTTATACCTCACTGAAAGATACTTTGATGGGGCGTGTAAATAGCCTCACCAAAAAAAAATTAAGAAAATTAGTGAATTATAAAGTAACAAAAATGTGGGAGTAAGATTGGTCTACAACTTTATGCTATTGAGAGCCAAAGCACAAGGGACTCACCAGTAATTACTCCTACTTTCTGCTGACTTCTGGTTCGTCAACACCAAATAATCAAAATGGTGGTGAAATTGAAGGGACGTGCGGTTTTATAGGATTCACAAAAAAGGACAAATACAAATTATGTCAACGTCTTTTTCTTTTCGTATTTGTTTTCGTTGCTAAGGTTCTTCAAAACAAATAGTTGGCAGCCATCATATCCTGGTAACGCCAAAGATGCTATCCAAAATAGCGATAAGTTGCGAAATTACAAGAAAGCGCCCTGTGCTATATGGAGTCACCACAAACATGCGGTGAGCACAGCGCAACCATACTTTTTCGTGAAATATCCAGATTTCACTTCTGCTCTTCTACCCATAGCATCTGGTGTCGCGCGACTGGTCCGATTTTATACCTAATTTTCAGCTAGAAACACGACGGTAGCAACCTTCGCGGACTACATGGCAATACTGGCTTTCCATACTAATGCAGATATAATTTTCAGAAACTTACAAACCATCTACGCCTTTTTGAAAGATGATGGAACATGACGCATTAAAGCAAATATACAGAATCAACACAGGCCACTTATACTACTAAGAAAAACTACTTGCCCTCTAGTTCGCCTTAACGGAAACTCACTACTCAAGAAGATTAGGTCAAATATCTAGGAATCCATCTAGACAGACGTCTTACATTGTCAAAACATATTTGATATAAAACCCTACAACTAGGTTTAACCCTCAGGAAATACTGGCTAATTTGACAAAATTCGGAATTATCTCTTGAAAATAAATTAGTGGTGTACAAGTAGCAATCAAGCCCAGGTGGTGCTATGGCATTCAATTATGGAGAGCAACATCTCTTGAAAATAAATTAGTAATGTACAAGTAGCAATCAAGCCCATGTGGTGCTATGGCATTCAATTATGGAGAGCAACAAACGAGTAAAACATTCCAGCGCTTTCAGTACAAGACTTTGAGTTTCATAATTAAAGCCTCGCACAGGCTTAAATGTTTCAATCCTTTCGATCCGCTAGAACGCTTTTAGCATTAGTATAAATTCCCGACAAGTCTAAATAATGTATTGTATATAATTAAATATATATTAGTATATTAATTGCAAAGGAGCGCGGTAATGGGCACACCCCTACTGTGTCATACTTTTCTTGTAAAACATTTTACCAACTGTCTAGTTGGACAGCATGTCAAACAACTTGGAGTTAATAAAAAAAGGCTAATCAAACCAGGGTGTTGTAAAAGCAAAGCAAAAACTTAATAATAATCCATAACAAATACATACATAAAATTGGGAATTTATACTAATGCTAAAAGCGTTCTAGCGGATCGGAAGGATTAAAACATTTAAGCCTGTGCGAGGCTATATCTGCATTAGTATGGGAAGCCAGTATTGCCATGTAGTCCGCGAAGGTTGCTAATGTCGTGTTTCTAGTTGAAAATTAGGTATAAAATCGGACCAGTCGCGCGACACCAGATGTTATGGGTAGAAGAGCTGAAGTGGAATCTGGATATTTCACGAAAAAGTATCTTTCAGTGAGTTATAACGTGAGAATTTGAAAGAAGGTATACGGTAAATGTCGCTTGAGGTTGTAGAGTAGATCTACATACATACCACACCCTGTCAAAGGCTTGGCTCTATGAATGTCGCTGTTCGATTGTAGCGTATTGTCGACGAAATTCAAACTGTTAGTTGGGCATTCGCAGATTTTCGTCAATTAGCGGCGACATTCGCTTGGCGAACAATTTTTTACAAACCATTGACGGGTAACATACTAATGGGTCTGTATGAGGCCACATCTGATGGCGGTTTTTCCGGTTTTGGGACCATTGCTATTTGGGCCACCTTCCATTGGCCAGAGAAGTATCCCGTCCTTAATATCCCTTTATAGATTACAGTTATTATGCGAAATCCCTCATATGAAAGTTCCTTTAGGAGTTTTCCAGTTATTACGTCGAAACCTGGAGACTTCTTCGAATTTCCTTCAGCTTCGATGACCTCACTTCGCGCTTGAAGGAAGTTCCGTATGAATTTTTCTTCTTCAATGGTAAGAGGCTTAAACACGATCTTTATGACGTTGCATAATGCAGCCAGTTGCTGTTAGGCAGTGGAAATAGTTCTGGAAATCTTGATTTCTCTGCCCATCTAATAATTTCTTAAACTCTTTGACGGCCTTATTAAACTACGTTTTATCACCCGGTGCGCGAGTAAGTAATGTGTCATTGCTTTCTAAGAGCTCGTTTTTCTTGTATTTTCTCTCGGATACGTATGGAGCAATATTGTTTTGAATTATTGCGGTTTGTTTCTGGAGTTACGTCCCATACTACTCCCTAGATTAATTTTATTAAGTACTGGGCAGATTCGTAGGTATCGTGTTTACTTTTTAGGGGAAGATTTACATTTAGTCTAAATTTTAAAACTGATAAAAACAGCTAATTACGTACTTCAAATTCAATGCAATGAAAATCTATAAATAAAACGTCAAACGTGTTGTTTTATAGTTCTATTTCGTACTTTTTTAAACGTCCCCAAAATGGAAACATTGCTGTAGGTAAACAAATAATAGAAAAAAACTTCTTTTGATGTTAAAGGTAAACTACCATGTGAACTAAAGTATCATGATTGTGTAAATAGTATAGTGTACCTGTATCAAATTTTCAGCATTTAACCTGCCTGGGATACTTACCGAGAAACTAAGAAAGAAAAACTTCGTCAACTGCATGGGGCTGCAGTTGTATATTGAGGTGTATTTTTCAATATAGGTAAGTCACGTTAAATCGGCGCTACTTTGACATCAGACCTCGCTGTTAAATTCTGGGCGTACCTTATATAAATACAGGTTAAGTTAGAAGAGAGAAATGAGCTTTAACAAAACCAAAATAACAGTATGAAAAAGTTGGGCGTTGTGGTCATTTTGGCTGTTGTGGTCACACGCCACATTTGGCCGTTGTGGTCACTCGCCACAGTTGGCCGTTATGGTCACTTTGGCTGTTGTGGTCACGCTCCATAGTTGGACGTTGTGGTCATTTTGGCCGTTGTGGTCACTCACCCTAGTTGGCCGTAGTGATCATTTTGGCCGTTGTGGTCATCGTCACCAGCGACGTGTATCAAATTTTCAGCATTTAATCTGCCTGGGATACTTACCGAGTAACTAAGAAAGGAAAATTTCGTCAACTGCATGGGGCTGCTTTGTATATTGAGGTGTATTTTTCAATATAGGTAAGTCACGTTAAATCGGCGTTACTTTGACATCAGACCTCGCTGTTAAATTCTGGACGTACTTTATACAAATACAGGCTAAGTTAGAAGAGAGAAATGAGCTTTAACAAAACCAAAATAACAGTATGAAAAAAGTTGGCCGTTGTGGTCATTTTGGCTGTTGTGGTCACGCGCCACATTTGGCCGTTGTGGTCACTCACCCTAGTTGGCCGTAGTGGTCATTTTGGCCGTTGTGGTCATCGTCACCAGTGACGCCAATACATAAGCGTCGGTGGCCGTTGTGGTCAAAATGGCGGATGGGGTGGAGTTTCTAGTTGGCCGTTGTGGTCATGATGGCCGTTATGGTCAAGTGTCGAGTTGGGCGCTATGATCAAATTGGCCATTGTGGCTGTTGGCCGTTATGGTCACGGAGACCGTTGTGGTTATGACCACAACAGCCAAAATAGCGATTGCCCGTTGTGGTCATTGGCCGTTGTGGCCAGGCCCCTGATAAGGCAACCGAAAGCGAAAGTAAAACATGCGAGGTGGTTGCTAGGTATGAAATATTTTTGGTCCCTGGACAACGAAGTAAAACTGTCAATTTTCTTAAAATTTAATATTATAAGTTGGCTGTTGTCAACATATTACCTTGGTAACAATACTGTTGTATGTATAGTATATTGTATATACAAACATTATTTTATTATAATAACTGAATCATCATTTTATTTATTTATGGTGGTTAATAAATGTCAAGGGGAGAATGAAAAGTTTAATACATTACACGCTGCGAAAGCCCTTTCAGGTGCTCGGTGTTTTTAATTACCTTCGGCTACGCTTACGCTTCGCCTCGGCCAATCAAAAACACCTTGCACCTAAAAGTAAACTTTCGCAGCTTGTAATGTAAATAACTATTCTCTGAATATAAAGAATACTTGGACTTTTATTTTTGACGTTACAAAAACTCATTGACAGTATTTTCAAATCAATATAGGTCACTTGGTATGTTTCTTAAAAGTCGTCATAAATCCAACATATACTCTGTGCCTAGACCGTCAATCGAAAACTTGAAAAATGTAATGATGCATTGTAGTACATAAAAATATGCAGTCTAATAGTCAATAAAAAGTAAGATGGTTAGACTTTTAGTAGATCAATCAAAAAAATATACTACTATGAGTAAGTAAACTTTCAACTATCGAATTATAGTAAGAGGAAATATGCAATAGCAATTAAGATAAGTAAATTAACAGGCAAACGCGATATTGATAAAGTTTGATCAGTTACAAACACATCCAGTAAGCAGAGTGCCGTCTTATTTAGACACGTTTGGTCGCAGATGACGAATGTCCAATTATAACGTTATAATGACGTCATACCAGTATGATGAATGCAGAGTTATGACGTCTCAATGACGTCGAAAAATTTCTTTAATAATTTAAGTAAGACCCGTTTTACACATACTAGATTTGTAACAATATTTTATTAGGATTTTCCTGGAAATATTCCACAGAATTTTTACAATTATTAGGAATTTTCATTAAACTTGAATAAAAGAAATACACCTAAAAATTTCTTGCACACTTATTAGCGCTAAAATATGACTTGATATTTAGCTTTTAGCTTTATTATTGTTGAAGCTAATTTTAATAAGATTATTAAATAAACAGATGTGGTGCATATCGTTTAAAAAATTCAAATTCCAAGTGTTCTAGCACCGCGAATTAACGTTTCTTGGCGAAGAAGGGCGTTTTTAAAAATGGTACTTTATTTTAAAAACGCAAAAGACGGAGCCCAAGTTACAAAATGAACACAGTTTACAGTTAAGTACAATAAGATATTTATTCGTCGTGAATTTACACAATATGCACTTGCATAATCACTTAATAGTTATTTATGGTACATGTGTGTTATAAGGGAAATAAGTCACGAGAAAAAACGGGTAAGCCACGAGCACTTTGTGCGAGTGGCTTTGTTTTTTAGAGTGACTTATGACCGATAACACACGAGTTCCATACATAATTTTATCCAACACCGTCAGAATTTCGTTAAAACGCATTCTTTTTCTGATGACAGTTGTGACATTTTTATTTGACAAATTATTTGGTTCATGAGAAAAAATTAGTTCAATTTATGGGAAGGCTGTGACGCGATCACCATGGCACATAAAATTTTTGTTTACATTAAAACAAAAATCGTGTTTGGTTCCAAAAAAGTTTCATCACGCGAAAACGACGCCGAATAATGGAAGAAAAAGTGTTTGTTCCGGCTGAAATTCAAAACGATGCTAAACTAGCATTATCGAAAATAATACCCAAGAAATCGAAGGATATTTATGAAAAAGAGTTCATCCTATTCAAGTCCTGGAGAGAAGACAAAGGCGTTAGTGGTATAAACGAAGAAATATTGTTGGCGTATTTTGTTGACATTGGAAAGAAAAATGTAGGTTCGTCAATGTGGACAAAATACTCCATGTTGAAAGCAACGTTAAAACTTCATAAAAATGTTGACATCTCGAAATATGGTAGACTTATATATTTCTTGAAAAGTGAGTCAAGAGCTCATAAACCCAAGAAAGCCAAGATTTTGGAAAAGGAACATATTGAGCAGTTTTTAAAAAGTGCTCCGGACAGTGAATATCTGATGGAGAAGGTGAGATAGTGTCTATTTAATTTTCGGAATTCCTATTTAAATATATGTTTATAGGTTGCACTAATAATGGGTATTGCGGGGGCATGCCGTTGTAACGAGCTGAGAAATTTGAGTGTTGAGCACATCGAAGACAAGGGAGCGTATCTGTATATTTCCATTCCTGACACAAAAACCAACAAACCTCGAAGTTTTACCATCATAAACGAGGGATATCCTGTCAGTCCTATTGATCTCTATAGAAAGTATGTTTCATTACGACCTGCCAAGGTACCACACCGCAGATTTTTCTTGAATTACAAACATCAAAAATGCACGATTCAACCAGTTAGAATAAACATATTGTTTAAGGTGCCATTTCGAATAGTAGGTATTGCCCCCTTTGGCCAGCCCCCCACTCCTTTTATGCAAATGACCCGCGATCTAATTAATATTCAAATGGGGCGTGGTCTAATTAAATGCGCGAATTAATATTCAAATGAGGCGTGGTCTAATTAAATGCGCGAATTAAATGCGCGAATTAAATGCGCGAATTAAATTAATTGATCTAATTAAATTAATTCACGGTATCATTTACATATCTCCTCTCTCATTTACATATATAATTTCTCATATGCATGCGCGAACATATCTGCCATTTTGTATCTGTCATTTTCAATTTGTCATCTAGGATTTCCCGCCCTTAGATTCAAATTTTTAGTACTACTACTGCCATCTATCGGTGACGTCATATGATCGGTATAGTAGATTTCTATGCGCCTGTTGATAGGCAACCCGCTATATTTTTTATAAAAAATCAATGGAGCCAACAGGATTTGAACCGGGGACCGTTCGAATGGTAGTCAGCCAATGCATCCACTACACCAACGAGGTAATCTATTAAAAGACTGTAAAAGTTGTATTTATTAAATAGATACGCGTCACCGTTAATCTTATACGAACTAAAATTCATATTAAGCATAATTAATCTATATGATTATTTCGACGAACAACGTTTTAAAATAACACAAAGAAATCTTAATCCTAACAAAATAATAAACGGACTTAAAATTCCTAGAGCTCGTAACAATGAATCATTACACTAGAATGTTAAATGTTGCGCAAAAATTTATATGGATGCTCGAATTAATCAATTTACATATCTCATCCCCCATTTACATATATCATTTATCATATGCATGTCCGAATTAAATTAATTCACGGTATCTTTTACATATCTCATCCCCCATTTACATATATCATTTATCATATGCATGCCCGAATTAAATTAATTCACGGTATCATTTACATATCTCATCCCCCATTTACATATATCATTTATCATATGCATGCCCGAATTAAATTAATTCACGGTATCATTTACATATCTCATCCCCCCCCATTTACATATATCATTTATCATATGCATGCCCGAATTAAATTAATTCACGGTATCATTTAAATATCTCATCCCCCATTTACATAACTGATATCTCATTCTGTACATCTCATTTTATATATTATTTGTCATCTCTCTCTCATAAATTTATTTTAAAATAAATCAGTCCTATTTAATATTTATCTATAGGTCGTCATGTAATTCTGCGAAAACAATTTAATATGTAGAAATGTAATAATAATAAAAATTTATTTTCAACTATTCAAAGTAACTCTAAAGCTACTGTCAATTACCTGTCCGATTAGCTCTGATGCATTAGACCTGTTTAAATATACGCCATAAACATTTAAAATACGATTTTCAAGTAAAGCAAATTCTAATTTGAAAGATAACAATTAGGGTCGTTATGATTTCATAAAATTTTATTTAAATGAAACGTTTAAGAATATAGAATACTGTAGAGCATTATTTTTAAAATTCAAAAAACATTATCTATAGCTAAAACTGGTTAAGAAATAACTTTCAAACTAAATGTTTTTGCATGAAAATACGTACAAACTAATTAGCCATGTTTCGACATTCTTTAAACTGCTTTCAAACCATAAATAAACAAACGTTCTTACGAATGACTGAAAGGAATTTAGATTTTCTAAATAATTTGTTAAGAGATCATCATCTTAAAAGCGACATAAATTATTGTTTTAAATGACAATTACTCACCCTTGTGTTAACCCATATGCTAAGTATGTCCTAATGGTAAAACTGTAATCGACGAGATCTAATATCATAGTAATATTATAACAGATTAGGTGACCTAACAAACTCTTTAAAGAAATGTTTATTTACATGTATGAGATAGTATTTAACATAATGTCCTAACATACTGGGTTACGATAGAGACGGGTAATCATACGAGCTGCTGAAATGTATGATATATTATAAAATAACGTTTAAATAAGAGTTTACTTTAGATGCTACGAATATCTATATGGTGTATAAACAATAAGAACACATATTTAGAAACAGTTTACAAGGTAGTAGATATAACGAAAAAGGCTAGCATTTGTTCAAAATTACATTACGTCTAGAGGGCGATATGAATATAACTTATAGGATTTAATCAAACTAGAAAAATATCGATATATATCCAGCGTTGAGAAATAATTATACTATGCGTTTAAATGTTTAAGTTCATCATAGCCTGCATCTCCTAAAATATGAGCGTTATACACATGTTTGAAATTCAATTCATCTTGCTTAAAGAGAATAAGTAAGTTAGCGTTGTCCCTAATCAGATGTTTCGGTATCTTTGCATATGTCTGACCTAAATAAAATGAATCAACATCCTTTATGTCTACTCATGCTAAAATATTCTCTAAGTTTTTCCTGTTTGTCACAGATAATATCATCGAAAATGAATACTGAATTAGGTTTCACATCATTAGGGGTGATTACATCATCGTTTTCGCCATATTTAGGCTGAAATAAAGACTTGGCGTATAGGTAGATATTTTCAAATTTTAATTCGTTTTCATTAGTTAGTAGACCTAACAAGACATTAGTTTTACCACAAGAAGAAGGTACACTCAAAATTGCTCTATAGGAAACAGATAAAAGCTTACAATGCTTCTTATCACCATCGGAATATTATCGAGAAACACGATCGTCTAAGTTAAAATTATTGATTTAAAAAGTAATGACCATTAGTCATCCTTTGTGTTTCGCCATATTTAAACGTTATTTTACAATACATCATACATTTTCAATAGCTTCGAAATACGCAGATATGTAATAATATACTATATACTCTTGTAGGTTATTCAACGTATCTATAGTAAACTCTTATGATTAATAATAATCTGTAACCTTATTGTTTTTATTACATCACAGGTTAGATCATACGAATATAATTCAGGTTAGATTAGGTTAGAGCCTACGAATACATTTTTAGGGCAGAACTTAGGGAGCAGAGTAAGTACAAAACAACATACTTTCATACAAGAACGTTTATTGATACGAGTAGTTTCGACGCTACTTAAAACATAATACATAACTTATATATATATATAATATCTATTAAAATAGTACATTTCGTATACACTAATAATGGTACTACATACTCGACTATAAAGTAAACATGGTAGGTATAACAACAGTTTAAAAGAATAGATAGTAAATATAACTATATCTAATTATTTTATATAATACTATATTAACTAAGAGGTTATATACAGAATATATACGCCTGTATTCGACCTCTAGAGGGTTCATAAGACTACACTAGACCAGACCAGACCAGACCAGACCAGACCAGACCAGACCAGACCAGACCAGATCAGACCAGACTAGACTAGACTATAGATGATAGACAGTAAAATCATGAACAATTATACGGCCTGTAATATAATAGAGCTTACTTGATATTTTAAAATTAGTGGCTGAATCTAATTATTACAGAAATTCAATTGTAGAAACTGAAGTAGGTAGATTTAGGTCGCGCGACCTAAATCTAACCTAAAATATATTCGTAGACTGTAACCCATCTAATATAATATGTAAGTTTTTCGAATGTTAATGACGATTTTGTAAGTAGCTACAATGGTCTAACCTAATAAATATTTTATGAACTAATCTTAATAGAGATTTTTTGTAAGTAGCTACATGCTCTAACCTAATAAATGTTTTATGAACTAATCTTAATAGAGATTCTTGAATCTTTGCAACAACCGGAGTCTAAAATCTATAACCTTAATATAATTTTTGGGGTTCTAACCTAGATTGCTTCATTTTAATTTAATCATTTATATTAATATTATATCGATTTATCATGCAATTTTGGGTTTTAAAGTAAAGTTTAGAAGTTTAGAATCCTTAAAACTCTCTACCTACCTTTAACAATCAATTACAAAAACTGGATGAGTTTCTGGCGTATAGGTAGATATTTTCAAATTTTAATTCGTTTTCATTAGTTAGTAGACCTAACAAGACATTAGTTTTACCACAAGAAGAAGGTACACTCAAAATTGCTCTATAGGAAACAGATAAAAGCTTACAATGCTTCTTATCACCATCGGAATATTATCGAGAAACATGATCGTCTAAGTTAAATATATTTAGCGACTTCTTTTGCTTAATAATTTTCATTACGGTATATGTATATGTCTAGTCACAGTTTCAGCAAACGCATTGTATTCTATCAACGAATCATGTAAATATCAAAAATTCGTAACGGTTATGCATAGGTTTAATACCATCAACAGCTCATTTAAAGGAAATGTTAGATTTTTAACAGTTTACGAGCAATAATCAAAGACTATTCTATAATGATGTATTATTTATTTATAAACGTTACATAGTATAGTAGCTAAATACATGACTGACTGAAAAAGTTACTTTTATTAATGATGACTATTGAATTCGATCTGTCACTAGCTTAACTTTTAATTTCCACTTTTGAACAAATTATAGTTGATCTGATCAAATATTGCTTACAAATCGGAGCTCTAATTTAATGTCTACAGTAGAATCCTTAAAACTCTCTATGAAGTTTTAGAATTGTCGATTACTAAGACACCCGTTTCTTCTGCCTCCTTTAGTAAATTCATATTGTTAGCTTCTACTTTGTCAACTGTTACTAGAATGCTGTTCTTTAGATCCTTTACCTCGCTCTATGTATCTGTAGTCATTACAATGAAAGTTTGTACTGTTGTGTCGAATTGACGATTTGATTTGAAAATTTAATAATGTAATTTATCGTTTAAACTAAAACCCTTGTTTACTTCTATATATGTTTAATTAATATGTAATTAGTACATCAAATTATGTTCTTAATATGTTTTTCAATTTCCTTATAAAATATAACTATATATCATTGAAATAAAACATTATTAAAATATTAAAAATAATTTTATTTTATCACATCCTAAATATTTACACGACTGATCGCGTTTCTCGTCAGCTTCTTTTCAAACAATTGCAGTCGTTTATCATAAACCTAATGGTGAGCTTGTATTATTCGTATTACGATATGGATATATTATTCAATTTTTATGTCTTTTGCTAACCCTAATTTTTATGTACTAATAACTCTGATACTATTTACTGCAATTCAATGCTTGAAAACTTAGACTTGGTTCAGATCATCAATGAACCGTCTATTTATACTGATCGACCAGAGCAATCGGTTGTTCTATCCTACGTTGAGAAAATAATTATACTATGTAAGCGTAGATACGTTACATATGATTGCGAGCCTGAGTATAAGCATAAACCCTATACTACAGATTTTTATACTTTTTTCATTATATCTACTACAGACGAGGTGAAGAATAGGTACATTTAACATGCGTATGCTACAATTATCTAATTTATAGTTTTCTAGACGTAATGTAATTTTGAACAGATTTTAACCCTTTTCGTTATATCTACTACCCTTGTAAGCGATTTCTACATATACGTTCTTATTGTTTATACACCATATAGATATTCGTAGCATCTAAAGTAAACTCTTATTTAAACGTTATTTTACAATATATCATACATTTCAGCAACTCGTATGATTGTCCCTCTCTATCGTAACCCAGTATGTAAGGACATTATGTTAAATACTATCTCATACATGTAAATAGTTACAACAACAAAATAGAAAAGTATATTTGAGGGTAAGAAAGAAGTCCTGGACGCGGCTATCTATAACATATGTCATATGTTTTGTAATACGTCTTTATAACTTTGAAACTTTACGTGATTTCCTCTTACAATATCTCTAGTTATGAGAACCTTGAAGACTTAACCTGGAGAAATAAAACAGATAAATATTTTACTTTTTATTGAAACTAGTTAACTTATATTCTAACATATATATTTGAAACTAGACAACTTATATTCTAACATACAAATATACAACAACAAAATAGAAAAGTATACTTGAGGGTAACATTTTGTATAACCATTATCTTTTATTCTATAATACCTTCTTCTTTAAGCTCAGAAATAATTGAAATAATCTCATCCTAGTTTTCTAAACTACTGCTACCCCTCTGTTTTAAGGTATACAGTAGACGAAGCCTATCGACAATTTGATTCCGATACGACGTTTTGTTTTTGGAATTTGAAATTGGTAGCTTGAGGTTAGAGCCTACGAATACATTTTTAGGACAGAACGTAGGGAGCAGAGTAAGTATAAAACAACATACTTTCATACAAGAACGTTTATTGATACGAGTAGTTTCGATGCTACTTAAAACATAATACATAACTTAAATATATAATAGCTATTAAAATAGACCAGACCAGACCAGATCAGACCAGACCAGACCAGACTAGACTAGACTATAGATGATAGACAGTAAAATCATGAACAATTATACCGTCTGTAATATAATAGAGCTTACTTGATATTTTAAAATTAGTGGCTGAATCTAATTATTACAGAAATTCAATTGTAGAAACTGAAGATGTAATCTTTAAAACATCTAAAGTTAGAAGTTTTTAGTAGTCAGGTTAGATTAATAGAGGGTGTTATAATCAAATCGTTTCTAGAAACTATTTGTTTTGTAAGATTGGCACCGTAAGGAAAAACAACATAGCTGTAGTCTTGATTTTGAAATTGAGATAGCACGGGACAAAACGATGAATACAAAGTTTAGAAGTTTATTTCAAAATTTTTGTGAAAAAAAACATTAATTCTTCTTTACTTTACTTTAAAACCCAAAATTGCATGATAAATCAATATAATATTAATATAAATGATTAAATTAAATGAAGCAATCTAGGTTAGACCCCCAAAAAATTATATTAAGGTTATAGATTTTAGACTCCGGTTGTTGCAAAGATTCAAGAATCTCTATTAAGATTAGTTCATAAAGCATTTATTAGGTTAGAGCATGTAGCTACTTACAAAAAATCTCTATTAAGATTAGTTCATAAAATATTTATTAGGTTAGACCATTGTAGCTAATTACAAAATCGTCATTAACATTCGAAAAACTTACATATAATATTAGTTGGGTTACAGTCTAGCAATATATTTTAGGTTAGATTTAGATCGCGCGCGACCTAAATCTAACCTAAAGTATATTCCTAGACTGTAACCCAACTAATATTATATGTAAGTTTTTCGAATGTTAATGACGATTTTGTAATTAGCTACAATGGTCTAACCTAATAAATATTTTATGAACTAATCTTAATAGAGATTTTTTGTAAGTAGCTACATGCTCTAACCTAATAAATGCTTTATGAACTAATCTTAATAGAGATTCTTGAATCTTTGCAACAACCGGAGTCTAAAATCTATAACCTTAATATAATTTTTTGGGGGTCTAACCTAGATTGCTTCATTTAATTTAATCATTTATATTAATATTATATTGATTTATCATGCAATTTTGGGTTTTAAAGTAAAGTAAAGAAGAATTAATGTTTTTTTTCACAAAAATTTTGAAATAAACTTCTAAACTTTGTATTCATCGTTTTGTCCCGTGCTATCTCAATTTCAAAATCAAGACTACAGCTATGTTGTTTTTCCTTACGGTGCCAATCTTACAAAACAAATAGTTTCTAGAAACGATTTGATTATAACACCCTCTATTAATCTAACCTGACTACTAAAAACTTCTAACTTTAGATGTTTTAAAGATTACATCTTCAGTTTCTACAATTGAATTTCTGTAATAATTAGATTCAGCCACTAATTTTAAAATATCAAGTAAGCTCTATTATATTACAGACGGTATAATTGTTCATGATTTTACTGTCTATCATCTATAGTCTAGTCTAGTCTGGTCTGGTCTGGTCTGATCTGGTCTGGTCTGGTCTATTTTAATAGCTATTATATATTTAAGTTATGTATTATGTTTTAAGTAGCATCGAAACTACTCGTATCAATAAACGTTCTTGTATGAAAGTATGTTGTTTTATACTTACTCTGCTCCCTACGTTCTGTCCTAAAAATGTATTCGTAGGCTCTAACCTCAAGCTACCAATTTCAAATTCCAAAAACAAAACGTCGTATCGGAATCAAATTGTCGATAGGCTTCGTCTACTGTATACCTTAAAACAGAGGGGTAGCAGTAGTTTAGAAAACTAGGATGAGATTATTTCAATTATTTCTGAGCTTAAAGAAGAAGGTATTATAGAATAAAAGATAATGGTTATACAAAATGTTACCCTCAAGTATACTTTTCTATTTTGTTGTTGTATATTTGTATGTTAGAATATAAGTTGTCTAGTTTCAAATATATATGTTAGAATATAAGTTAACTAGTTTCAATAAAAAGTAAAATATTTATCTGTTTTATTTCTCCAGGTTAAGTCTTCAAGGTTCTCATAACTAGAGATATTGTAAGAGGAAATCACGTAAAGTTTCAAAGTTATAAAGACGTATTACAAAACATATGACATATGTTATAGATAGCCGCG
This sequence comes from Agrypnus murinus, assembly GCA_929113105.1. Lineage (NCBI taxonomy): Eukaryota > Metazoa > Arthropoda > Insecta > Coleoptera > Elateridae > Agrypnus > Agrypnus murinus. Next base: position 154,942,030 of record OV816025.1, read on the forward strand.
TCCAGGACTTCTTTCTTACCCTCAAATATACTTTTCTATTTTGTTGTTGTAACTATTTACATGTATGAGATAGTATTTAACATAATGTCCTTACATACTGGGTTACGATAGAGAGGGACAATCATACGAGTTGCTGAAATGTATGATATATTGTAAAATAACGTTTAAATAAGAGTTTACTTTAGATGCTACGAATATCTATATGGTGTATAAACAATAAGAACGTATATGTAGAAATCGCTTACAAGGGTAGTAGATATAACGAAAAGGGTTAAAATCTGTTCAAAATTACATTACGTCTAGAAAACTATAAATTAGATAATTGTAGCATACGCATGTTAAATGTACCTATTCTTCACCTCGTCTGTAGTAGATATAATGAAAAAAGCATAAAAATCTGTAGTATAGGGTTTATGCTTATACTCAGGCTCGCAATCATATGTAACGTATCTACGCTTACATAGTATAATTATTTTCTCAACGTAGGATAGAACAACCGATTGCTCTGGTCGATCAGTATAAATAGACGGTTCATTGATGATCTGAACCAAGTCTAAGTTTTCAAGCATTGAATTGCAGTAAATAGTATCAGAGTTATTAGTACATAAAAATTAGGGTTAGCAAAAGACATAAAAATTGAATAATATATCCATATCGTAATACGAATAATACAAGCTCACCATTAGGTTTATGATAAACGACTGCAATTGTTTGAAAAGAAGCTGACGAGAAACGCGATCAGTCGTGTAAATATTTAGGATGTGATAAAATAAAATTATTTTTAATATTTTAATAATGTTTTATTTCAATGATATATAGTTATATTTTATAAGGAAATTGAAAAACATATTAAGAACATAATTTGATGTACTAATTACATATTAATTAAACATATATAGAAGTAAACAAGGGTTTTAGTTTAAACGATAAATTACATTATTAAATTTTCAAATCAAATCGTCAATTCGACACAACAGTACAAACTTTCATTGTAATGACTACAGATACATAGAGCGAGGTAAAGGATCTAAAGAACAGCATTCTAGTAACAGTTGACAAAGTAGAAGCTAACAATATGAATTTACTAAAGGAGGCAGAAGAAACGGGTGTCTTAGTAATCGACAATTCTAAAACTTCATAGAGAGTTTTAAGGATTCTACTGTAGACATTAAATTAGAGCTCCGATTTGTAAGCAATATTTGATCAGATCAACTATAATTTGTTCAAAAGTGGAAATTAAAAGGTTAAGCTAGTGACAGATCGAATTCAATAGTCATCATTAATAAAAGTAACTTTTTCAGTCAGTCATGTATTTAGCTACTGTACTATGTAACGTTTATAAATAAATAATACATCATTATAGAATAGTCTTTGATTATTGCTCGTAAACTGTTAAAAATCTAACATTTCCTTTAAATGAGCTGTTGATGGTATTAAACCTATGCATAACCGTTACGAATTTTTGATATTTACATGATTCGTTGATAGAATACAATGCGTTTGCTGAAACTGTGACTAGACATATACATATACCGTAATGAAAATTATTAAGCAAAAGAAGTCGCTAAATATATTTAACTTAGACGATCATGTTTCTCGATAATATTCCGATGGTGATAAGAAGCATTGTAAGCTTTTATCTGTTTCCTATAGAGCAATTTTGAGTGTACCTTCTTCTTGTGGTAAAACTAATGTCTTGTTAGGTCTACTAACTAAGAAAACGAATTAAAATTTGAAAATATCTACCTATACGCCAGAAACTCATCCAGTTTTTGTAATTGATTGTTAAAGGTAGGTAGAGAGACTAGAGTCTAGGTTGACCGGGTCCCATGTGCCACACATGCGCGTGCTTTTGTATATAACAAAACAAGAAAAAATCTTTTAATATAACCGCAAAAAAACAATTTACACATGGAAAGATCACTCAACAACGAAGACTTTTTTCGACGAAAAAGAAAAATAAAAAAACAAGAACCGCAGTTCAAACCTCTGAAAATGTTTCAATACGTTTAGTTTTGTAGTATGTACCTACTGTTTTTTTGTCAAAGAATACAAAACAAATAAATTTTTTATATGACTTTTTTATTTATTAATATCTCTATACCTATATATACCTATTATAGGTATCTATTTTTTTAACAAGTGATTACCGCAGATACAGTGGTCAGAAATTTTTATAAGTTTTGTGAATTTTTAGGAAAAATTCCAAAAAATTAAGAAAAAATTAGCTTTCGAATGAAGCGTCTTTTACGTAAAAAAAAAATTATATTATTGACGATAAATTGTCTTTTTTTGTTCTAAAACGTAATGTTTTTAATCGTTTAGGATAAACATATCAATTATCAATTATTTATTAATCGCCAGCAGCAATTCCTGAAATCTCCCTAGATTTGAAGAAAGTTCTCTTTTGGGCGACAATGGGGTGGACTTGTAAACTAAATTTAATACACATTTTATGTTATCAACTTCATTCCCTTTGACATTTATTTACGTTCGTTATTATTACTGCCGTAAGTGCCGTAGCGCATGCGTGGCACATGGGACCCGGTCAACCTAGACTCTAGTGGTAGAGAGTTTTAAGGATTCTAAACTTCTAAACTTTACTTTAAAACCCAAAATTGCATGATAAATCGATATAATATTAATATAAATGATTAAATTAAAATGAAGCAATCTAGGTTAGAACCCCAAAAATTATATTAAGGTTATAGATTTTAGACTCCGGTTGTTGCAAAGATTCAAGAATCTCTATTAAGATTAGTTCATAAAACATTTATTAGGTTAGAGCATGTAGCTACTTACAAAAAATCTCTATTAAGATTAGTTCATAAAATATTTATTAGGTTAGACCATTGTAGCTACTTACAAAATCGTCATTAACATTCGAAAAACTTACATATTATATTAGATGGGTTACAGTCTACGAATATATTTTAGGTTAGATTTAGGTCGCGCGACCTAAATCTACCTACTTCAGTTTCTACAATTGAATTTCTGTAATAATTAGATTCAGCCACTAATTTTAAAATATCAAGTAAGCTCTATTATATTACAGGCCGTATAATTGTTCATGATTTTACTGTCTATCATCTATAGTCTAGTCTAGTCTGGTCTGATCTGGTCTGGTCTGGTCTGGTCTGGTCTGGTCTGGTCTGGTCTGGTCTGGTCTAGTGTAGTCTTATGAACCCTCTAGAGGTCGAATACAGGCGTATATATTCTGTATATAACCTCTTAGTTAATATAGTATTATATAAAATAATTAGATATAGTTATATTTACTATCTATTCTTTTAAACTGTTGTTATACCTACCATGTTTACTTTATAGTCGAGTATGTAGTACCATTATTAGTGTATACGAAATGTACTATTTTAATAGATATTATATATATATATATATAAGTTATGTATTATGTTTTAAGTAGCGTCGAAACTACTCGTATCAATAAACGTTCTTGTATGAAAGTATGTTGTTTTGTACTTACTCTGCTCCCTAAGTTCTGCCCTAAAAATGTATTCGTAGGCTCTAACCTAATCTAACCTGAATTATATTCGTATGATCTAACCTGTGATGTAATAAAAACAATAAGGTTACAGATTATTATTAATCATAAGAGTTTACTATAGATACGTTGAATAACCTACAAGAGTATATAGTATATTATTACATATCTGCGTATTTCGAAGCTATTGAAAATGTATGATGTATTGTAAAATAACGTTTAAATATGGCGAAACACAAAGGATGACTAATGGTCATTACTTTTTAAATCAATAATTTTAACTTAGACGATCGTGTTTCTCGATAATAGTCCGATGGTGATAAGAAGCATTGTAAGCTTTTATCTGTTTCCTATAGAGCAATTTTGAGTGTACCTTCTTCTTGTGGTAAAACTAATGTCTTGTTAGGTCTACTAACTAATGAAAACGAATTAAAATTTGAAAATATCTACCTATACGCCAAGTCTTTATTTCAGCCTAAATATGGCGAAAACGATGATGTAATCACCCCTAATGATGTGAAACCTAATTCAGTATTCATTTTCGATGATATTATCTGTGACAAACAGGAAAAACTTAGAGAATATTTTAGCATGAGTAGACATAAAGGATGTTGATTCATTTTATTTAGGTCAGACATATGCAAAGATACCGAAACATCTGATTAGGGACAACGCTAACTTACTTATTCTCTTTAAGCAAGATGAATTGAATTTCAAACATGTGTATAACGCTCATATTTTAGGAGATGCAGGCTATGATGAACTTAAACATTTAAACGCATAGTATAATTATTTCTCAACGCTGGATATATATCGATATTTTTCTAGTTTGATTAAATCCTATAAGTTATATTCATATCGCCCTCTAGACGTAATGTAATTTTGAACAAATGCTAGCCTTTTTCGTTATATCTACTACCTTGTAAACTGTTTCTAAATATGTGTTCTTATTGTTTATACACCATATAGATATTCGTAGCATCTAAAGTAAACTCTTATTTAAACGTTATTTTATAATATATCATACATTTCAGCAGCTCGTATGATTACCCGTCTCTATCGTAACCCAGTATGTTAGGACATTATGTTAAATACTATCTCATACATGTAAATAAACATTTCTTTAAAGAGTTTGTTAGGTCACCTAATCTGTTATAATATTACTATGATATTAGATCTCGTCGATTACAGTTTTACCATTAGGACATACTTAGCATATGGGTTAACACAAGGGTGAGTAATTGTCATTTAAAACAATAATTTATGTCGCTTTTAAGATGATGATCTCTTAACAAATTATTTAGAAAATCTAAATTCCTTTCAGTCATTCGTAAGAACGTTTGTTTATTTATGGTTTGAAAGCAGTTTAAAGAATGTCGAAACATGGCTAATTAGTTTGTACGTATTTTCATGCAAAAACATTTAGTTTGAAAGTTATTTCTTAACCAGTTTTAGCTATAGATAATGTTTTTTGAATTTTAAAAATAATGCTCTACAGTATTCTATATTCTTAAACGTTTCATTTAAATAAAATTTTATGAAATCATAACGACCCTAATTGTTATCTTTCAAATTAGAATTTGCTTTACTTGAAAATCGTATTTTAAATGTTTATGGCGTATATTTAAACAGGTCTAATGCATCAGAGCTAATCGGACAGGTAATTGACAGTAGCTTTAGAGTTACTTTGAATAGTTGAAAATAAATTTTTATTATTATTACATTTCTACATATTAAATTGTTTTCGCAGAATTACATGACGACCTATAGATAAATATTAAATAGGACTGATTTATTTTAAAATAAATTTATGAGAGAGAGATGACAAATAATATATAAAATGAGATGTACAGAATGAGATATCAGTTATGTAAATGGGGGATGAGATATTTAAATGATACCGTGAATTAATTTAATTCGGGCATGCATATGATAAATGATATATGTAAATGGGGGGGATGAGATATGTAAATGATACCGTGAATTAATTTAATTCGGGCATGCATATGATAAATGATATATGTAAATGGGGGATGAGATATGTAAAAGATACCGTGAATTAATTTAATTCGGACATGCATATGATAAATGATATATGTAAATGGGGGATGAGATATGTAAATTGATTAATTCGAGCATCCATATAAATTTTTGCGCAACATTTAACATTCTAGTGTAATGATTCATTGTTACGAGCTCTAGGAATTTTAAGTCCGTTTATTATTTTGTTAGGATTAAGATTTCTTTGTGTTATTTTAAAACTTGTGTTATTTTTAATTCGCGCATTTAATTCGCGCATTTAATTAGACCACGCCTCATTTGAATATTAATTCGCGCATTTAATTAGACCACGCCCCATTTGAATATTAATTAGATCGCTGGTCATTTGCATAAAAGGAGGGGGGCTGGCCAAAGGGGGCAATACCTACTTCGAATCGCATCTTACTTGAAATTACCACAAGCAGAGGCTTACACTGGTCACAGTTTGAGACGGTCTTCTGCCACACTTGGTTAATGGTAGAGGCGACATAACAGCACTTAAACGCCACGGTGGATGGAAATCGTCTACTGTGGCAGAGGGGTACATTGAAGTCGTTGGGAGAAAAAATTAACACGGCAAGAAAAATTCAAGGAAAATCTGAGTTCACCATCGCCACTGTTCCAAGTGCTGTAGTGAATAGCGCAGAATCAAGTAATGAAATTTCCAATAACAAAATAAATTGTCAAATGACCAGAAGTAATAACGGTACAATTGACATTAATATAAATATCAATATTAATAAGTGATGTTCTGAAATGTATTATATTGAGTATGTAATATTTTGTGTTATGAATGTAATATGTTCTGAATAAATAATTTTATCCAACACCGTCAGAATTTCGTTAAAACGCATTCTTTTTCTGATGACAGTTGTGACATTTTTATTTGACAAATTATTTGAGAAAAAATTAGTTCAATTTATGGGAAGGCTGTCACGCGATCACCATGGCAAGAGTGACTTATGGTTTATAACTCACTAGTGACTTATAGGTCACTTTAAATTGCTAAAATCACTATAGTTATGGGCTTAATAACTCACGGTGTTGGATAATAGTAATTTATTGTATAAGGGTTTTAGATAGCATTTTATTCACGCAAGAATGTTTAAACGCGAGAGCTTGCTCGAGCGTTTAATTTTCTTAAGTGAATAAAATGCATCTAAAACCCGTATGCAATACAATGTTTTATCCACAATCACACTCATTTAGAATCAGAATTGCCGAATTTTATCAAAAAATTATTTGACATTTTACTGCGACGGCGGATGTTACCTTGAAAATCATTATTCGTGTTCCATTTGTCGTAGTACCTTTGCTTTACTGGTTGCTAGTGTGTTCAACAATCATTATAATTCCATGTGTTTTATGTATAGAAACCCTAGAGTTTTATAAACCACATTATACGTTGTCAAGGATTTCAATTATTACCTTATTATATAGTGATTGTGGATAAATACTATTATACAATTTTAACTTAAAACTGATAATAATGATGTTCAGAAAGACCGAGGTAAACAGTAACCATGGCTACCAGTTTCTACGGCTTTCTGGGTGAGTATGGCTTAAAAAAAGGTAAACATCTACCCTGATAGACAGTTTCTATTTTTCAAGCTTCGTCGTAACTCAGACTGATTTGTCCCATAAAGTGCTGGTCTTTATATACTCCTTCTGTGGGCGTGAAATCGTGGCCGTGTGCCTACGTGACTTCCTTATAGAGTTCTAAGTACTGCAGCTGCTGTGGCCTACGTGACTTCCTTATAGAGTTCTGCGTACTGCAGATGCTTGCTATGCACACACGTGGCCGTGGGTTTGATAAGTACTGCAGCTGCTGTGGCGTACGTGACTTCCTTATAGAGTTCTGCGTACTGCGGCTGCTGTGGCCTACGTGACTTCCTTATTGAGTTCTGCGTACTGCAGATGCTTGTTATGCACATACGTGGCCGTGGGTTTGATAACGCGCCTGCAATCGTGGGCGCCCCGCTTGAGGCGTTTAGCTCGCATACATTTATAATGAGGTCGCACTTCGCTTGGGTAATGAACAAATGTTTACTCGCGTGACCAATACCGGTAAAGATCGTGAAAAACACAACGGAGGAGCCAAACAGGTGCAAGAAGTTGGTTGATGTTGCATCACCTTTCTCTTGCTTGTTGTGTACATGTACCATAAAAGTGGTAAAAAATATATGTTTGTGATAAGCATTTCATGATAATTTACAATAAATACTATTGCATTAATATAATAATGTATAACCCTAATTAAGTAATTTTGTGCTGCTTTATTAATATTAATATGATTAATTTAGAATGTTGATTGATATTTTAATGATAATTAATATTTTATATACTAATTAAATGTAACCATTATATATTGCTAATAATAATATATCCGTATGTCGTCAATAATTAGGTATCTAGGTATAAAGAAAAAAATTTAATTGCAATAAAAGTATTTTTGTACTGTATAAAAGGATTCCGGTGACAATATTCAGTGAACAGTGATTGTGTCAAACTAAGTTCTAGAACTTTGATTGGTTAACGGAAGGCATAATTCTGGAAGATTCGAATTCTACACAACTTTTTTCCACTATTTAAACGAGCACCTGCTGAACATCAGTGTATCCGAGAATCGTGTTGAGTTTAATAAACCTTTAGCAAACGCAAAAGAAGTTTGACTTTTCAGTGCTTTTAATAGTTGCGGAAGTAAATTCGGTAAATTGAAAGAAGTGTTAAAAAATGGCTCAATTACCAATTTTCTACGGTGATAATTTTATGGGTCCATTTCCTATTCCAAATCATTTTGGTTTGAGATTGATGAATCTCGATGATATGATGTCTCCATTAGAAAACCAGCTTCGTTTAAGAAATCCTTCGATGTATTATCGTCCATGGCGTTCCTTTGCCGCTAAGAATGATACTGGCTCCACAATTACTCCTAATAAATACACGTTCCAAGTAAACCTAGACGTGCAACAATTCACCCCTGAGGAAATAACAGTAAAGGTTAGTGGTGTGAATACGATTACTGTCGAAGGAAAGCATGAGGAAAAGCAGGACGAGCATGGATTTATATCACGACGCTTTGTGCGAAGATATGTTTTACCAGAAGGGCATGATATTAATCAAGTAGTATCCAATTTGTCTTCGGATGGTGTGCTAAGTATTACAGCACCTCGTGTTAAGCAAGAAAGCATTGAACATCGTACTGTTCCAACCCAACAAACTGGAGTTCCTTTCAAAACTGTAGAGAAGAAGGAGTTACCTAAGTCCGGGGGCGATAAAAAACAATTAACAAACAAGTTACTTCACATGGCAACAAGAAGGTTTAACAACGTTAAACCTTAATATCATTTGCATTGATTACTTTATATGTGTTCAATCATAGTTTTCATTTACTTGTTCCTAATATGTAGTTAAGTAGTTACTTATTCAGTATTCTTTTATTAGATAAGACTGATGAAGACCATGGTTGTGTATTGAATTATAGTTTTATATGTCTTTATTACTGTGGTTTGTGTTGTATATATTTAATTACCAATTTGTATGAATTCTAAATAAAATTCTTGGATTTTCGACAAACATTATTTATCTTTGTTTCCTTGTTATAAATAGAATTGTAATCATCTTTGGAACAGTTGAGTTATATAAAAGATTTTATTTTAATGGGACTATTCGTCTAAAGGCTACCAAGAAGTCTAAAAATCTGACAGTCTATACCAGATCCGTTTATTCAGAAGGATATTGTAGTTCAGAACAGCATTTCTCAACCCTTTTTTATTCGTGGTCCATAATTAATTGTTTGTCCAACTAGAGAGGAAAGTGGTTCTTTTCACTCGAATTTGAAGTGTGCCTCTCGAGCACAAGTTAAAAGCACTTTCCTTTCGTGTTAGGCACAACATTGTTTTAAGGACATGTCTCGAAGAATTGCCTCCACACTAAGATTTTTTAAAATAATGAATTGTACTACGAATTGAATTGCAAAAATTTGCTTGTCCATAAATTAATTGCCGAAAACTTGTGCAACTGCAACTTTTTTCCGTCTTGATTTAAATATGAATTTTAAGACCGTTCTTTTTAATTTTAAGTAAGGCCAAATAGGGTTGCAAATAATTTGTAACATAATTAAACTTGTGGACTGACATAACCTCTATGTTTGTTTTTATTTTCTGTTTTATGTAAATCCTTTTTATATACTTTAGAATTTTCTTTAACATAAACATTCACATCTAAAATAATTTACAAAATTATTTTGTAATTAATTAAAATCATTTTGTAAATGATTTTAGATGTGAATGTTTTATTTTATAGAAAATTTCAAAGTGCAAAAAGTAAAAGGATCTACATAAAAAGGAAAATTAAAAACAGATATAGAGGTTATGACAGTCTATAAGTTTAATTAAATATGTTACAAACAGACAGAGGAACTACATCATATAAATTTTTGATAACGCCCCACACTAGGGGCAAAACATTGATTAAAAATATAACAAACAGTTTTGAAATTATTTGCAGCCATATTTGGCCTTACAATTGGATATTTCTGTCTTTGCCACTTTTCTTCACTAAAGAGGAAAAATGGATAGAAGTTTCTAGGCATAGCGTGGAAATAGTTATTTACATTACAAGCTGTGAAAGGTTACTTTTAGTAAAAACACCGAGCACCTGAAATGGCTTTAGCAGCGTGTAATGTATTAAACTTTTCATTCTCCCCTTGACATTTATTAACCACCGTAAATAAATAAATAAATAAAATGATGATTCAATAAGTATAATAAAATAATGTTTCTATATACAACAGTATTGTTGACAACAGCCACCTTATAATATTATATTATAAAAAAATTGACAGTTTCACTTCGTTGTCCAGGGACCGAAAGTTTTTCATACCTAGCAACCACCTCGCATGTTTTACTTTCGCTTTCGGTTGCCTTATCAAGATAGAAACTTACACTTTCGTAAAGGGGAGAATGAAAAATAAATTATTTATATCCATGGCCCTCTTCCCTTTTGTTAAGAGAAAACAGCACTTTTTATTTATCACCCATTCCACAAAAAAGTCAACCATAACACAAAAATTGAAAATTCTTTGTGTGAGTCGAACTTTGTATTTTATTTTGCCTTTAATATTGTATGGGCCACGTAAGCAATAATCTTTCCAAATCTACTTTCAAAACATTAATTTTTTTTATATAAAATGCTCACCAAATGAATTGAAATTTAGAATATTTAATTATCTTGCCCTGTAAAGGCATTTATTAATTTTTAGCAAAAATAGGGTTGTTTTTTGTTTAATTTTGTACTTATTGATACAGGAATTCATATTTGCACCGATGATTTTGATTTTATATTTCATAATATGAATTAAGATAATAATAAAAACAATAAATGCTCTAGTTAGACTAGTTAATTTTGGGAGCATGGCCTCATCCGTAACGCTTAGGACAATGAGATGTAACAGAAATTTATTTTTTAGTTTATTTGTGCTAAAATAATTAAATAAATGGTTTTTCTTTGAAATCTAGTCATTACCTTTCAGTTACAAAGTACATTAACACTTTTCCTTTGAACATTCTCAATTCTGTCCAAATGCATTTTAAAAGCTGGTGACCATATAATAATAATAATAATAATAATAATTACTACAACCCATAACCTTAACCAAGGCCCCAGAAGCTATAAGCTTGTGCGGGAGGGAGGGGGCGATTATTATTATTATGTAGGCCCAATGTGCGGCTGCAGCCGACTTATAGATGGAACAGCGCAAATCCCACATTTGTGTTACAGCTAAGGGAAACTGCAGAAAACCTTAACCAGATCTGCCAGCGCCGGGAGTCGAACCCGGGCCGCTTGGGTGAAAGTCCGGCACGCCAGACATTACACTACCAAGGCTGTTATAATCAAGAAGTAAGCGAACAAAAGCTACATACAGTACAGTTAAACATCTCGCATCACTATATTGTAAAGTAACTCTTAATAAAACCAGACATTGTCATTGTTTAGCGATAACAAAATCAATATGATCATCGAAACATAAAGAACTATCTAATAATATTCCAAGAGCTCGAATAACAAATTTCAAGTTGTACGCCAGTACGAGTATCACGTTTTCTATTAAATCTAATATATTTACATTTCTCAATATTTAAATATAGGTTGTTTTTATTGCACCATTTATATAAGTTACATAAATCATTTTGTAAAGTAAAACAATCCACATTACTATTTATTTTCCCAAAAATCTTTCAACCATCTGTAAACAATAGAAAACACGAGCTGAAACAACTAGCAATATCATTAATAAAAATAGAAAATAAAATTGGTCCTAAGTGACAACCTTGCGGTACTCCAGATACAACATTAAATTCAGATGATATATAGTGATTAATCTTAACTAGCTGAAGTCGACCACTAACGAAGGAGACTATCCATGACGATAGCTTTCCATTAATACCATATGCTCTTAACTTAGCAAAAAGAATGTTGTGATTAACTCTATCAAAAGCTTTGCTGAAGTCAGTATAAATAGCATATACAGCAAATAATACAAAAACAGGAATAATAAATGCTCGCTTCCAAACTACTGGAAAAGTATCACTGCTGAGTGATTTATTATATAACATAAATAATGGGTTCAGTAATTTGACCTAACAATTTTTAAATATACTTTGTGGTACTCCATCAGGTCCAGCACCTTTATTAATGTCTAGCTCATTAAGACATTGCAAAATTTCCTCTCTAGTGACACTATGGGAATGAACACATAAAGAAGTATCAAAAGATATATCGTTAATATCACATTCTTTATAAATTGATTTAAAATAACTACAAAACATGTTAGCAATACCTTCACCATCAGCTGCAGACTCATTATTATAAAATACTTTGCATGGACCAGTTTTAATTTGGTCGCCTTTACTTCTAACAAAACTCCAGAAATTACAGACATCCTCGACCATACTTTTTTCTACTCGCTTTAGATAGTATGGCAATTTTAATTAACTTTTTACATTCCGTACGTTATTGTTTAAATGGATGATAATCATAAGCGTTATTATAATGTTTATACATTCTATGTGCAAATTTCTTTTGTTTGATTAATGCAATGAGCCCAGAAGTAAACCATACAGGAAAAGTCCTTTTTTTACGTAACTTTCTGGGTACAAATTTATAATAGGCAAAATATAGTACTTCATAAAAATTATCAACACAGGTATCTAAATCATTACTACCAAAGAGTTTCCCAACTAACATCAAATAAGTACAGTTTCATACTATCACAATCAGCATGTTTGAAGTCAAAATAGTATTCATTACTTTTACATAACTCCTTTATATTTGTTACATATAAAATTCTTAAAACTGGTGAATGATGGGCATCCACACGGAGTAAGGATTTTACATTTAAATTTTCTAAATGGGTATTTGAAAACATCAAATTAAGAGTAACACTGTTAATACAGTGTTACTTTATATACAGGAATAATAAATGCTCGCTTCCAAACTATTAGACCAGTACCACTACTGAGTGATTTATTATATACAACATAAATAATGGGTTCAGTTATTTGAACGAACAGTTTTTTAATGTACTTGGTGGTAATCCATCAGGTCCAGCACCTTTATTAATGTCTAGCTCATTAAGACATTACAAAATTGCCTCTCTAGTGACACTATGGGAATTAACACATGAAGAAGTATCAAAATCAAAAGATATATCGTTAATATCACATTCCTTATAAATGGATTTAAAATAACTACAAAACATGTTAGTAATACCTTCACCATCAGTTGCAGAATCATTATTATAAAATAATTTGCATGGAACAGTTTTAATTTGGTCGCCTTTACCTCGAACAAAACTCCAGAAATTACAGACAGCCTAGACCATACTTTTTTCTACTCGCTTTAGATACTATGGCAAGATTAATTAAATTTTTACATTTCGTACGTAATTGTTTAAATTGATCATAATCATTATTACAACATTTATACATTCTATGTGCAGATTTCTTTTGTTTGATTAATGCAATGAGCTCAGAAGTAAACCATACAGGAATAGTACGTTCTGTAACAAGGTTAGAATGGAAATTCGATGCGAGTGGAAGGTTCTGAATGCGAGCTGAAAGCGAGCGAGGGGAACCACGAGCATCGAATTTCCATTCTAACTGAGTAACAGACCGTGCCTTCTCTAAGACCAGAAAAAAATTTAAACTTTGCTGTATTTACAATTTGAAAATAAGAACAATAACCTTAAAAAGTATGACATTTAATGTAAACAATGAAATCAAGGCTAACCGTTTTTTTATTACACTGTTAAATTCCATATCTAGTGATGGAATGAAATATATGGAAAATACATAAGTAGGGTAGTGTTTTAGAATATTTATTCTACAACAAGAGTTAGAATCTTATGTTTTTATTATCAAAATTAATTTCCGAATTTACAAATTCGGAATTTAATAACACCGTTAAAGTTTACTATATTATTAAACTAACGTAAACCACAATATGAAAAGGTATCGTATATAAGTTGATTGGTTTCACTCGATACAGACACTGCTAATAAACCATCTAATTCTTTTTCATGCTTCCACTGAATATTGGGAAGCTTGTAATCTCCAGCAATAACGAACATGCTATCTACATATTCACTTATGGCATTTTCAAACAACTCACAATGTTCAAAATACTTTTGATAAGATATACCAGGGGAAAAGTACACAGCACAACAAACCAAGTTTCTATTATTTAGTTCCACCAATAACCAAAGTTCTTCTCTATCATGAGGACTAATTTTCATAACCGTTACAGAAAACTTCTTTTTTACAGCAATACACACACCTCCGCCAATCAATTTATCGCTTGTATCATCAAACCGATTTTTCTTATAATAATAATAATTGCTACAACCCATAACCTAAACCAAGGCCCCAGAAGCTATAAGCTTGTGCGGGAGGGAGGGGGCGATTATTATTATTACGTAGGCCCTAATTGCGGCTGCAGCCGACTTACAGATGGAACAGCGCAAATCCCACATTTCTGTCACAGCTAAGGAAAACTGCAGAAAGACTTAACCACATCTGCCGGCGCCGGGAATCGATCGCGGTCCGCTTGGGTGAAAGTCCGGCACTCCAGACATTACACTACCAAGGCAATAAACTACATACCTTTCATTAATAAACTCATTATCCTTAATAAAATTAGATAGCCTAGATTCTGTAACAATGATGACGTCATACGATTCAGACAAAACTACTAAATAAAAATCCGTAAGTTTAATGCGCATTCCACGAACGTTTTGGTAATAAATAGTAATTCTGGTGAGTAAATTTAGTTTTTTGAAAAAGTGTGTGTATTTTTGTCAACTATTTTTGGAAGGCCTCTTATATAAACTATACTGCGTTTACCCAACAGATATAGTAATGAAAAACCAGAGACATTCAGATGCAACTTGAAACTTGAATATCCATTGGTTGAAATAAATGGGGCGGTACTCGATAGAAGTCTCATTTACACATACAAACACAAACGGCAAACGCCAGCTTGTTACGCATGCGTTTACGTCAGTTGTTTTGAAAGTTCCGTCAGTTTTTCCAACTGTGTTACATATTAGGTACATTACAAGTCTTTATTAAGACTCGCACCATTCAATACACGTACGGTTGTCAATAAGTAAGTTAGAATTATATGAAAAGTTAATAATAATAATGAGTTGGTTAATTTGTAGAATTTTCCTTACTGCAAACTTATTAAAAATGGAGGATGAAAACGTCAACAATATTCAGTTGTCACCACCAAAAAAAACGCCAAAAAAGCACTTTTCTGTAGAGGTGAAACAAATAATTATGAACGCTTTTAAAGTGTGTGAAGAGCAGCATCCTCAATGGAAAAAACACGAAAAAGAGGAAAATGTTGCTAGATTGATAGGTCATGTTTTAATTTACCTTCCAATCCCACTGCTTATTTACTATAATTTTATGAATTGGTCTGGCCAGTGTTTACAACATACTTCGTGAGCACAAGCAACATCCTGATTATTTTGCTGTTCCTAAGGCGTGTCATAGACCAAGAGCTATTTTGGACAATGTTTCCGAAGAAGACAAAAATGGCAAAAAAAGTGTGGGCTGACATGTCCATAACAAATCCACGAGATGCATTTTTAAGAGGGTTATCGACTGACGAGAAATCCATCGGGGAAAGGAAAGCGGCTCATCACCCTTCATATAGGATCTGATGATGGTTTTGTAGATAATGGATTACTGTTATTGAAATCCAAGAAAACAAATGACTACCATGAAGAAATGAACGCAGATACATTTGAACAATGGTTTAAAAATATTTTGCCCAGTCTTCAAGAAGGTTGCGTTATCGTCTTGGATAACGCAAGTTATCACACAAGAAAAATTGAAAAAATTCCGTCTAGCAACACAAAGAAAGCTGGTATACATAACTGGCTGCAGAAAAAACTATCCCCTACGAAGACAGTATGTGAGAGCTGAATTGTTATCTTAAGTAAAACAGCATGCACCTAAACACAGTGCTAACGTAATCGACGAATTAACACAGAAAAGCAACAGAACTGTTCTGAGATTGCCACCTTACCATGCGATGTATATATAGTATGTTTGTATGTAATTTCTTTGTTTTATTGTAAAAAATATTTATTATATTGCTATGGTCATCTGACCATACTTTCATCCAAAATGTTTAAAACCCCTATTGATGATTTTATTTTATTGATTTAATGGTTTGATACCAGGTTAATGTTATTTGATAAACATACAGTTCATATTTTCATTAAATTTTCTTCTTCTAAACAGGTATATGCTCGTCTAAAATTTATTTTATTGCATGATCATTCAAATAAACAAAGTGCATTAGAGTAACAATGAGAAAATTGTTAATATAGATGTTACCATACAAACAACCTATTTATATTATTACCTAAAATAGAGACAGAAAAAGTTTAGCTTAGAAACTAAATAATGAAAATAATTGAAGGATATTAGGGGATAAAAGAATAAGAAATGTTTTTTTGAAGTATGAAAAGTTTATTATTAAAATCTGATAAAAGATGAGAATATTATAGATATTTCTAATGTAAAAGTTTAAAATAATTGTGACCAACATTATGAAGATATATTAAAATAAATAATAATAAATATAATTATTGAATAATTTAAATGGTGTTCTTGTATTTATTTCACATGGTAAGAAAACAAGACAGAAAGAAACATACTTAGAAAAATTAAAAAGGTTTAAAACTTCCTTAAAATTGTTAACCGTTAACCTTTGCATTGGTGAAACATTGGCCGACAGATGGAATTAATTTGGTGCATTAAAGTGGAACTTTATCATAAATAGTAAGACTGCAGATTTTGTAAGGAAGCTACAATAGAAGGTGGTGGCAAAGAAAAATATTAATATCCTTTTCTTTAATAAATAAAGTGAAGTTTGGTGATTGACTTACAGGTTGGTTTTGAGTGTTGTCTGGTATAAATAATTTTGTCCATATGGTGTGAACCATATGCAAATTGATTATTTGAATGAGTTTTATCTAAGAAATTAATTTGATATTCGATAAATAACATTATAACAGAGAGCATTACCTGACATTAGAATAATATGACATTTTAATTTTATGTGTCAAACTTATAAAGTTGTGTTGGTCAATTTTCAGCGAGGTATTATAAAATGACATTGACTGGGTCAAATGATTTAATTGATATTATAACAAAAAGTAATACCTAATAATTGTTTGCTATAAAGTACATCTTATTAAAGTAAAAATTTTTAATTGTGGGAATAACACACAGTCCCAGAACCCAATTTATTTTATTTAATATACTTACAGTTGTATATCAAACAAACAAAGAGTCTCAATGTCGGGGAAATAAAAACATTACAATATATTATAATATATGTAAACACATAGCACTCGCGAACTTTTCATGGCTTTTTTATTAAATTAATAAAATGCAATTTTTTAAAATGTATGGTTATTATTTATACTAGTATAAATTTCTCTAAGTAAATTTAACTTTCACATAAAACCAATCAGAACAATCTGTGCTGCCTTGATTTTTTTTAACTATATCTGTTCAGTGTCCGGAGTATAGTCAACAATTGAAGTGATCCACCCATTAAAATTTCTCAAAACTGTATTAATTTGAATTTTTTTTCTATATATCTCTTAATATAATATTTACAATGTCTTATTTTACGTTTTGGCAAAAAAACGAGTAGTAAGGTAAAGTAAAATAGCATAAAATAATAAATAATTATGCGTGTATAATTGTTCAAGGTGGATATACGCCATTTAATACAAGAAACATTACAATAATGAAAAAATAACAATAAACAACTGTATGAAATCGGCCAAGATTGGTTAACAAAAAAAAATTAATATCTTATAGGACCTCCACGGGCCCTGTGGATAGCCATACATCGTCTCGGCATGCCAAAAATTAAATTATTAATAAACTCTTGGGGTATGGCTAACCATTCCTCCCTCAGCATGTTTGCAAGCTCCTCAAAGTTTTCTGGTTGCACATTTCGATCCGCTAACCGTTTCTCTAAATAAGACCACACATGCTCTATTGGATTGCAGTCTGGAGAATTTGGGGGCCATACCATTCTTTCAATTCCATTAGCAAATATGATATCGTTTACTATTCCCGCACGATGAGGTCGAGCATTATCGTCCACGTAGACAAAGTCATCCCCAAAATTTTGGGCAAAAGGGACTACAATAGGGATAATACACATGTCTCTATACCTCTGTGCATTCATTGACATTCTTTGGAGGATGACAAGCTCTGTGCGGCCGTTTATAATGATGCCTCCCCAAACAGTAATACCACCTCCTCCAAAAGGCACCCTTAATTCCCTCATTTCTTCGCGGTATGTCTCATTGGGTCGTCTCCACACTCTAACTCGCCCATCAGAACGATAAAGATTAAATCTTGACTCGTCGGAAAACATGCACCTGGACCATTCGTTTTCTTGCCAGTTAAAATGTGCTTGTGCCCAGTGTCGTCGCTGAACCCGATGCTGTCGCGTTAATCGGAGACATGGTACACGTTTCCTAGATCTTAAGCCGTATTCATGAAGCCTTCTTCTTACGGTCTGAGTGGAAACTACAACTCCTGTGGCCCGTCGCAATGCGTTATTTAACTGAGTGATGTTCTGGGTAGGATTTCGGCGTGCAGTGATTTGGAGAAAACGTGTTTCTCTTGGAGTTAGGCTTCGAGTACGACCTCCACCATGTCTAAATCCAGGAGTCCCTGTTTCCCGGAACCGATTCATGGCTCTGTTAATCACACCATGAGCCACATTCAAAATTCTTCCAACGTCTCGATGTGATGATCCTTGCAGCACTAAACGAACCGCAAGTTGCAATTCACGATCTGACAAACGTTGTTGAGGCATTATTAAGCAAGTTAATAATTCAATAAGACAATGTCACTGTCACTGTCACATGTGAAATTTGAGATAATTGGAAAAAATGATTACCTGATTTTTACCTTCAAATTTTTTTTTACTGTAGAAGTATAAAAGGAATCATTCGATTTTATCACGGATTCATAAAACGTAAAATAAGACATTGCAAATATTATATTAAGAGATATATAGAAAAAAAATTCAAATTAATACAGTTTTGAGAAATTTTAATGCGTGGATCACTTCAATTGTTGACTAGTTTATTTAATCGTTTTATTTGTAATACTTTTATCAATCAGTTGTTGAAGTTCAGTTTTTAACGATTTGTAGTCATTTCTCTGCATTATGGTTTGATCAGCAGTTATAAAGACATTATTATTCTTTTTTAGATTTTTCTTGTTTCGTAAAACTTCATCTTAAGAATTAAACTTAATTTTTAGTGGGCGAGATTTAATAGCAACAAATTTACTCAAACGATAAGCCTGCTGGTTGTTGAGAATTGATTGAACAGAATTTTATCCTTGGCTATTCTATCTTTGAAGTTAGAAGCTTTAGATTCATCTATATTGAAAATAATTATATTAGTTTTCCGATTATTTCGATTCTGTATTTCAGTAATAATTTGAATGAATATCGTTGATCAGTTTTATTTGAAGATGGCAAGGTAATCTTTAAATCTTTAATCTCGATTCGTAAATCGGCTACGATCTGCCTTATTTATAGTTGCTAATTGCATCTTAAAATCCTTGCAATTTTTACAGTAATACTGTAACTTACGATCTTTTGCTTTTCGACATGCCACTTCATTCCTTGATACACCACTGCAAGTAGAGTGTACGAATTCTTTACAGAGATCACAAGAGATTTCCTTATCAGGAATAACTGCATCATCACATACAACACTCTGCATTATTAATTTCTATATATTTATATATTAATTAACTCTTTACAATGGATTTATTGGAAAAGAGCTCACAGTAAACACGTGCGAACACTTTCAACACCTTTGTGTTATACTCGTATATATAGGTATCTTAAATTTTAAATAGCTTTAAATATCTTAATTTAATATGTAGGAGTAAATAGCGACAGAATTAAAAGTTGATTTAAAAAGCAATATGCAACTGGAGAAAAACCATTCAAATCAGTATAAAATTAAGTAATGTACTGGAATCTTATTTACTACCTACTCAAGATTAAATTAACTTTTTATTTTTAACAATCATTATAGTCTGTGTTAACTTTCCTTTTCTTTTTTTATTAACACAGTGTTATGTTGGTTGGCGGTGTGGACAATGCCCAAATCTAATTACCGAGGGGAATTGCGGCCTGCCATGAAAAAATAGAAGAAATAATAAAAAACATATTATCATATGAGAAATAGAAATTAGAATTTTTTGTACTCTACATATTATGTTCTACCCTACATATTGTGCATGATCAAGCTTAATCATCAATAAAGATTAAGTTTATTATATATTAACATTGCATGGTATTATTGCATTCTCTAATATTTAATAATTAACCCCTCACTGGAAAGTCTCGAACTGACTGAAGATTGGCAGTGCTTGTTATAATAGTGAAGAAGCATACCAATGGTGCATTACTACATGCAGCCAGTATAAATATCCTACCTCTTCATAATAAACGTATCCTCTCCATACCTCCAAGATATCTGTAGTCAGATCCAAAATATTAACCAACTATCCTTCAACACCCGTACTGATCCAATACCCAAGTCACAAAAAGGGAAACCAAAAAACCAGAGAAAACCAAAAGAAGACATCAGGTAGGTCCAAAGCCCTTTAATAAGTGATCTGAGTAGATTGTGATCAAATAAATACAGTCTGTATAAATAAAATGTCTACAAATCTGCCTTTGGAGCTAAGTTTAAAAGTAAGAAGTCATAACAGTAAGAATCGATCCTAGTAAAAATCATTTACTGTAAAAAATATAAATGTGCAGAAACAAGCTTTTTGCCAGACGAGTTCATATTCAAACTTTTAGGAAAGGTTCAATCTCAGTGAAGTTGCAAGCACTTGAAGCTCACGCACACCACTTGTTTTTAACCAATCTGTTATTAGTGTTCTGTACCTTATATTCATCATCTCATCTATCTTCCAGCATTATTGGTTGACGATCTCTTAGTGTGATTTGTTAGGTTAAGTAATATTTTAATTCTTTTTTCGTTATTCTGTTAAATTTTGCAAAGCATACCTGCACCATTTTTAAAGTCTCCTACAGCATTGATCATCAGCTGACTGTATCCCAAATTGGGCTGCCCAATGGTCAGATTTTAATGAGTCATCATGTACTTCCTACAGTAAAAATAATTTTTAGAAAGTTTTTGAAATAATTACCTTTATATTCATGCTAATATACATTTAAGGAAATTAAGAATCAACAATAATTTTTTACTTTCTATTTCATCCTACAACTTTGCAAGCAAACTTATTTCTAATATCTCTTCTATCAAAGTGAACTAGAAACATGTGGGAGGGGGAAGGGCAAATACTTTTTTCTGATGAACACAATACCCATTAATGATTATTTTAGAAAAACTGCCCTTCTTGAAGAACAATTATACAATATATTTCAAATGGGACAATATATGTATTTTCTAATTTTTCAATATTCGTTTAACATTTATTATTATAACAATTCAATACATAAAAATATATTACTTTATGATAATTAAACTCCGTTTAAATTCAAAATCATTAAAAATTAGTCTCGAAAGATCACGAGTCATTTTTATGTAAAAATGTACAAAACTTATTTGCAGTAATATTTTTATTACTGCAAATAAGTTTTGTACATCTTATACAGATAAATTTAATTAGACGACTTCTTTTATATTATAATTTTGATGGAATCCCCATTCTGTTAAACAGGGATCTTAGGTTGTTCAGCATTTTCTTGATTAACAAGTGGTGCTGTAATACTCAACATGCCATCAGGAGGTAAGCTTGATATAACTTGATGTATATTGTATCTATCTGGTAGCACAAATTGTCGTATAAAATGCTTTGATATAAATCCATGCTCGTGTTGCTTCTCTTCATGTTTGCCTTCCACAGCGATGAATTTTTACCGCTGGTTTTCACTGTTGTTTCATTTGGAAGAAAATGCTGTACATGAAGGTTTATTTGAAATTTGTCTTTATCTGCTATTATAGTGGAACCTATAACTTTTTTAGCATTTACAGAAATCCATGGTTGAAAATAAGTTAAAGGACATCTTAGCAAAAGTGCTTTTTCTGACAGTGATAACAAATCATACATGCTCAATTCCACAACAAAATGTTGATTTAAAATACGTGATGGTCTGATGGACATGCAAGATCGTTATTAATTAAAATTGGCAACAAAGACATTTTGATAAATGATAATGAACTTGAATAGTTTATTAAACATTTGTTTATGTTTTTATTACATTTTTTGACTTTTTACATAATTATCGCAAGTTTCTTGTCGATAAAAATGTTTACGTTCTAGAGTTCGAATCTTCCCGAACAAATTAGCCAATAGAATTTCTGGAACCTTCTAAGCCAGTTCTCACCAATTACATTCTCTTATTGACAAAGTAATACGTTAGAACTGTTCATTGGATATGTTTACTGTAACATTAGGAAAATTTAGAATTTTTGATAATTTGGAAATACATTTCATTTTATATTAATAGTTTACTTTTTAATTAATATACTTTGTATATAGTATAATACTATAAAAAACATATACTGGTAGCTGCTTTTAAAATTGTCTTAAATAGGAAAAAGGATGCGAAGTATATTGTTTTTCTTTCTATTGCTTTTCAGTAAAATTTATGCCTGGTTTATACAGCCACTTAACATTTAACAAAAACATTTAATTTAATACGTAACAAGTAAAGAAAAGTAACGTCGGTTTATATACGTTAATATATATAATAATACGCGCATACCATATGTTCCATAATGTTCGCAATACCGCCACAAAGATTTGAGTTTTTCAAGGGCAATTTCATGATAATGTAGTGGCTAACCTGTTTTTATCCCTAGCCGACATGCGTACTAACGATTCATTTAAGTAACAAGTAGAATCTAAAATAAATTCAATTAATAAATGTACGTGTTATGTCTTAAGTGTTAAGTGAGTTGTATAAACCCATCTGAGTAAACATATTATTCTAATTCTTAGTTTTGAATGGTTACGTGTTACTTATTAAGTGGCTGTATAAACCAGGCATTACAAGCGTAAATCTATAAAATGCTCGATATTCCATTTTCATAGACTTTGGGCGGTTTGTATAAACACAGATTTGACAATCGTTACTGCGGCAACTGAGCCAAGTTTAAAGTTAAACCACATTTATAAAACTCACCCTTAGCGCCTTTTCACCTTCTCGTAAATTTATCTAGAAGTAATTACTATTGTTGGAAACAATATCCAACAGATTAATATTTATATTTAATATCTAAGCAACCATGTTTTTTTTGTTTTAATAAATACAATTTGTCAATATAATTCTGGATAGGGATAACTCGAAATTGCCTACGTTAAAAGAATTTTTGTCTTTTCTTGAAAACAGGGCTACTGCTTTAGAGGTTAGTAATCTTCAAGAAAATAAAAGTAAAGAAAAAACCCATCTTTCCCATCTTGTTATTAAATCAAAAGGTGAAATTAGGTGCCCCTATTGTTCTGTAATTGGCCATAGACTTTATAAATGCAAAAAATTTAAGTCTCTTCTCGTTAATGAGAGAATTTCTTTTATAGATAAACAAAAAATGTGCAGGTTGTGTCTAAATAGCCATTCAGGAAAATGTAAGCTGACATTTAAATGTGCCACATGCCAAAAGGACCACAATTCGCTGCTTCTTTTGGACAAACAAAAAGAGTCAGGTGTTGAAAGCTCAGCTAGTATTTCTGCAAATGAAAACAAGGTAGTAACTTTAAGTTCAGTTCAAAGTAAGCAGGAAAGGAACAATTTAATACCTTAATTATACAGGTAGAAGGAATATTAAATTCCAGGCCGCTTATGCCTATATCAAACGATCTTTCAGATCTTGACTATTTGACCCCAGGTCATTTTTTAATTGGGGCTCCCATAACGAGCTTTCCAGAGCCTGACTACACTGAAATTCCAAAGAACAGGTTGAAGTTTTGGAAATTATGTACCCAAATGAAACAGCACTTTTGGCAGAAGTGGTACAACCCCAGTAGCACACAATATTTCTTTAATATTTAAAAAATATAAATATAATATTATATGTGTTTTAAATATTTAAAAGATTAGGAAGATATTTATAAAATATTGAAAATGAAATATTTAGAAATATATTGATATACATATTAAATAAACATCTTATTTGTGTCAAATTTTTAATATTTTGAAACGAATATCAAACAAATATTTTATTATTATTATGTCGACAGAATGTCGTAGACAAATATAAATATTATATATAAATAATATTAAAATGATATTAAAGAAATATTTTAAATAATATATTAACTAAATATTTAGGTGGATGTCGAAACGTATATTTATATAATATATGTGTGCTACTAGGGAAGGACTATTTAACACAACTTCAAAACCGTCCTAAATGGCACAAAGATTTACCTAACCTCGAAGAAGGTATGTTAGTTCTTTTGAAAGAGGACAATGTCCCATCTTATAAATGGCCAATGGCTCGTATTATAAAAGTAATTCCCGGTAAGGATAAAAAGGTAAGAGTAGTTGAAGTTAAAACCAAAAATGGAGTATATTTAAGATCTGTAACGAAACTAGCTCTTTTACCTATCAACTAATTATTTTCAATTTTGAATTTCTTAAAATTAAAATGTGTTTTTATATAGGCACAAAATATTTTCAAGTTTTCATTTTCTAACGATTTTTGCAGTCAAAAACTGTTTTCTTAAAATAGACTTTCTTAGTCTACAAGACTTTCGTAGTCAAACATGTAATATTGTTTTTGAAGACTTTCGTAGTCAAATATTTAATATTGTTTTTGAAGACTTTCGTAGCCAAATATTTAATATTGTTTTTTAAGACTTTCGTAGTCAAAGCTTTAATATTGTTTTTTAAGACTTTCGTAGTCAAAGCTTAAACATATATTTTTTAAGACTTTCGTAGTCAAAGCTTAAATATATATTTTTTAAGACTTTCGTAGTCAAAGCATTAATATTGTTTATAAGACTTTCGCAGTCAAACCTTAAACATATATTTTTTAAGACTTTCGTAGTCAAAGTTATAAGATTGTTCCAATCAATACCTTAAAGATCTTTAAGGTAAAAATTTTAAGCCTTTGCTTACTTTTTCTTAGTTTTGTATTGAGAAAATGTAAGGTTTCTTGTGAAACCATAATACCCCAGCATGTTGGAAACAATATCCAACACTATATTAATATTTAATATCTAAGCAACCATGTTTTTTTTGTTTTATAATAATACAATTTGTCAATATAATTCTGAAAAAAAAAATGTACTTGTAACAAATAATAAATACAGAATT
Organism: Agrypnus murinus; assembly: GCA_929113105.1. NCBI lineage: Eukaryota > Metazoa > Arthropoda > Insecta > Coleoptera > Elateridae > Agrypnus > Agrypnus murinus. Next base: position 154,967,507 of record OV816025.1, read on the forward strand.
TCTTACTTTAACTAAAAGCTTGCAGCAAGTTATTTTTAATAACTATAAAGAAATAATACAGTCCACTAAATAGAAGAAACCTTTGTGTGTGTTTTAAAAATTTTAAGCCTTTGCTTACTTTTTCTTAGTTTTGTATTGAGAAAATGTAAGGCCAAATTTATGTGCAAAACACACATAAAGGTTTCTTCTATTTAGTGGACTGTATTATTTCTTTATAGTTATTAAAAATAACTTGCTGCAAGCTTTTAGTTAAAGTAAGAAATTCTATATTTATTATTTGTTACAAGTATAGTTTTTTGTGACAGAATTATATTGACAAAAATTTTTTTTTTTTGTTTAATAATAAATACAATTTGTCAATATAATTCTGACAAAAAAAAATATACTTGTAACAAATAATAAATATAGAATTTCTTACTTTAACTAAAAGATTGCAGCAAGTTATTTTTAATATAAAGAAATAATACAGTCCACTAAATAGAAGAATCCTTTATGTGTGTTTTGTACATAAATTTTTGGTCCTTCGAGCCGGATTTTTTAAGACATTTGGTAATTCCAAGTTTGGTTTGGGAAAGTTTCATGTTTGGTTTGGAAAGTTTCAAGTTTGGTTTGAAAGGTTCCAATTCCAGAACCTAAAATAGCAACAAAGTGTCTACCCGTTTGCAATGTTCGTTGGCGTGCTGTAGCAACCAGATGAAAGTAGCAAGCTGAGTATAAAATTTTCAGGTGAACGACAAAAATATAATTTGTGATTTCATCGAATTCGCATAAATGGAGCCATCAGTTCGAATTTGACGTTTTACTGTGAAATAACCTAAAAAGGAAAGTGCTGTTTTTCTTATGCTTGTGTACCATTTTTATAAACTTCTAGGTTGTTTTCGAGTTAATTATTGTTTTGTTTGTTAATTTAGGACAGTATAGTAATACTGCAAATTTTTTTGTGTAAAACAGTAAGTAATCAGGTACTTTTAATTGTTTACTGAACTGTCTATGCTATTTAATAACTGATTTGATATTTTACTTTATTTAACATGGCAAAAGTAAAGGATATTGATCGTTTAAAGGCCAAGAAAAGGCATGCAATTGAATCTATTGCACGTATCAAACGGTTTGTTTTAGAACACAAAGATGATCCTGACTCAACTAAGAAGATGGAACAAATGCTGGTTAGAAAAAAGCTGCTGCAGGAAGCTTTTCAAAAAATTCAAAACCTTCAAGTTGAAATTTTGTGCCTAGATAAAAATTACCAAGAAACCATAGATGTTATTGAAACGGAATATTTTGACATTTATGTAGATATAAATGATATCTTGCCAAAGCCAAATACAGGCAATGCAGGTAACATTAACAATACTAGGTTGAATCAAAACGAGTCATTGACATTACAAAGAAGTGACAGTGTTGCTACTTCTAAATTACCTCCAATTGACATACCTACTTTTGACGGCAAAGATCTAACGAATTTTAAGTCTTTTATTGACATTTTTACTGCCGTAGTAGATAAAAATCAACAATTGAAAAATGTGGAAAAGCTTTTTTATTTAAGGAATTATTTAAAGGGCGAAGCTCTTAGTTTAATCAATAATTTGCCATTAGTCAACTCTTCATATGCTGAAGCCTTGACAATTTTGAATAAAAGATACAATAATGAGACTATGTTAATAAATTCCCACATTTACTCAATTCTTGATATTCCTCCTATGCAAAAAGGAAGTGCCTTTTCATTAAGAGATTTTATTAGTAATGTAAAATAACAAGTTGGAGCATTAAAAAATCTTCAACAGCCTGTTGACAGTTGGGATATGATTTTAGTTTGCATTTTATCTAAATCCTTTAGGTGAGGTATGCCTTGTGTGGCTAAACATGTTTCGCTTTCGGCTGGCTTTAATAAATTACAATCCAGGGTATTTGCTAGACCTACTTCATTGACTACTTGCTGTATCTTTTCTTCAACACCTCGATCATCAATCTTATCAAGATCAGTTTTTACAAAAGATTTAACCATGAATAAATTATTTATAGCAGCAATATCTGGAATACTAACATTCTCACTAAACTCTGGCAATTCTCGTTTCAGTTGTTCGATGTCTTCTAGTATTAATTTAGGTAAATGAGAATAAAACATTGTTGGTGCTTCCGTTGAAAAAGCTGGTGGCATATCGTCCATTCCGGGAAATAAAGAACATAAAAAATGTGTATCAAACTACGAGTGAAATTCTTTACGACGAGTTATCTCATCATTGTGTATAGTTAACAAATAACACGCTAATTCAGAAGCCCAAGATAAATAAGCTTGTGAAAAAGCTCTCCTTCGAACAACTTCTGCTACTGCAGACAAATACACAGCAGGTGTTAAATGGATTTGTTGAACTATTTGTAAAAAGTCCCTAACTCTCTGTAAATTGTCACAAAATGCAATCATTCTATGATTAAGTTCTCGAACTTTATCTTCCTGTTCAACTATCCAGTTAAGACGCCGATGTATGGCTTCTCCTAATTCAGCTTTAGCTTTTACACATCGACGGCGATTATCAAGTAACCTATTGTGATTGTCCAACATTACTTTTAGTTGTTTACGATGAGACGCACACAGATCAGGTAAAATTGATGTATCACCAATATTTCCTGCTCTAGCTTGATTCTGCAAAAACGATTGCGCTAAGTCACCTTGTTCTTGCACATATTTTTTAGCTTCATGTAAAAGTTTATCTAAACCACACAGTCGATCAGTGAGTCCCCTAATTTCTGTTCTTTCTTCTGTGGTAACTTCAACCAAAACATTCTTTACTACCATTTCAAGACTCTCGTATACCTTCTCTAGTTGATCTGTGCAATGTTGAAACATTACATTCATTGATTTTTTATTGTCTTCTGCTGATATCCGGCTCGAAGGACCACAAATTTATGTGCAAAACACACATAAAGGTTTCTTCTATTTAGTGGACTGTATTATTTCTTTATAGTTATTAAAAATAACTTGCTGCAAGCTTTTAGTTAAAGTAAGAAATTCTGTATTTATTATTTGTTACACGTATAGTTTTTTGTGACAGCATTATATTGACAAATTGTATTTATTATAAAACAAAAAAACATGGTTGCTTAGATATTAAATATAAATATTAATCTGTTGGATATTGTTTCCAACATGCTGGGGGCCTTATGGTTTCACAAGAAACCTTACATTTTCTCAATACAAAACTAAGAAAAAGTAAGCAAAGGCTTAAAATTTTTACCTTAAAGATCTTTAAGGTATTGATTGAAACAATCTTTATAACTTAGACTACGAAAGTCTTTAAAAAAATATTAAAGGTTTGACTGCGAAAGTCTTATAAACAATATTAATGCTTTGACTACGAAAGTCTTAAAAAAATATATTTAAGCTTTGACTACGAAAGTCTTAAAAAATATATATTTAAGCTTTGACTACGAAAGTCTTAAAAAACAATATTAAAGCTTTGACTACGAAAGTCTTAAAAAACAATATTTAAGCTTTGACTACGAAAGTCTTAAAAAAATATATATAAGCTTTGACTACGAAAGTCTTAAAAAACAATATTAAAGCTTTGCCTACGAAAGTCTTCAAAAACAATATTACATGTTTGACTACGAAAGTCTTGTAGACTAAGAAAGTCTATTTTAAGAAAACAGTTTTTGACTGCAAAAATCGTTAGAAAATAAAAACTTGAAAATATTTTGTGCCTATACAAAAACACATTTTAATTTTACGAAATTCAAAATTGAAAATAATTAGTTGATAGGTAAAAGAGCTAGTTTCGTTACAGATCTTAAATATACTCCATTTTTGGTTTTAACTTCAACTACTCTTACCTTTTTATCCTTACCGAGAATTACTTTTAAAATACGAGCCATTTGCCATTTATAAGATGGAACATTGTGCCCTTCTAAAAGAACTAAACATACCTTCTTCGAGGTTAGGTAAATCTTTGTGCCATTTAGGACGGTTTTGAAGTTGTGTTAAATAGTCCTTGTACCACTTCTGCCAAAAGTGCTGTTTCATTTGGGTACATAATTTCCAAAACTTCAACCTGTTCTTTGGAATATTTAATTCAGAAACGTTGAAATTTAACTGAGGAAGATTGCTCGTGATGGTGTCAACTACAGAGCACTTAACATTTATGACATAATCATAAAAACAAGACTCAATTTTTAAATCAATTGATTTTTTAATCTTTGTTGTATTTTCTGAAATACCAACGTTTAAAATAATATAGGGTTTTAAGTTTAACTTTTTTACAAAACGATTTGTTACTAAAGAAATTTGTGACCCTGTGTCTATTAACCCTCTGGCTAAAATATAATTACCCCCTTTTATTTGAATTTTAACTTTTACAGTGGGCAAAAGTACACTTTCCTGCTTGCTTTGAACTGAACTTAAAGTTACTACCTTGTTTTCATTTGCAGAAATACTAGCTGAGCTTTCAACACCTGACTCTTTTTGTTTGTCCAAATGAAGCAGCGAATTGTGGTCCTTTTGGCATGTGGCACATTTAAATGTCAGCTTACATTTTCCTGAATGGCTATTTAGACACAACCTGCACATTTTTTGTTTATCTATAAAAGAAATTCTCTCATTAACGAGAAGGGACTTAAATTTTTTGCATTTATAAAGTCTATGGCCAATTACAGAACAATAGGGGCACCTAATTTCACCTTTTGATTTAATAACAAGATGGGAAAGATGGGTTTTTTCTTTACTTTTATTTTCTTGAAGATTACTAACCTCTAAAGCAGTAGCCCTGTTTTCAAGAAAAGACAAAAATTCTTTTAACGTAGGCAATTTTGAGTTATCCCTATCAATTTGATAAGCTCTGTGTGTGAACTGATCAACTTTTTTAGATAAAATGCAAACTAAAATCATATCCCAACTGTCAACAGGCTGTTGAAGATTTTTTTAATGCTCCAACTTGTTATTTTACATTACTAATAAAATCTCTTAATGAAAAGGCACTTCCTTTTTGCATAGGAGGAATATCAAGAATTGAGTAAATGTGGGAATTTATTAACATAGTCTCATTATTGTATCTATTATTCAAAATTGTCAAGGCTTCAGCATATGAAGAGTTGACTAATGGCAAATTATTGATTAAACTAAGAGCTTCGCCCTTTAAATAATTCCTTAAATAAAAAAGCTTTTCCACATTTTTCAATTGTTGATTTTTATCTACTACGGCAGTAAAAATGTCAATAAAAGACTTAAAATTCGTTAGATCTTTGCCGTCAAAAGTAGGTATGTCAATTGGAGGTAATTTAGAAGTAGCAACACTGTCACTTCTTTGTAATGTCAATGACTCGTTTTGATTCAACCTAGTATTGTTAATGTTACCTGCATTGCCTGTATTTGGCTTTGGCAAGATATCATTTATATCTACATAAATGTCAAAATATTCCGTTTCAATAACATCTATGGTTTCTTGGTAATTTTTATCTAGGCACAAAATTTCAACTTGAAGGTTTTGAATTTTTTGAAAAGCTTCCTGCAGCAGCTTTTTTCTAACCAGCATTTGTTCCATCTTCTTAGTTGAGTCAGGATCATCTTTGTGTTCTAAAACAAACCGTTTGATACGTGCAATAGATTCAATTGCATGCCTTTTCTTGGCCTTTAAACGATCAATATCCTTTACTTTTGCCATGTTAAATAAAGTAAAATATCAAATCAGTTATTAAATAGCATAGACAGTTCAGTAAACAATTAAAAGTACCTGATTACTTACTGTTTTACACAAAAAAATTTGCAGTATTACTATACTGTCCTAAATTAACAAACAAAACAATAATTAACTCGAAAACAACCTAGAAGTTTATAAAAATGGTACACAAGCATAAGAAAAACAGCACTTTCCTTTTTAGGTTATTTCACAGTAAAACGTCAAATTCGAACTGATGGCTCCATTTATGCGAATTCGATGAAATCACAAATTATATTTTTGTCGTTCACCTGAAAATTTTATACTCAGCTTGCTACTTTCATCTGGTTGCTACAGCACGCCAACGAACATTCCAAACGGGTAGACACTTTGTTGCTATTTTAGGTTCTGGAATTGGAACCTTTCAAACCAAACTTGAAACTTTCCAAACCAAACATGAAACTTTCCAAACCAAACTTGGAATTACCAAATGTCTTAAAAAATCCGATTCGATTCGACCAAATTTATGTGCAAAACACACATAAAGGTTTCTTCTATTTAGTGGACTGTATTATTTCTTTATAGTTATTAAAAATAACTTGCTGCAAGCTTTTAGTTAAAGTAAGAAATTCTGTATTTATTATTTGTTACACGTATAGTTTTTTGTGACAGCATTATATTGACAAATTGTATTTATTATAAAACAAAAAAACATGGTTGCTTAGATATTAAATATAAATATTAATCTGTTGGATATTGTTTCCAACATGTTTTTTTTTTTTTTTACTTTTTGGTAACATAATTTTGCAAAATACCCTTTTTGGTTTTATCGTGAGTGGAGTTGTACCATCAAATCAATCTTGCAATTTAGTTATGTTACATGCTACGTGCAACAACCTAGAGTCCACTATTTTGCAGTTTTGGGAAACTGAGAAAGTACCTGAGTACCTGAAGTTTTTCCTGAATATTCTAGTGAACAGGAAGCTTGTGAAACAAATTTCCAAAATTATGTTGAAGTAATTGGTAATAAGTTTCAAGTACGTTTGCCCTTAAAACAAGAATTTCATAGCTTAAATTTAGGGGACTCCTTTTCAGTTGCCTTAAAGCGCTTTGAAAATTTAGAGAAACGATTTAAAGCTAATCCAGATCTTTTTTTGCAATATCAAACTGTTATTAATGAATATCTAGCGCTTAGCACGTTTTGGAAATTATGTACCCAAATGAAACAGCACTTTTGGCAGAAGTGGTACAAGGACTATTTAACACAACTTCAAAACCGTCCTAAATGGCACAAAGATTTACCTAACCTCGAAGAAGGTATGTTAGTTCTTTTGAAAGAGGACAATGTCCCATCTTATAAATGGCCAATGGCTCGTATTATAAAAGTAATTCCCGGTAAGGATAAAAAGGTAAGAGTAGTTGAAGTTAAAACAAAAAATGGAGTATATTTAAGATCTGTAACGAAACTAGCTCTTTTACCTATCAACTAATTATTTTCAATTTTGAATTTCTTAAAATTAAAATGTGTTTTTGTATAGGCACAAAATATTTTCAAGTTTTTATTTTCTAACGATTTTTGCAGTCAAAAACTGTTTTCTTAAAATAGACTTTCTTAGTCTACAAGACTTTCGTAGTCAAACATGTAATATTGTTTTTGAAGACTTTCGCAGTCAAAGCTTTAATATTGTTTTTTAAGACTTTCGTAGTCAAAGCTTTAATATTGTTTTTTAAGACTTTCGTAGTCAAAGCTTAAATATATTTTTTTTAAGACTTTCGTAGTCAAAGCTTAAATATATTTTTTTTAAGACTTTCGTAGTCAAAGCATTAATATTGTTTATAAGACTTTCGCAGCCAAACCTTTAATATTTTTTTAAAGACTTTCGTAGTCTAAGTTATAAAGATTGTTTCAATCAATACCTTAAAGATCTTTAAGGTAAAAATTTTAAGCCTTTGCTTACTTTTTCTTAGTTTTGTATTGAGAAAATGTAAGGTTTCTTGTGAAACCATAAGGCCCCCAGCATGTTGGAAACAATATCCAACAGATTAATATTTATATTTAATATCTAAGCAACCATGTTTTTTTTGTTTTAATAAATACAATTTGTCAATATAATTCTGACACAAAAAAATGTACTTGTAACAAATAATAAATATAGAATTTTTTACTTTAACTAAAAGCTTGCAGCAAGTTATTTTTAATATAAAGAAATAATACAGTCCACTAAATAGAAGAAACCTTTATGTGTGTTTTGCACAACTATGGTTACAATTGTTTCTACAATTGAATCCTTCATAATTAATTACCAGATAAAGTTACAAGAAGGTGAAAAAATCGGCCCTTACACACTTTACTACACGCAACTTGAATAAGAAAAGTCGAGACTATCCAAGCTTATCGAGATATAACAGCAGCATTCATAGTCAAAATCAGTGAGGCGCAGATATCATTTCTATTTTATGGATGCAAAATTGCATCTTTGCACTGCATTTTTTTTGGCTAGCATGTGTTCATGTGTCATAGACCGGTATGGCTCATCAATTGAAGTTGACTAATTGCGACCAACTAAGTACAGCTAACAATTTCAGTACGTTTGAATATCTTATGACTAAAGAAATTTGAACCATTTCAAAACTCGAGAAATATTTGCTTTTACACTTTTTAAACTCTCTCTTCCAAGTAATGTAAAATAATGAATAGCATTACACAATTTTAAGCATAAAAGTCTCCATACCAGTTAAATGCAGAAATATTTTTATTAAATATACTTATCAAAGATTGAATATTATATGTAGTTTCAAAGCTCTACTGCTATGCTTCTTTCTAAACCATCTAGTAAAATCTTGCGACTGCAACAATTCTGTATTGAGCTTTCTCTTACTTCTAAACGACAAAACACTGTTGTGGTGTCATAGCGAAAAATGCGTGTTGGGAAATAAGAGACCGAGTTCAAATTGGAACCGTCTTTATGAGAACAGATAGTAACATATCCGGATTTTGAAACACCATTCATACTATACATTGTTGATTCCGCCTACGGGTGAGGAGCTGTGCTTACTCAAAGCCTTGAAGATGGAGAAAGAATAATATGTTTCCTGTCCAGATCTCTGACTAATTCCCGAGAGAAATTACAGTACCACTGAACGAGAATGTCTTGCTGTTATTTGGGCAGTTGAGAAACTTCACCACTACTTGGAAGGTAGTCATTTCAATGTTGTAAGTGACCACTCGTCTTTAACCAACTGGAAGATTAGCCCGTTGGGCATTACGACTTCAGCCGTTTGATTACACGATTATGCATAGAGAAGGACGCGAAAGCTTGTTCCAGATTTCCTATCCCCTTCCATACCTATGGTTGATATCCTCTGATCTGATTTCCTTGATCACCTTGGAATAACCAACGATCCCTAGTATTTGAAGATGATTTCTAAAGCCGAGAGTCGACCGGATAAGTACCTTCAATGGCAGGTAGAGAACAATATTCTGTATAAATACGTTCGCTGTAGTACACCTGAGCTATCAGAAGGAAAAAACTACTGGGAAATCGTTGTACCCAAAGATAAACGAAAGGACATGATGTCCGAATATCATGATATTCCTCGTAATGTAGGTAAATGTAAAACTTACTGGAAACTACATCAAAACTTCACTTGGCCTAAGAATACCTTAGAAATTGTTCCATCTGTGCCCAGCATAAATCCGAGCAGAAGTCAAATGCAGGTCATATGGGTACTCGTTCAAAGGTAGCTAAACCTTGGCAAATGATAGCCTGGGACTTCATGGGTCCTTTTCCTGGGAGCAAACATGGTTATTCTTATCTACTGGTGATTTTCGACTATTTCAGTAAATATCTTCTCTTGTATCCACTACAGCCAAGGCTCTTTTTGCTTATGTCGAGGATCACGTTTTCAATGTGTATGGAGTACCGCAGTATCTTGTTAAGCTTCATTATACAGCAAAATAAATCCACATGCCGATCCTGTAGAGCGTTACAAAATCATCAAAACTATGATTTCCTGCTATGCTGGAGAAAATAGTTGGGTTTGGGATGAAAATATTTCGGCGGTTGGTTGCGCCATTCCAACAGTACAAAGTGAAGTTACTGGTTGCTCACCTTATTACATCAACTTTGGTAGAAACTATATTCCTGATGGGCGATATTATCAATATATGCTCTCGGAAGAAAGTGAACGAATGGTACCAGACAGTGATGTTGATAAGAGAACTCTAAGATTTCAGAAGCTGTTTGAAAAGGTTCGGCGTAGAAGCGAGAGTGCGCAAAAGAGAAATCGGCATGTTTACAACTTTTGAAGAAGACCGGTGCAATATTAGATAAAGTGTGGAAGAAACGTGTCTGGTAGGCATTTTTTGTAATGCATGCTCACCTTTCTTTCTTTTCCAGTATGTACCCCGACTTGTACATCGAGGTCTTGTGTTTCTCCTACTTTGCTTTTCTGCCTGTCTGTGACGTACTCTTTTATAGGTGTGCAATTGTGTGTGAACGTTGCGCTCGCCCCATTTTTTACACTTAGCTATCTTCTAACTTTATTCTTCTTTTTTCCCCTTTCGTTGCTCTTGGTGTGCTTGTATACTTAAGAGTAATATCTGGCCCGTGATATTTGGGTGGGATAGTCCAACTCTTAGATATTTTGTTTTTTTTTGTAATCGGCGCTCTCGCGGGTGGTCACGTGGTTGGATGCCCCACATTAGAAATGGTTCCTTGCTGAGTAAAGTACAGCTTTCGGGCTTTTCTTTCGAAGCAAGAGGAGTTGTGCTATCTTTCCGCCCTTCGAGCTTCTGTTGACCTCTGTACTGTGATGTGGCTGTTGCCGTTGGCGTTCACCTGTGCGCAGGTGGGGCTACCTTAGGACAGCTTGATGCATTGGCTTTTGCGTTTATTTTGTGAGTTAGTAAAATATCTTTAGGGGCTGGGTCTTCTGTGGCTTTTCTCATGGGCTCATAGCCTCTTAGACTGATTATGTCGTCCGGGTTTTGTGTGGCGGCGGGGCAACTTGTTCGGATTTCGGATTGCTGATCAGGGTTGATATGCCTGCAATCTTTGTAGGTATATTATTACTGATTGTTTTGGGCCATTGGCCGGCCACAATGGACGATGCAGCCCTACCATCGGCAGGCGACCGTGGTCAGTATCTACAATTGCTGCTAGCAAAGCAACACTCCTGATATAGTCTGATCAGATTTGTTTCAAGTTGTGTCTTGGAGTAAATTGGTTGTTGTGGGTTAAGTTTTGATTTTTATTTTCTTCCAAGATGTACTATAGTGTGTTTTATTATGGTCAGTAAAATCTTAGGAATTTATTTCCTTCGAAGAAGGGGGGAGTGTGACGTTTAAATTTGAATAAACTATATCATGCTTAATTAATTCTTATTAATTTCATAAAATGAATATTATTTATTTATTCGAGTTATTGATCGTTGCATTTCTGTCCTTCTTCCACTCATGGGGACCTTGTTTAAATTTCTATGTACAAAGGACATGGCATTATATAAGTGTAATAATTTGGCCCTCAGTAAATTTTTCTGCAATTCTGATGTAGCTGATACCAAAAAACCTTTTTTATTATTGCGCCAATGTTCTATGTCTACCGGCTATGCTCAAAAAGCGAGTTCAAAGTTTCAAAAACGGGCAATATTCAATAATCATTTTTGCAAACTATTCTACGTAAGCCGTTGTTACACTTAGACAAAAATACTTAACTTTAGCCATTAGTTACGGGATGTTTCAGATATGTATTTTCGAATAAACACTTATAGCGAGTTATAGGTAGTATCTATAACATGGTTCTGGGAGGTACAGAGAAACAGTTTTTAATGTGTTTCTGGAAAACGATGCAAGATACGGAAAAAAAATCTAGAAACAAAAATGTCATCTAGTGTTGCACCAGTGCACTATGGCCGGAAACGTTCAAAAACCGGCATTAATTCAAAAGAAAACGGTTTTTAAATATTTCTTTTTTTGTAACTAATTTATTAGTGAATGTCTATATTTTAAAGCCCCAAAAGGATTTTTTATGAAACGCAATACAAGTCTAGAAAATTCAACTCAAAGTCAAGAAATGACAAAAGTGTATTTTTACCCACATATCTAGTACAAATAAAGTATGAATTATTTATTCTAAAGAAATATTTTTTTCAGATACTATTATCATTCAGATTGAAGCTAATACTAAGGGCTTTCATTCCAGTTAATAGAAATTTGAGTTTATTAATTCTTGTTATCAGGAGCAGTCTTTGAAACAATGTGCTTCATAAACGAATGGTTTTAACACTTCAAAATGAGTTTTAATAGTGATACCGCAGTTTACCGCAAATTAAACCTATTTAGAAATGTTTCAAATTTAATAAAAAAAGATCTGCTACAAAGGAATTTAACCGACAATAACCGATAGTATGCGAAAAGCCCTAATAAATAAGCAACAAAACTACGAGTTGTGTTCTTGCAGCGGGTTCACGTTTGATATTTACTCTATTTTTATTTCCTAAAATTTTTTATGTTTATTATTTATTAAAACCTGGTGCTAAGATGATTATTAAAACTATGCATGATACAATATGTCCCCCTCAGTGCACAAAGTCTTGATACAAAATCAATTCAGTTCTGCCTTTGAAAATGATGGCCAAAGAAACAGGGACAGATTGGATTATGTCAGGGAAATTCTACAAGAAGTAAATCTTTCGATCCCTGGCCAATATGTCACCAGATCTTAAGAAGTCACAGTCGCTCTCTTACACATATCTACTAGTCTTGGTACAAAATTATACTAAAATTACAAAAATTGGTATTAAAATTATGCTCAAATTTCCATTTCCAAAACTTAGTCTACCATAAAGATTTTTGTATACCTTTAAAATGAATTTTAAATAAAAACTAGCTACATAATATTAATTGTTGGAAGGGGTAAAGATCCAGAACACGTTTAATTTAATTATTTTAAATCATAATAGAGATTGAAACTGAAACTTAAAAAATGTCTTTATGACGCATTTTGAAAATGGACATGCAGTATAAAATGTGCTAATAGAATGTTTTTTTTTGTCAATTTGAAAGTATTTAAGAAAATATCTAATTATTTTAGGACAATTTTAATATTCAGAATTATTGCTATAATTAAATTTGTATGTGCAAACTTATTATTTGCATTAAATTTGTATACAAAAAAAGTACAATTTGCTTTTATGGTTGACGCCATGATTGTTTTTCCGAAAAATATATAGTAATATCATTTATACGTTATGTCATTAAAGAAAAGTTGCATATTATAGTTATTTATGTATTAAGGGCATAATGAAGCTTTTATGGCCAGAAGCGTTATTTCTAGCCCGAGGCGTCAGCCGAGGGCTAGGAAAAGGCTGTAGGGCCCTAAAAGTAAGTTATGCCCGCTATACATACACTATTTTATGCACAGATTAAGTTTTTAATGTCAAATCTATTATTGTGTAATATATATTATGTAATTAGGAGATCAAGCGATACTTTAAATCCAAGAAGATGTATAACGCCGAGGCGCCAGCCGAGGCGTTATAACATCTTCGAGGATTTAAAGAAGCTTGATCTCCGTATTGAATAAGTTGTTTTATTTTATTTCGTATTTCAATCCTAATTTCGCCCTTTTAAAATCCATCCGAATTTATTGTATAAAGAAGCAAGTTGCCTTGTCTGTGTCATCATACGCGTAACTAAGGAGATAAAAAGCAGCATGCATGCATGCATGTGGCTATAATGCAACATCAAATTATTTACGTTGTCAACAACAACGGAGATCAAGAACGTCTTGAACTCCGGTGTCATTGACAACGGAGATCAAGATATACTTTATATTACTAATTGTGGTATATAATAGTGTATTACATTACAAGTCATGAAAGTGAAACTTTGCAGAAGAGGAGGCTTATTGAAGAGTACGAGGATGCGTAGCATCCGAGTATCTCTTTAAAGCCTCCGAGTCAAGCAGAGACACTTTCATGACCAGTGATGTATTATATTTTTTCTGAAATCGTTTTTCAAAACTAAAAATAGATTTAAACTGAAAACATATATCAACATCAGAGTCGTATGAGAAGTTAATATCCATGACAATGAATCAACAACAAATCAAAAATATTTTGTTGTATTTGATTGTTAGTGTTTTTAATTATATTAAATAAACGTTTCATAAGATAAGTGACGATTTCTAATTCAATTGCAGTCTAAAAATGACAGATGAGTCTTGTAAAGTGACAGGAGTCTTGTAAAAATCATGAAAGTGACTAGTCTTTAAAGTGACACTTTCATGACCAACCTGAGTTCTGTCATGACAAGCTTTCTTGACGATTTCAGAAAAACAATTGTTTGAAATACGAAATGAAACAAAAATATAATTAAATGAGTACGTAGGTACATCAAGCAGCTGTGCGTATACGTATGTGCTTATACGAAGTACGTTACTATAGTTACTATTCCAAAATATTTAATTTCAGTTTATTTTCATTGGTGATAAGTTTACAAATTATATTAAGGACCAATCAAGTTCTACAAAAAAAACTTCTGACATTTAATTGACGTTTCGTTATTGCCCGTCTACGGGGGACTCAACTGAGGAGACGAATCGGCAATGGGCGTTCCAAACATTTGCGTACCCAATGGCCTGTATTTTAAAAAATTTTCGTTAGAGGGCGCTTCGGTCCTTGACAACGCTCAGACCACGCTGGCCATTGTTGACAGTTCGCTGGAGTGCCATATGGGTCGCAATGTTTCATAAAAATTAGCCAGATTTGCGATAAAATTTGCGATAAATCGCATAATCTGTCAACACTGTCAGCGTTGTCCAGAATCGTAGCGCCATCTAGAAGTAACGTTCAAACTTGAATTAACGTTCAAGGTTCAAGGTCGGGGACGCTTTATTTGACTCGTTTCGTCTCCTCAGTTGAGTCCCCCGTATGCCCGTCTGATCATAAAGAGGCCCTTGGGCCATAAAAAGACTTTTATGTTTAGATGAGTCTTACAATAATAGTCTAATTATAATGCATCTGTGCATAAAAGTATTTTGTGGGAAAATAATAATGCTGATTTTTGAACGGTTCCGGCCATAGTGCAGTAGAATTACGCCTTTATACTTCTTGAACTGGCTGGATATGCCCATGAATCACGTACAACGACCGTTCTAGCTGAATATATACTATGATACAACTGGTAGGTACCTACCTACCTAAAAAAACTACCAACTACCACATTCTTTTCAAATATTTATGAATTATTTCATGCTAGATTGAATTATCATGAGATTCATTTCATGATAATTTGCAATAAATACTATTGCATTAATATTATAATATAACCCTAATTGATTAGTAATTTTGTGCTGCTTTATTGATATTAATATGATGTATTTAGAATTTTGATTGATGTAATGATAATTAATATTTTATATATTAATTAAATGTAACCATTATATATTGCTAATAATAATATGTCCTCAATAATTAGGTAGGTATAAAGAAAAAATTTAACATTTTCAATAAAAGTATTTTTGCATTGTATAAAAGGATTCATGTGACAACATTCAGTGAACAGCGATTGTGTGAATCTTAAGTTCTAGAACTGTGATTGGTTACCGGAAAGCATAATTCTGGAAGATTCGAATTCTAGAACATAACCTTTTCCACTATATAAACAAGCACCTGCTGCTGAACAATGTCAGTGTATCCGAGAATCGTACAGAGTTTAACGAAGCAAGCGCAAAAGAAGTATTAAGAAATGTCTCTATTACCAATTTTCTTCAGTGATAATTTTATGCGTCCATCCCGTATTCTTGATCAACATTTTGGTTTGGGATTGGATCTCGACGATATGTTGTCTCCATTAGAAAACCAGCTCCGTTTAAGAAATCCTTCGATTTATTATCGTCCATGGCGTTCCGCTGCCGCTAAGATTGATACTGGCTCCACAATTACTGCTGATAAAGACAAGTTTCAAGTAAATCTAGATGTGCAACAATTCATCCCTGAGGAAATAACAGTAAAGGTTAGTGGTCTGAATACAATTACTGTTGAAGGAAAGCATGAGGAAAAGCAGGACGAGCATGGATTTATATCACGACACTTTGTGCGAAGATATGTTTTACCAGAAGGGCATGATATTAATCAAGTGGTATCTAATTTGTCTTCGGATGGTGTGCTAAGTATTACAGCACCTCGTGTTAAGCAAGAAAGTATTGAACATCGTACTGTTCCAATTCAACAAACTGGAGTTCCTCTGAAAACTGTAGAGAAGGAGTTACCTAAGTCTGAGGGCGATAAAAAACAATAATTTATTTCATATAGCAACAAGAAGGTTGTTTATGCTGTATTATAACTTAATGTTAAACCTTAATATCATTTGCATTGTTTACTTTATATGTGTTCGATCATAATTTGCATTTACTTCTTCTTAATATGTAGTTGTAAAATTCTAGTTTTTAATCCTAAGTAGTTATTCTCAGTATAGTTTACTTTCTGATTACATGGGGCGATAAGACTGATGAAAACCATGGTTGTGTATTGAATTACTGTTTTATATGTTTTATTACTGTATTTTGTGTTGTATGTATTTAATTACCAATTTGTATGAATTCTAAATAAAATTCTTTGATTTTCGACAAGCATTATTTATTTTTGTTTCCTTATTATAAATAGAATTGTAATCAACTTTTGAACAGTTGAGTTATATAAAAGATTTTATTTTAATGGGGCTATTCGGCTAAAGGCGACCAAGAAGTCTACATATCTGACAGTCTACCAGATCCGTTTTATTCAGAAATATATTGTAGTTTAACCTATTTTCAGTATTTCTCAACCCTTTTTTATTCGTGGCCCACAAATAGTTATTTGTCCAACTAGAGAGGAAAACAGTTCTTTTCACTTGAGTTCGAAGTGTGCCTTTCAAGCACCAGTGAGTGAGGCATTCGAGCTAGAGTTAAAAGCACTTTCCTCTCGTGCTAGACACAACATTGTTTTTAGGGCATGTCTCAAAAGAATTGTCTCCACACTAAGATTTTCTAATCTTCAAATTTAAAGATAATTTATTCTACAAATATACAATGAATTGTACTACGAATTGAATTAAAGAAATTAGCTTCTCCATAATAATTGACTGCAGAGAACTTGTGTAACTGCAATTTTTTTTGTCTTAATTAAATATGAATTTTAAGACCCTTCTTTTTAATTTTAAGTATCCAATTGTATGGTAAACTTATGGGATCGACATAACCTCTATATTTGTTTTAATTTTCCTTTTTATGTAGATCCTTTTACTTTTTATACTTTAGAATTTTCTTTGAAATAGACATTCACATTTAAAATCATTTACCAAATTATTTTGTAATTAATTGAAATCATTTTGTAAATAAATAAAATGCTAAAGTAACAACAATGATAAGCTTAACTAGATGCTAAAGTTACAGGAAAGTGCAAGTTTCCTCTAATTATTCATATTAGATAATAATAACTCAACTCTGATGATCACAACCACAAATAGTATCTTATTAGATTAAATAGAAATAAATAATTAGCAAGATTTGACATTTTATTACTTTATCCAACACCTCTTTATAAATATCACGTTTACTGTGGCCATTTTAAAAAAGGAAAGTGATTGTTTACTATTCTGTTACACTATAAACCACGTTGGCCCTAGCAACGTGGGTTATTTTTGAATAACTCACTCCTTCAAAGATAGCAACCAATAACCAACTTACGTTACTTAATATTATTAACATCCAGTCATCGGGCTACAGCATCAAATATGTTACCGTCAAAAACTACAGACTAAACTATACAATGAAAATTCAATATTTGAACTCAAATAAAGAGGTTTTGGATAAAACGTATGGCACACGTGAGTTAAGATCCACTCAAGAAAATTAACGGCTCTTGTGGGTCAATTTTTCATTCGTTGATGTCTTACTTAACTCACTAGTACCATAAATAACTATTATTACTACTCCTATGTATCTCCCTTTGATTCCGATTACTATGCAAGCAAATTTTCGTGACCCATTCAAGAACAACAACAGTAACCATGGTAAGTACACATTGTTCTGTGTTTAAAGGAAATAATCACGCCTAATACCCCACGTGCACGTAAAATAACCTGATTAAATTTTGACAATTTTTTGTCAAAATGTCTTGCTCTAAAGAAATACGTCTCAAAAATTTTTGGGCTATTTTACATGCACTTGGGACATTACTGTTGAAAAACCCAGAGATGACAAAAACATTTCTAAGAAATTCATTTAGGCCGGACTGAAGAATTGTAACCTAACCTAAATAGCTATCTTAGTGTTAACAATAGTAGCACCTTAATCTTTCCAGTAAGTGTGCAAAATTTTATTACTTATTGTAGTGACAACCGAGCATTTTGAATGAACTGCCTAGAATTATAGAAGTTTTCCTTGAATGAACATAGCTAACAAAATAAAACTGAAAAATGTTCAATATTTTCTATTGTTTATATTATTAGGGGTCCAGGATTTGCATACAAGAGCTTTTTTTAAAAATGAATTATAAAACCAGATGAATTACCACAGTTAGACTGGACAAGGCAGCAAGGTAACTGTTTCCGTATGGGCCAAGTTTGTTGGAAACTAAATGCATATTCATGTAACAAAATTTACAAATTAAACTGGTAGTACTGAAATAGTTATTAAAGTCAACTAAGCAAACTTGCCAGTTCAGTACAGAACTTTGGGAAAGTGTGACGTACAATACATTTTTGATGACCGAATTTAATAACTCAAATAAGTAGAAATAAACGATAATGATTAAAAAACTATTATCATTTGAGCATGTTTTGCCTTGCTAAACATCTAACTTCATTTTACAACAAAATTAATTCTTTGCTTGAAATAGCTACTGCTAGTATCTTTGAGAAAGTATACACTTCAACAATTAATGCAATGGTAACAACAACGGCTTCATAGCAACATATTGATAAAAGTGTTCATGTGAGATGTATGCGCAACAGGTGGTGCTTTCAAATGATACTTTATTAGAAGCTATAGAAATACGTCTCTTTAACCAATTCATTTGCCAATATTGTTCATTAATCGTTACCCGATGATGTTTATCAAAATTATTGTTGCATTTCCGTTTACAATTTTTCAAGTTTCTTTGATTGTGTAGTGTTTCTCTCTTTTCTTTTGACGTTTTTCATTTTGCCTATGCTCTACACGTGTACTAAATTTTGTACGTTTTTTTAATGGGAGTAGTTCATTCTATTTATCATTAGAGGTTGTCTTAAACCTGCTTCGTTTCACAAGCTCAGCCAAGGGAAAATCTTCAGTTGAATCAGAGGAATCGGTTAAATGGTAGTCAACTAAGTTTTGACTAGATAGTTTTTTTGTGGAACTACAACTAACTAATTTACTAGATACAGTGGTTGAATTCATCGTCAAACTTAAAAAAAATCACAATAGTCTTAAACGTTGATGTTAACTTACACAAGACAAAACCTCATTTGATATTTCGTAGATTAAACAGCAGTTATTTATTATAATACCTAGTGAATAAAAATGTATAAAAAATTCTAAGAAATAATATAAAAGAATCAGAGACAAGATTGATGAGTGATTTAGGGATTATTCTGGATACTACATTCAGTTTTTTGTTCCATATTGATTCAGTACCCTACTTAAAAGGTCATTAAGAGTATTGGAGTTTATTAGGTTTGCTATGTCCGATTTACAGCCTTGAAATTACTTTATGATGTATCATTAGTAATACTTCATTTGGAGCATTGTTCAGTTAGATGAGCCAAATTGATTGCCGAAATATTTTAGAAAATATTCATTTTCATATACCAACAAGGATTTAATGATAGGTGGTAATTTTGTCTCGAAGGCGATGGGGTTGATTTTTATTTCAATTCCTTCAATGTGTTTTTGAAAGGATCAATGAGAAATATTTCTAAATGTACTTTCTTTATTATTGAATTTCATTTTTTAGAATTTAGAATTTAATTTATAATTAAAACACCTTCTAAAACACAAAACTGAGTTTTTTAAACATTCTTTTACGTATTCTATATAAGGTTTATAATTCATTGCCCTTTGAAATTAAGACAGTATCACTAAATTCTTTTAAGGGTCACGTTATTAAAATATTATTTAGATAACAATTACCTATATAAATAAAAGTAATCAATTCTCCTTTGTTCTTTATTTATTTGTTGAGCGTTTAGATAAATACTATTCGTTTCAATTCTTCTAAATTGCATATTAATTTTTCTTTGTATGATATTTTTTTTCCTGCAGCATATCGGTACGTGCATATCGAGAAATGACGACAGGGAATAACAGGGGATCCAGTATTTATACTGTATCCACCAGACTGTTGTCATGTTTCCCTTTTGTACTGCAAAATACAAATGGGTCATTCCATCTCAACCGGGCCACCTTTTTTGGTAACCCTTGACAATGTTAATAATTTTCACCTATAGTGATCTTCTTATAGAGATATATTTTAGTGCAAACTTTTTATTGGAAAAGTCAGCTGGTTATCTAGTTATGGAGCTTCGAAGTTTGATGATGTCTGGGTGCGTGATTCACTTTAACTGTTTGTAACTTTTAAGTAATTTAAAGAATCAGATAATATTATATACCGTTTGAAAGGTTATTTAAAGCTCCATCTTATTGTAGTTTTGCATTTTTTATAAGGTTAAAGTCTTCAAAGATATAACCGAAAACAGAAAAAATATATTTTTTTAAACAATTTCGACCATTTTCATTTTTTTCAAAAACACCTAAAAATGATTATACACATTTGTAGTTTATCATCCCAAAATAACTAATTGGAATAATAAACCATTTAGAAGCAACACAATTTTAAACATCATCGCTTCTATAGAAAACTTGCTAGGAGTTTTGGTATAATTCAATTAAACATAGATTTTTAATCGATTTTTCAACAATTTCTTCTACAATTGCATAAAAATATGCGGAAATTAATATTTCTTTATAAACACTAACAATAATAATTATTATATAAAATAGCCTTAATTAGAAAATTAGTAGGTGTAAAAATTATAGACTCAAAATTATAAAATATATCATTTATATGCAATATAGGAATTATTTGAAGTGTCTAGATAAATTTTACAAAGCAAGATTCAAGGTAAATAAAGTAAATTATATTTTCTTACGAAAAAGATTTGATTAATTATTTATTTGAGAATCAAAATTAAAATTATGTACCTACATTGATACAATAGCAAAGAATTATTTGCAGTATGAAAATAAACCGTACAAGACCATTCGCAAGATTGCTAAAATAAATTACTTATAGTTACTTATGAAAGGGGTTCAGTTAACTAATTATTTAAAAATTATGCAAGCTAAAGGATCTAGATTTACATACAATAGTAAAACAGAAAAACAAAACAAAAGGTGAATAAAATAACTTGCTTATACTTTTTTAGGAAACAAGTAAAAGTTAGAATCCACTGAATATTTTTTAGCCACAATTTGCATTTAAATTACTTAAAAGTTACAAACATTTAAAGTGCATCACGCACTCAGACATCATCAAACTTCGAAGCTCCATAACTAGATAACCAGCTGACTTTTCCAATAAGAAATTTGCACTAATATATATCTCTATAAGATGACTACAGGTGAAAATTATTAACATTGTCAAAGGTTACCAAAAAAGGTGGTCCGCTTGAGATGGAATGACCCAAATATGTATATTTCTTTTTTATCTTGTGATGTAACTATGTGATTAAATAATTTATTATTATTATTAATTTAACATTAGTCACACTCACATACACATATATTTTGAAAATATTTGTAATGTCTAAAAAGGTCTTTCTCGTAAATATGTATTTATTTATTTATTAAAATTTCGGTGACTAGGTTTTAAATTTTAATTATATTATTACATTACTAAATTGAATTAATTATTTTTAAAACTTACTGAACTTCACCTGATATGAATTCTGCATATATGAACACGAAGAGGCCCAAACAGACTGATAATTAAATTTATTTTGTATCATAACGTCAAACCTAAAAGTTTACAAAATTGTTCAATGGTGTTAATTTGCACATTTTTGATTCTAGTACCTTTGTTAAACAAAATGCAGCAAATTTCTTATATATGTATAAGTGCTAAACTTTTTAATTCCGTAAACAGAAATTTCAAAAATGTTACGACCACAGATAGATTTGCATTGTAAAAGCATACCAATACTTCTGAGGATGCAAAGGGTTGAGGGGGTGATAAAATTGAAATTTAAATTATTGGTGTGCAAAATCGTCCAAGCTTTTACATAAAAAACAATAATGAGTCTATTTTTCACATTGTAATTGAATGCCCAATTTATGACCCCCTAAGGAAATATTATCTAGAAAAATACATGGTTAATTCAAATATATTGAATATTAACAACTATTGCGAAATCTTTCTTAATGTAACCAATATTTACCAGCTTAATGATACTTTCCAATTTATCGATGGTGCTATGCGATTGAGATCTTTTATTATAAATGAATAACTCTATATTTAGTTCAATATTAACACTAGCTACTAATTATATATTATATAGTTATAAGTGCATATACAGTACATTCAATTTATCCTTTTTTTATATGTATCTTCTTTGCTTCTTGCATCTTCAATCTGCATTTGTAGTTTTGGTTGTGTATCCTTATTTAAAACTGATAAGATTTATTATTGAATTTATTATTTGTAATGATATTGAATGTTTTCTCAACCACTGTAATAAGTGTTTGGCTTTAAATACAGAATTATTCCATTCTATTCTACTATAAAAAACAATAAGAGTTTAAGGAATTTTGGCAAATGTCATTTGAACTTTACATCTTTTCAAGAGAAAATTACTTATGGAATAATTTTTTGTGCAGTTTATTCAATGATAAGTTGTTCAACAGTTAATGCTTGGCTTTTATATTTGATTATACTCTAAAAGCCTGTAATTGCGATAATTTTATATGTATACATATGATTACAGGAAATTGTTGTTGACTACAACTTTATAATCTATTATCTAATTTACATACATATAATATCATTTTTTTGTTTTCAGTTGTTAATAATTTTTGGAATTTATAAGGTGAATATGTTTTTCAATACAGACTCTATAGAGATAATTCTCCTTAGGGCATAATAAAACAATACACTTTTTATACAAGAAGTTTATTGTGACTAATTATTTAAACATACACCGATTACCTACAATGGAATCTTTATTATAAGCATTTCCTAGAAAGATTACAAACATAAATCAGATTAGATTCACTACAAAACTCAGTCTTGAAAAATACAACTACCTAAGTCTTCTTTTCTTAATAACAAACTTAAAAATAATGAATGATTACAAATATTACATCTTAGTAAGTGCAGTGGGCAAAGTTTAAAGTGCTTTTATAAAATCATGCTGCTATTACGAAATACATATACCCAAAAAGTGATTAAATGAAATTAAGTATGAATCGTACATCTTTATTCTTTCTTCTCGATAGATTTAGAAGGAGCACCGGTTTGCTGAACTGGAATGTGACGATGTTCAATGCTCTCTTGAGCATCAATACGAGGAGCTGTAATACTCAAGACCCCATCTGAAGATAAATTTGATACAACTTGATCGATGTTATGTCCATCAGGTAGAACATATCTTCGTACAAAACGACGAGTAATAAATCCATGCTCGTCTTCTTTTTCTTCATGGTTTCCCTCAACTGTAATTGTATTTTTTCCACTAACCTTTACAGTGATTTCTTCAGGTTTGAATTGCTGCACATCCAAATTTACTTGGAATTTATCTTTGTCAGCGGTGATGGTCGAGCCGGTATCGTTCTTAGCAGCTGTAGAACGCCATGGGCGGTAATAATGCGTAGATGGACTTCTCAATAAAAGCCGGTGTTCTAATGGAGTTAACAAATCATCCACGTCTAATCCCAATCCAAAATGTTGATCCAAGATGCGGGATGGACGCATGAAGTTGTCGTTAAATAACATTGGTAGCAAAGACATCTTTTAAAGTTTTCTGAAATATGGTCGCTTCAACGTAAACACAACGAAATCTCAAATACAACTAAATCGATTTGCTTTGCGAAGCGTTGGTTTATATAGGTCAGTTCTGTTTTCTTGACGAGGCACGAGAATTATCTAGAATAGAACATGCTAGAAACAGGTAGAAAACGCCAGCTGATCCTTCTCGAACGTTATAGCTGGCACGTAGGCCTTTTCAAGGACCAATCAAAAAAGAGTATTTAATCGAATGAAGTGCATTTGGGGTGAATTGTTCTCGAAATACGATCATTGTTCATTTACTTTATTCTAGAATTTATTTTTATTCATTCCATAACTAATTAAAGAAATCTGTTCTTCAAATAAATTAATTAAAGAATAAGTAACAGATCTTTAATAATAGTAAAAAATTTAAAGAAATAAAAATAAGTGATAACGCAAACGTTTTGTCATTTTTTATAACAATTCCTATTATAAATAAAAGACTGAAATAAAAAAACTGGAAATTTAAAATCCTTTCTTGAATTTAGCAACAAAACTTAATAAACTTTACAATTATTTTTTGTTGTTGTATACTAGGTACTTATTACCCAATTACATAATTCCTGTTTATTCTGCGATAATAACAATCAGATTATTAATAAGAGAATTGTTTTGTGAAAATACGCTGTTACAATAACTACTTTTAGATTTATTATTGTAGATCAGTCGAGGGCTCGGTGTAGCGTATCATATGGAACGGAAGTTGCAAAGATGAAAAGGGCAGCTGCGGTATATAATAGATGACAATGGATTATTGTTATTTTTACGGAGCCCTAGGTTGACAATCTATACAAAGAACATAGTCTATACAAAAGAGAACGATAATTTGTACAATCTTGGACCTTAGTAATGGTTCGTACCTAAATGTTGCCATATGTAACACATTTCATGATTTTACAAATTTTGACGAAATACATAATTATACCATAATATAAAAAAATATGAATGGTATGAAGATAAAGTTTTTACGAAAATAAGAAGATAAAATAAATTTGTGAGATGTGTTGCATATAGTTAGATTTAAGTAGATTAAATTTCTTACTAAAGACTCAGACTGTACATTAGAGTGGACCAACAAAAAAGCAAAGTCGGAAATCTTATGCTCTCACCCCCTAGGATTATTGTATATCGAAAAAAAAGTACCCCTATTTTTTTAATTTGAAATCGGTCGATGTTTAGGGGTGCCTCAAAGCCCTTAAAGTTTCCCATGTATTTTATATGAGAAAAAAACACGTTTTTGTAGATTTGGTATAGAATCCTAGAAAATCAATATTTTTCAACTGGACTACTCTGTTTCTCTTCAGAAATGTTCAGAGAATGACATCCAATAATTTATTTGTTAAATTTCTTATGTTAACTATTTTTTACAGACCCGCAAAAAAACCTATAAATGAAAGAAACACAGAAAAATCGTTAAAAAATATTTATTACTATTTTTTAATATAAAATATTTTGATAAATAAATTATTGGATGTCATTCTCTGAACATTTCTGAAGAGAAACAGAGTAGTACAGTTGAAAAATATTGATTTTCTAAAATTCTATACTAAATCTGTGAAAAAGTGTTTTTTTCCCATATAAAATACATGGGAAACTTTAAGGGCTTTGAGGCACCCCTAAACATTGTCCGATTTCAAAATAAAAAATAGGGATACTTTTTTTTCGATATACAATAATCCTAGGGGGTGAGAGCATAAGATTTCCGACTTTGCTTTTTTATTGGACCACCCTACTGTACATGCAGTGTGTTCATTTGATAATAAGTTTTCATCCTTAAATATCTCAGGAACCACAACGGATCAGTATGATTTTAAATTAAAAACCATTTCCAGGATACAGGGGTGGGGGAATCTCTAGCTACGTAGTAATGGTAGTTGAGTTAACAGTACCTACTTTCTTCTAGCTAACGTCTTAATTTTAAAATATCAAATGACGCCTTATATTAATTAGATTGCCACCTTTTAAAAGTCAATATGTAGGACACAATAAAAATGGAAATGCATATCTTAATAGTTAATTAGCTAATTCCATGCCAAATCACATAATTAAAAAAACATAACCGTGCTTCGATATCTCAGATTTTTTCCTTGCATAGATACATATGAAATAACATTAAATTAATTTTCTCAGATTTTTTGTATGAAAAATGGCCGATCTAGAAATTTTGAAAAATTTCGAATTTGATGCAAATTCTGTTAACCAACACTCTACATCATCCAACTAAAATGGTCATAACTCTCATATTTCTTGAGTTATCTGGCTCATCCAGGTGTCAGGTTAAAGCTAGTTTTTCGATCTTTTAGAGCAGGGGTTTCCAAAGTTTTGCCTAGGTGGGCCAAATTGTGAATTCCAAGTTTTATGGAAAAATACGTTGAAATCAATAAAAAGACACAAAAGAAAGATTTATACTAATTTTATAGCATAATCGTTCTTTACTTATAACAATAATTACTTTTTATTTCAAACAGTTTATTAACACATTTCAAAAATAATTAAACAAAAATAACTAAATAATTTAAAATAAAGAAAGAAAAAAATAATAAACTAATCAATGTTTTGTTTTCTTTTAATAATATCATTGAGCCTTGGTTCTAAATCAGTTTGAATGTATTCTTAATACTGCTTGTAAATGTTCATCAGTTAATTTTAATCTCAATTTGGATTTATTAATACTCATGAATGAGAAAGTTTTTTCGCATATAACTGTAAGTGCTTCCAAATAATGAAAACATTTGTTAAGTATGTTTGGTCAATTTTGGAAAATCCTGTGAAGATAATCCTTTATAAAAACCAATTAAGGAATTGTTGCGATAAGAATTCTTGGCTTCGGCCAGTGGCGGATTTACCCATAGGCGCACTAGGCGCGCGCTTAGGGCCCCGCATCGAGCGGGGGCCCCGAAACGTTACACAAAAATTCATATTTTTCCTTCAAAGTATTTAAATACAGCTGCATGCATGGAAAATATAGATGCCAGAAGGCTACGAATACCAATTTATAGTTATTAAACAAGAAGAGGCTGTTTAAAAGTATTTTTAATAAACTTATACCTTTTTTACAAAGAGTAATTCTTTCATTTAATTTTTAAATCTTGCAGCGCCGCCTTTTAGATTTTGAGACCCCGGGCACAAATATCGAGTGGGGCCTCCAGTAAATAAACAAGTGTTGATTAAAATAAGGTAGCTCGTTGCGGGGCCCCACTAGTTCCTGGGGCCCCGTGCATACTCCCGGCTGACCGACCTTAGAGATGCTTCTGAAATCTTGTGAGAATATAATTTTATTGTTTTGGCTAAGGAAATAGTCCCAGAACCAAATCCACATGGAATGAAATCGAGAATAGTTTTTGCTTAAATATTTCTCAACAAAGTACGTAAGCCAAGTTTCATTAAATTTTATTAGCAGGTTCCCTCAGCTCACACCGCTTCTTATCGCATTCGGAAATTAACAGAGGGTTCCCAAAAAGCTCGAAGGGGTGGTGCGAGGGAACATCCTAATAGAATTTCATGAAACTTGGCATGGGGCAGTATTTTAACACCAAGAAACGGCATTATCATGGACCACAACAAAAATTCGTAATAAATCTTCTGGCCGAACTATTATATAATGTCCGAACTATTATGGGCCTGGGCTCGTTTATTATATTTTTACTTGTTTCGTTTACATAGGTAGAGTTTAGTTTTATTTTATTTAGTTTTTAATCTGATTCATATTTGAAAAGAATCTTTAATTCCTATTTTGTTAGATATTAATTTTTAATGTTAAATATTTTTGTTGTCATGATTAATGTTTTAAATGTGTAGACTGGAAATAAAATCTATTTTATGAAAGTGTTTATTAAATTACACCTATTTCCAATATTTCCTAAAAGAATAGGGGCCCCCTTAGCTAATTGCGCCTAGGGCCCCGCACAAGGTAAATCCGCCACTGGCTTCGGCATTTGCCTGTAATTCGATTAGTTCAATAAGACAAAATGCAGTGAGATCCAAATTGAGTGAGGGCGGTTTGAATTTCGCGCCTTAGGTTTTAGTGTATTTCACATTGTTAGTGTAGCACTATTGAAATGTGTTGCGTCAAATTACAGCGTCAACTCGTCACTTTCTCCATTACATCGTTGTGCTTTGCCACATTGTTCTGGATTTTCATTTAATTTTTGCTTTATTTCGCTTGTTTTCTTATTTTACAAAACAGTTATTTTCAGAACTACGGTGTTAGACGATTTTATTATCAAGTTAAGTTTATTATTTAAAATTAATGAAGTTGATAAGCTATATTATTTTTGAAACGCCACTGTAAAATAAAAGCAAGATAAAAATGTCTAGTATATATGTCAAAAAGTATTCATGTTGCCAACGCGACAATAATATAACGTGGCGGTAAATTCAAAGTGTCTTCAGTCATTTTGGATCACCCTGTATATACAAGCTATATAATAACAATATACTTATTACATATAAAATTTAGTATTTTTTTTACGTGAACAATTTTTAATTATAATATGATAAAATTTATTTATTTTTTTTTTTGTAAAAATGTAAATTATTTCAATGAATTCAAGATCGCGGATGATCTGACATCGCGGCCCACATTTCTAGGGTTTGAGGGCCGCATTTGGCACGCGGGACGCACTTTGGGAACCCCTGTTTTAGAGCATATTAAGAAACTTTCAAAGACATTGCACAGCAGAAAAGTAGCAGGCTCCGAAGGCAAATTTTAGTGTTTTTTTCAAAATTTTTACAAATTTTGACATTGCTCCGGTGTTACAACTATCAACCTTTCGAAACTTTTTTTTTATAGAATCATCTTAGTATACATATGCTTGGTATAAAATTAAAAGAATGTTTTTCGTAGTTTTGGAGAAAAAATTATTTTTAGAAAAACTTGCCTTTAGAGCCTGCTACCTTTCTACTGTGCAATGTATTTGGTATATGGAGTTATCTAGCTCATCCACGTGTCAGATTAAAGTGAGTTTTTGGATCTTTTAGAGTATATCAAGAAACGTTCAAAGACATTGCACAGTAGAAAAGTAGTAGGCTCTGAAGGCCAATTTGAGAGTTTTTACAAATCTTGACATTGCTCCTGTGTTACAATTATCACCCTTTTGAAATTTTTTTTATAGAATCATCTTAGTTATATGCTTGGTATAGTTAAAAAATAAAAAGGGTGTTTTATGTAGTTTTAGAAAAAAAATTATTTTTGAAGAAGTTTGCCTTTAGAGCCTGTTACTGTTTTACTGTGCAATGTGTTTGCACGTTTCTTGATATACTCTGAAAGATCCAAACTAGCTTTAATCTGACGCCTGAATGAGCTAGATAACTCCATATACTAAATACATTGTACAGTAGAAAGGTAGTAGGCTCTAAAGGCAAGTTTTCCAAAAATAATGTTTTTCTCCAAAACTACGAAAAGCACTCTTTTTATTTCTTAACTATACCAAGCATATACTAAGATGATTCTATAAAAAAAGTTTCGAAAGGGTGATAGTTGTAACACCGGATGACCGGAGCAATGTCAAAATTTGTAAAAACACTAAAATTTGCATTCGGAGCCTGCTACGTGCTACTTTTCTACTGCGCAATGCCTTTAAAAGTTTCTTAATATACTCTAAAAGATCCAAAAACTCGCTTCAATCTGACACCTAGACGAGCCAGATAACTAAGAAAATAAGGGAGTTATGGCAAGTTTAGTTAGATGATGTAGAGTGACGGGTAGCAGAATTTGACAAAAATCGAAATTTTCAAAAACTTCTACTTTGGCCATTTTTAATCCAAAAAATCTGGAAAAAATAATTTATTGTCATTTCATACGTATCTATGCAAGAAAAAAAATTGAACAAAATCTGAGACATTGAAGCACATGTCTTTAGTCGATTTGGCATGAAACTAGCCAATTACTACATTATGAAATTTGTTTCACATTATTTTTTGATAATTAAATCAATATACTATGTTTATATTTAATTGAAATATTTATACTATGTAATATTTTTTTAATTTTCCCATTATGCTCACAGCATTACCACGTTGTGTGGCTATTGAGATGCATTTTACTAGCAAAAGTGTTTTGATCGAGTATCGCCGGAAAATATGTGTAAATTCAATTCATTTGGCCACGATCCTAGTGTTTCAACATCAAATGGAACGAAACAATAATTACTTTAAGCATTGTGATAGCAATTTCTGCAGCGGTAGCAGCTTCTGGTCTTGTATTAATAGGTGTTAGCTAGTGTATCTACACATAATTTGCAAACTAATTTCGTCCATGGAATCAGTGTAAGAGCATCTGGACGTTTATCATCAAAACGATCATCTCTGAAAAGTTCACCAGGTTCCAATACTGACGGTAAGTACTTGTACGCATACAACAAGTAAATTATGCCAAGTAAATCATCTTCTCTGACTAGACATCTACATCTGCAAGCGGCAAGTGTGATGGTGAGAGGTTATGCAACCTAAACATAAAAAGCAATATAAATACGAAGTGTATTATTTTCCATTAAATTAATATGCTTAAAGATAAAACTGATGCATGAGGCCACGAAGTAGATTCCTTAAACGTTTGAAGAGCAATATCTTTTGAATTTTTGAAATTAAGTTCTTTACTTAAAATTACAGAAGAATAATGTTCATACATTAATTTCCATAAGACCAACGTCTCATCTAAATGGCATATTTCATCGTAGTTCACTATATATAGAGTTTAACAATAGTTTTTACACCAAAGGACTAAGAAAGGAATGCAGGAAGACATATCAGCTATACTCTTTTCGTACCTAATCCTAGGTATAACGTTTATGGAGAGAGAGGCTTGAATCTATTGTTGTTCTTTAAGATATATATTGAGTATGTATTCAAGTGTTCAATTCAAGCTCGTTGTAGATGTTAGAAATAAATTCTGGAAATCTCCAAGCCGAAATTATTCTTAACATTATATTCGATTTGGGGATGTTGGGGAACTACTTCATCTGGTACTCCCGAATAGAAGAATAGCTTACATTTCTTTGGATTTATTTCCAGACCCAGCTGTTTGGATTTTGAAATTAATTCAATGTAATTTACTAATACAATATCTCACTTTCTCTTAGAGTCTCATGATCTAGGCATCAAATATTAGATTCTGTGGTGATCGTATTGACTATTGTTCAGAAGTTCTTCGATTACATCTAGTACAGTAAAACTAGGGTCAAACCCAAACATCTAAAAAAAGTTCTACCCCACGCCAGATTGTTCTATACCCTCCTCGTAGTAAGTGATAAAAAGTTGCACGACCCAGTGCGTCGGGTTTGGGTGGGGGGTGGGTAAAATGATATGTTTCAATATTAGAATATAAAACTATAGGGAGGAACCTAATCATATCTACCACATACACCGGGATGGGGTCTCAATATGTCGGAATAGGTGTTTCCAGTTTTGTAATTAGATATTTCCATTGACGGTTGTCACTCTTTAGAAATGCGCACATAAACTACATAACCTCAATTTTAAAACATAGTATTTTGAAATTAATCTTAGAATGTACATTTTATATTTAATATTCTAAACAAACGAATGCTTACTTATAAAATGTAATTCCCTTTTTTGTATGTATCAGAGTTTGAGAGAAACGCAAATTTAGGTGGTGTTTAATGGCGGCCAATGGACGTCATATCGTCGCTTTTAAAGCTCATTGCGCTAGGTAGTTACGCTACTTCCTACAGTTTTATCTTCTAAGGTTTCAATAGTTTTTCGCAAATATCTCGAAAATTATGAGGTGTAGAGCAAAGTTCACTACGTACAAAACTAATCTACAATTTACGAAATTTAATTCTGAATAAAAATGGTTCTACGCATTTTTGTGCTAAAGGCAATGGTTACAGAGAAATTGAGGAGGTAAACATATCGTTATTTTTGGAATTTCTCGAAATCACTTCAAAATCACCAAAGTTCGATATACAGTGTTCCTTGGTTTGCGAGCATAATACGTCCCGGAAATGTGCTCGTAATCCAATAAGCATTCGTATATCAAGGCGAATTTCTTTATAAGAAATCATGGAAACTTAGAAGATTCGTTCCACAACTATTTCGTATTCATATAAAAATGATACTCAAATACAAGATACAGTATTGTTTCAGCACAGTTAGACTCCGCACACATGAAGCGATTAGCTATAGCTAATCGCTTAACGCGTGTTAGTGACTACATAGCATCGCAATATATACAGGCTTTCCATAAAATAGTGGTATGATCTTAACGGTTAATGTTAGAGAAACGAAAAATAAATAAGTGGCTAAACTGACAGGAATGAAACGTCTCCTCAAGATAATGGTATCTTATCTCTTAAATTATTTACGTCACGAATTCTTTTTGGGGTATACAATGTTTTTGATATAACCCAAAAAAAAAGAAATGTAAAGCAGTTAGATCCGGGTTTCTAGGATGCCAGAAGGCGATTGGGCCGTTTTTGCCTACCCGTTTGTTGCCAAATCTTTCATTTAGAGCATTTCATACAACATTTATTTATTTATTTATTAATCTTTATTTGTCCAACAGGTTACCCCAATTACAGGACAATAATAATAATATAATGATAATAATAATATAAACAATACAAATTATGAACATAACATATATGAAACTTACAGCCATAGATTTAATTCAAATACACCATTATTGTTATTGAATATGCAAGTACTTTAAGCGAATACATCTATAATAAATTTTTCAGCTTTTTGGCACATAATAGTTATAGGCGCATGTAACATTATATTTGTACGTGGAGTTGACAATCTAAATGACGATCCATGTCTCGCCGACAATCTTGGTATATTGAAAAACATGACTGAAATGTGGTGGATAAACACCATCAACGAAAATTATTCACATTTTTATCAAATTCGCGTCGAAATCTGCGTTGAACACTGATAAGTGATTTCATTTCTGCCACCCATAATACACACTGTTCTTTTTCTCTGTCTGCAAACATATTTTTTGCAAACACTTTAATAGATCTCAAAAATTGGAAGTTTTTGTAAACTTTTGACAATTATAAAATATCTGATAAACTTTTTGAGTTAGACATTTCATTCCTGCCAATATCCACTTATTTATTTTGCGTTACTCTCACATTAACCGTTAAAATCATACCACTCTTTTATGGAAGCTAGCGCCCCCTGACTGCAGTGCCCCTGTGCCGCGCACAGGTTGCACAGGCGCTAGCTACGCCTCTGGCTGAAATAATACTGTATTTTGTATTTGAGTATCTTTTTTATATGAATACGAAATAGTTGAGGAACGAATCTTCTAAGTTTCCATTATTCCTTATGGGGGAAACGAGTGCTTTAGATTACGAGCACATTTCCGGAACAAATTATGCTCGAAAATCAAGCTACCACTGTATATCGAAACTTTGCTGATTTTCAAGTGATTTCGAGAAGTTCCAAGAAAACTGATAAATAATGATATTTTTACACCCTCCATATCACCGTAACCTTTGCCTTCAGCACAAAAATGCGTAAAACCATTATTGTTCAAAATTTGAAGAAGATTAATTTTGTACAAAATAAAGTTTGCGCTAGACCTCATAGTTTTCGAGATATTTGCGAAAAACTGTTGATACCAACAATTTTAACCCCTTTTCACCCACTCCCCCAAACCCGACGCTCTGGGTAATGCAACTTTTTATCACTTACTACGAGGAAGGTATAGAACAATTTGCCGCGGGGTAGAACTTTTTTTTGTTGGATATTTAGATTTGGTCAATTTTTGAGCTAGGTTTACTGTACTAATATTTTAGGACAAAAACTACGTAAAAGTAAGATAATACGCAGGATAAATACTATGAAATATTTACTGGCTATCCTAGATTATTCCAAAGTCTAAACGATAAGTCTACAGCAAGAAAATGTTAAAAATCTTTTATTTATCTTATAGGATAAACTCTCTTTTACCTGGAAACCTTTTATACTCTATAAGTCTATAACAATGGTAAGACCCTTCGCAATATCATAAAACTTGCCGAACGCTGCAAATTAACTGGTATAGTATAAAATGAGACTTTCGTGAATATTTTTAAAATTTCTAAAATAATCAAATAATCACGAATTACTTAATAAATATGTTTTTAACTTTTGGTGTGCAGTTAACTTCGGTACTCAGTTTATTCAAAACCTGTATATTTCGACCAATTTTGGATCTCCGTTAGGGTTACATTAACATTAATATGGCGGAACTTAATATTAACACTTTAAGATGTCAATAACAAAATAATTATCTTAAAGTGTTAATATTAAATTCCGCCATATTCATGTTAATGTAATTCTGACGAAGACACAAAATAGATCGAAATATAAGTTTTGAATAAACTGAGTACCGAAGTTAATTGCATACCAAAAGTTAAAAACATATAAAAGAAACAATTAATAAATAAATATTAATAGTCTTACTTAATAAATAATTATTTAAAGAATTATTTATTAATTAATTCGTGAATATTTTTTAAATTTCTTAACGTTTTTGCTGTTTTATTAAATAATAATAATAGTTTATTTCAAATAGATACATATACACCCAAGTATAGAAAATAAAAAGAAAATTACGTAAAGTACACAATAAAATAGTTTAAAAATATTATTAAACAAAAACCTCATGTTTACTTATTGCTGCTATGAAAATAATCGAAAATTTATCAGACGTTATATCACATAAATAGGACTGCTTATTAAAATATTTGTTCTTGCGGTATCATTATAAAAGATTAACAAACTTTCTGCTGTATTGTCTTAGTACATTTAATCAGGGAAATCTAAATTATTATTCAGTAAATTAAAAAAAAACCTAATATTTAATATACTCCCCTTGTTTTTAAACAGATCAGATTAAATGTTTCAAGAGCAAGAGGATAATTAAATTCACGATAGGGATAATTTCCAGTAGTTAAATAAATCATAAACTTTAGAAAACGAAAGAGAAAAACTAATACTAACTTTTGTAAAAAGAGATTTGACTAATAAGACACCAGAACACCAGAATGCATTATCCTCTACTTCATAGAATAACTTGAGAATAATACAGATATCAAATTAGTAGATAGGCAACACCGATTCGAGCGCAAAATCCCATGTTATTTCTTATGAAGGTTCAAAACGCCGAAAACGTGACAAATGATAGTGCGCCGACTCGCGACTCGAGGTCATCCGCTA
This sequence comes from Agrypnus murinus, assembly GCA_929113105.1. Classification (NCBI taxonomy): domain Eukaryota; kingdom Metazoa; phylum Arthropoda; class Insecta; order Coleoptera; family Elateridae; genus Agrypnus; species Agrypnus murinus. Next base: position 155,002,390 of record OV816025.1, read on the forward strand.
CTCGATCCGGCGCGCGACAGCGCACACCTGTGTAAGATCTTGTCATCTACGCGATTTCATGTTAAGACAAGCTTGTAGAGCTATTATAAACACATATTATTTTAAACTTCAAACGTGTTTAAATTGTATTGAAATTGTTTATATTATTAACAAAAGTGTATATATTCTTTGTAAGTGTTAGCAACAAATCAAGGTAACATTGATCATTAGTTTTATAACTTTCTTTTTAAATACCGTTGCATAACTATTATAAATATTATAAACATTATTAGAAACATAGATCCGAAATATCAAACTAGAGAATTATATTAGTTGAAGCCTCCATAATATGACGTTTTCAATAAATACTAGATATAATTAATCAGCTTCATTATAAATTTAATAGAAAGCATTATATTTTTTCAAGTCAATTCTTTTATGAAAAACAGTTCGTAATAGAGTTTACTTTAAGGATACCTTATACCTACGCTTATCGAAAACAAATAATAATAGGCAAGCAGATAACATTTTAATAATTTTGATCTAATAAGGTACTAAACTGATTAGGACTCCTTACTAGTTAGATTATTATATATGATGTTAACATATAATAAAGACACTAAGATAGGCTATGTGAGTACGAGCACAAAAGCCCATGTTATTTTAAAGGGGCCTCAAAGTTGCATTTCAAGATCATCCGCGGTCCAGCCAGACTAGCGACCGCGGCCGCGCTCGCGAGTAAGATCTTCCGCGATCCAACCAAGCGCGCGGCAACGTTGCTAACTTCACGCTGTTACATGACATGAATCGACTTAGTAACTATGGAATTTTATCGATAAAAGTAATTACCTAATGTTCTACCAATAATAATAATTTAAGATATTTGATATAATTTTTATTAATAACGAATTAAAAAATTCAAGAAAACACTTGAAAATAATCCCGCTTTAATGTACCTTAACGATCGACAGGTAACAGAGTTCACGTTTTTCCTACGTATTACCATTTAACTGTAACATTTTATATTAATTACATAAATCTAATTAATTATATAATACCTATAAATAAGGAAATTGGAATGTATAACAATTCAAAATTTAATTTAAAATACCTTTCACGACTGAAGATATACTAAAGGTTCTCTGTGGATTTTTCACAGGTAGAAAGGGTCCATTTGTAGGCAGGTAATAACTACGGTAATCTTAAAACACATCAGTCTATCAAATACTATTAAATAATTGCGATATCACATATATCATTCCCACAAGTCTTTCGTAAAATTCAGTTTATCTACAATGAAAATTAATTAGTTTGACAACTCATTGCGTTAATAAAGGATAATTGATTATATACTATTATACATTCAACACCGGGTGATCAGTATGTATCAACGATTTTAAAAGATTTATTAATTCTAATTCGAATACGAAAACAAAACGTATTATTGTATGTGTTAGGAGGACCTACAACGGGTCTATTAACTCGATATTATTAACGAGATAAATAATATTTATAATTAATTTGTAACACCTAACAAATATGATCGTTTTTAAAGGATAAACTAGTGTATCACCGATAAAAATTATCGAAACAAATCTCAGATAGATTAGCATTTTTGCCTGTCAGTAGGTATTGCGCCACCTGGGCCAGACAGTTCTAGGGACCCTAGATTCTCTGTCTCTCTCTCTAAATCTGGTGACATTTTGTCTGTCTCTCTCTAGGTGGTTAAGTACGGAATCTCCATTACCGGCATTCTGTATTACCGGCATTTGGTTCGTCACTTGGCTAAATGGTGTTAGTGTTGCTAGGGGAAAACAGGTGGCGCCAGTGTCGTTTTTGTACCGACATTCTGTATTATCGGCATTTGATTCGTCACTTGGCTAAATGGAGTTAGTGTTACTAGGGGAAAACAAATGGCGCCAGTGTCGTTTTACGTGATTTTTGTACCAACATTCTGTATTATCGGCATTTGGTTCGTCACATGGCTAAATGGAGTTAGTGTTACTAGGGGAAAACAAAGGGCGCCAGTCTCGTTTTACGTGATTTTTGTACCGACATTCTGTATTATCGGCATTTGGTTCGTCATCATGAAGAAAGTTGTATTACCGATTACGGGCGTTCTACTGATTGTTAATAGGGGGAGCCAAGGTTTATCATTTTATATTAATAAATTTTACCGATTTCTTAAAATAATTATCGTCGTCATTAATACTTTAATTACATATAATAATTTAAGATAATTAATTCAGCATTAAAATTTTAAACGCAAATCGCCGAACAATTTACGGATAATAATAATAATAACAATAATTATAATAATGTCTTTATTTCCCTTACAGGCTTACACCCCAAATAGGGAAAAATATGAATTTACAATTGTTTTCATCGTTTATGCTATTCTCGTGTAATATCTCATGGGTAATGTGTAAAGAGCAGAAAATATGCAATGTGCATTTTATGATGTTGATGAAATAAGAATTGTTTGTAGATTCAATTAAAATGGCTAAAACCTAAAATTTAAGGCTTTAATATTATTGTTTATTGTAAATTTTTTATATCAATAAATGCGAAACTCCGTGTATTTTACGTGATTTTTGTACCGACATTCTGTATTATCGGCATTTGGTTCGTCATCATGAAGAAAGTTGTATTACCGATTACGGGCGTTCTACTGATTGTTAATAGGGGGAGCCAAGGTTTATCATTTTATATTAATAAATTTTACCGATTTCTTAAAATAATTATCGTCGTCATTAATACTTTAATTACATATAATAATTTAAGATAATTAATTCAGCATTAAAATTTTAAACGCAAATCACGGAACAATTTACGGCTAATAATAATAATAACAATAATTATAATAATGTCTTTATTTCCCTTACAGGCTTACACCCCAAATAGGGAAAAATATGAATTTACAATTGTTTTCATCGTTTATGCTATTCTCGTGTAATATCTCATGGGTAATATGTAAAGAGCGGAAAATATGCAATGTGCATTTTATGATGTTGATGAAATAAGAATTGTTTGTAGATTCAATTAAAATGCCTAAAACCTAAAATTTAAGGCTTTAATATTATTGTTTATTGTAAATTTTTTATATCAATAAATGCGAAACTCCGTGTAATGCCATGTAATAATAATGCAACAATGTAACATAACTGTATACATCGGTGTATACATAAAATAAACTTGATGTTGATGAAATAAATAATAGAAACAAAATTTAATTTATGATTTGATTTATTGAAATTTCCTTATTCTTATAACAAATAAGTTTTTACTAATAATATTTAGTTATTACTAGTTAGTTATACATATTTGTTGCATTTTTTTTGTCGAAACCCATGCATTTTTTTTGTCAAATTTCGTTGCATTTAAATGTGCATATGTTTTCTTTTTGCCTTGCATTTTTCCGCTCTTTACTAATGTGTATTGTGGTGACAAGATTCACTTGGTATTGTTATGTCTGTTTGTGTTGGTGAATATTTCACCATTTACAACATAATCATGAATAAAGTGGTTGGTGTATTTTTGCATACGAAACAATGGAACATTTATTTACCTCTCTCTCTCTCTCTCTCTCTCTCTCTCTCTCTCTCTCTCTCTCTCTCTCTCTCTCTCTCTCTCTCTCTCTCTCTCTCTCTCTCTCTCTCTCTCTCGCTCTCTCCTTCTCACTCTCTCCTTATCATCTATTAGAGAGGACGCAATAAAGAACCTTCTCTCCCTCTCTCACTCTCACGCTCTCTCACTCTCTCTCCCTTCATCCTAATGCTAGTAAATGAAACAGTATTGGATAGAGGTAACCGTTAGGTCTACTGTTCTGGGATTGGTTCGGACGATAATTATTCAAAAAAGCGTAAAAGCATACGATGTTTACTAAATTAAATGCGGGCTGATTACGAGAAGTCTCAGTACCGTCTACGATTATGTCCGAGAACATCCGACGAACTGTATAAATCTCATGACGTATTGAAATATGTACATCATTGCGCTATGAAGATCTCAACTATAAATACTGTGTATTCTGTTCATGCGTGACAGTTATTTGTCATACGTCATCATGAACACAATAGATCTCTTCGGTAGAGCTATGATGAGTATGACAGATGAAGCAATGGCTGCAACAAAACGTGGACCGAGAGGTTATGGTTTCAAATTAACACCAGAGGGTAATTTCGATGTTGAGAACCGTCGTATAACTAATGTAGGCGCTCCTATCAACGATAACGATCTTGTCACGAAGCGTTCTGTACTAATGTTATCAGATAACGATGAAGGTGTAATTGATGTTAAGAAAAGAAGGTTAGTACACGTTAAAGAACCGCTTGACAACCACGATGTTTGTACGAAAAAGTATACCGACGAGCTGGTGGACGATGTTGAAAGAAAATTACTCTCTAATTGTTTGAGACAACGACGAGAGGATAAAGGACAGGGGTCGTACTATGATGCTAAAGATGGAAGAATTTGTAATATAGGGGAGCCTCTAGAGGATAAAGATGTAATCTCTAGGCAGTATTTTAACAATCGGGCTATGCATACAAACGATCAAATGCAGTTTAATGCAGATGGTAAACGTATTGTTACGTATTGTAACGTATTGTTACCCTATAGATGGCACGGATGTCACTTCTAAAGCTTATGTAGATGCTCAATTCGACTCTGCTGTACAAACCTTCATTACAATGACTACCGACACTCAGAACACTATTAAAGATCTAAAGCAAAAGGTAACAAAGGTTGACATTGAAACTAGTAAACTTAACAGTTTGCTAACAACGTTGGAAAAAGAAACAAAGAGAAATCACCTAATAGCGAATGATGAGATGGAAACTAATCATTCGAGTGTGTTGACAAAGATAGAAGAAACGAATAATACCCTAGATAGTAATCATAAAAAATTATTAGATAAAGTACAAGTGCTCGAGGATACTCAAAAAGTTATGCGATCATCGTTTGATGCCCTAATAGCCGAATCTGCAACACGTACGAACTCTTACAACATAAAGAGAGTGTACAATACCGACTAATAACGGAATTTACTACTACTATCGGTTGACCTAATCATATTGACACCATTTTTTATTCTAGTTTTAAGTGTATTATATCAAATGCCTGATTAGCGCAGATAGGAAACGTGGTGAGCCTTACGGGAATGCTGCGCAAATGCTTAGTTTGCTTATATCTACGCTAATCAGTTATTTTTTTCTATCTTAGCCTAAATGTATCGTTGAAGAAATAAAAATGTATTTAAACAAAGTTTTTAGTTTTACTAATGTCAATAACTCTCCAAACATAGCGATTTGTAGCAACAGCAGCAGCAGCAACACATCGATATGGTAAAGAAAGTAAGTTTCGCCGACGCAAGCATGAATAATATACATCATATGATAGTATGGGAGTATGCATACAGACAGGCAAGAAAGGGAGACTGGCAAACATTAGCTCTGGACAGATACCATTTTCAAACAAGAATACATAATGTTGAAAAGCATCTGTGTGAAATTCTACAAGCTGATCATAGAGACTTTATCTATACGCAGAGATTTCAGAACACAGATTAGTCCGGCTGCAGTGGTGACCGAGTATAAATACAGGTACAAGCAGTCTCTTCTCTCAGTACCAGATGTTAGTTCACGAAGGTAACGGCTTTGTTAACAAGCTCATAGACAAGCTGCCTATTGAACTACATCTTCCTTCATATCAGTACTGTGGACCTGGTACTAAATTATCTAAAAGATTACAACGTGGCGATAAAGGTATAAATCCTTTGGACCAGGCGTGTATGCAGCACGACATCTCGTACGCTCAAAGCTCCGATTTGAACAGTAGACACCAGGCAGATCGTGTATTAGAAGAAGCCGCTTGGAAGCGTGTTAAGGCTAAAGACTCTAAATTAGGGGAAAAAGCATCAGCTCTGTTTGTAACCGGTATAATGAAGGCTAAAAGAAAGTTGGGAATGGGCGTAAAGACAAACAAACTGTCGGCGAAAAAGGGTCTCGCTAAAAAGATGATGAAGAAAACTGTCACTTTCAAAGGTGGCGTTTTAAAGAAGCTTGTTGGTGTAGTGAATCGTGCAAGCAAGAGACTCACGGGTAAAGATTTAATACATCATGCCCTGAGCGCTGCCAGAAGAATCATTCAAAACGTAGGCGGTCGAAAAAACGTTAAAGTACCCCGAATAATTCCTGTGCCTACAGCTACAGGGGGTATTTTACCACTCATACCAATTTTTGCTGGCCTCTCGGCTCTCGGTGCAATTATAGGAGGCGCCTCAGGGGTAGCAAAAGCTGTTAACACTGCTAATAGTAATAAGAGACAGCTAGAAGAAACTACACGGCATAATAAAAGTATGGAAGCTATCGCTTTAGGCGGTAAGAACGGGAACGCCCTTTACCTGAAGCCGTATAGAGCTGGCGGAGCTGCATTGTACTTAAAACCATATGTCAGGCGGTCAAAAAACTGAATAACTTGCCTCGGAGAACACTTACAGACCTAGATATAATAAAACATGCTAAAGACATTCCCTATTTTAGAGGTGTCTATATGAGAACAAGTCTACCTGCAACGAAACCTTTGCAATTCGAAAGAGCTATTGTTAATCTTGACGACGCTGGAGGACCGGGTACTCATTGGGTTGCCTATAGAAAGGATCGAAACGTGGTTTTGTACTATGACCCCTTCGGAGACCTGAGACCACCATCTGAACTTGTGAAATATTTAGGGCCTCGCTGCGCCGTATACTACAACGTAGCCCAAGAACAAAAGTTCAATACATACAACTGCGGACATCTGTGTCTACGATTTTTGTATAAAAGAGAGGTGAAAGTGTAAATCGGTTAAGTATGGCTAGGACCATCACGGTGTACGGTACAGGAAACAGGCTTTCTACGGATCGTATTTATCCACCTATAACACTAGATCACGTGCGTTACGAATACTCACTAGGTTTAGTCGGCTTATATACAAGTCACACGATACGGAATATATACCCAGGCAAAAATAAATTTTATTAAGAGAAAAGGCGATAACTATTGAACCGGATAGCTACGAGTTGTCTGAAATCGTTAACTATATAAAAAATCAAATTAGTGGCGATCCCGAAGAGGGAGATCTACTACTACAAATCAAAGCTAACACTAATACGGGAAAGTGTGAGATTGAATCAGCTACCGAGTTGATTGATTTTACCAAACCCGATAACATAGGATCACTACTAGGATTTAAGAAGCGCGTGCTAGAACCCGGTAGTAGACACGTATCAGATCGAGTTGTCGATATACTTTCAACTCCAAACATCTTTGTAGACACGAATATTACAGGCGGCTCATATAGAAACAATCAAGCAGGTCATACAATCTTCGAATTTGGTGTTTGCGTACCACCCGGTTATCTGATTGAAAAGGAGCCATCGCATGTGATTTACTTTCCCATCACTGTCACCGAGATCGACAACATTACCATTAGACTGGTAGACGCGAGAGGAGAGTTGATAAATTTGTCTGAAGACACTTTCACGAGCATCAGGCTAGAACTTAAACGTGAAAAATGGGAATAAACTTTAGCTATAAAAACATCAGCATATGTCCATCAAAGGTCATTCACCGTCGAACGTCGGCACGTGCAGACCTTCGATTAAAACTAACTAAAGCTCGTCGCCTTTTTCTTGAATCTTTAGGCTTTAAAGTACGATAACAACAGCAGCAGCAGCATGTCAAAACGAAGTAAAATGCATATTAACACCGACACCTTTACCATTGATAAATTAAACATATTTGGGAAGCCTCGCGTCGATACAGATATAATAAAAGAGGATTTTTATACCTATCTGCCGTTTACGCTAAATGCCAATCATTCCGACACCATTAGAATCAGCATACAAAATTCCGATAACGTTTTAGCTTTGTATGACAGCTATGTACTTGTTAAAGGTAGCATAACGCGTGCAGAAAGCAAGCAATTCCTTCTGGTAAACAATTTTGCCCACTTTCTGTTTGATGAAATTCAACTAATATTAGGCACAAACCAGCTCATAGATGTCTGTAAACAGCCCGGCATTACAAGCACTATAAAAGGTCTCGTTTCACATGGCGCCGAGGATAGAGCTTTAACCAGCTCAGCATGGAACTTAGGGATTACTAGCGATAATGATTTGTTACATAACCAGGGTAATAACGTCTTTCATTTCACGTGTAGAATACCATTAAAAGATATCTTTGGATTTGCAGACGATTATAAAAAAGTAATACCTCATATGAGTTGTCAGCTAGTTTTAATTCGCTCCAAGAACGATTTTAATTGCTATAAAAGCGACGCAGGTGATGCAGGTACCGACGTAGATATCAAGATTGATAAGCTCTCGTGGGAAGTTCCGCATATACTGTTATCAGATGAAAGCAAAGTGAACCTGGTGGAGAGTTTAAGAGATAATTCTTCTATTATCGCTCCGTTTAGACGTTGGGAATTACACGAGTTACCCTCGTTGGGAACTACTAAAAACCAGGTTTGGCGTGTAAAGAACTCCAATGATCTAGAGAAACCGCGCTGGGTCTTTGTAGTTTTACAAGACGAGCGCCAGCTGGGTATAAGAACGGGTAACCCGACTTTTTTTTTTTTTTTTACTACAACCCATAACCTTAACCAAGGCCCCAGAAGCTATAAGCTTGTGCGGGAGGGAGGGGGCGATTATTATTATTATGTAGGCCCAATGTGCGGCTGCAGCCGACTTATAGATGGAACAGCGCAAATCCCACATTTGTGTTACAGCTAAGGGAAACTGCAGAAAACCTTAACCAGATCTGCCAGCGCCGGGAGTCGAACCCGGGCCGCTTGGGTGAAAGTCCGGCACGCCAGACATTACACTACCAAGGCTGTACTACATTTACTCATTCGAACTTGGTCGACGTTAAGTTGTATTTAAATTCGCAAGTGTTCCCGCATCAGCGTTTAAATCTCGATTTCGACCGTAAGGACTACATTCCTGCGTATCTGAATTATACTCGTTTTCGCGAGAACTACTATGACGGTATAGGTAGAGGTGCGGCTGAGAGCTGTTTACTCAGCTACAAATCGTTTGAAACGTATCCCATTTTTGTTATTGACTGTTCAAGACAGGTAGAGAGTTTTAAGGATTCCACTGTCGATATTAGACTAGAGCTCGAGTCTTCAGCCGCATTTACGAACACAACTAAGGCGTATTGTTTGATCCTTCACGACGCATTAATCGAGTATAATCCGTTTAACGAGACCGTGACTAGACACGTACGCATACCGTAATGAAGGTCGTTAAACAAAATAAGTCACTAAACATATGTAACCTAGACGACTGCGATGATACATCTTTACAACGACGATCAGGCGAGGATGTTAGGAAACATGGCGACCTGTTACCTATATCATGTAGAGCAATATTGAGCGGTCCATCTTCCTGTGGTAAAACTAATGCTATGTTAGGTTTACTTATTAGCGAAAACGGATTAAAATTTGAAAATATCTACCTATACGCCAAGTCTTTATTTCAACCTAAATATGAATTCTTAAGACGTGTTATGAAACCACTTACGGGTATGGGATATCATGAATTTAGCGAAAACGATGACGTAATCAGCCCCGGTGATGTTAAACCTAATTCAGTGTTCATTTTTGATGATATAATTTGCAGCAAGCAGGAAAAGATTAGAGAATATTTTAGCATGGGTAGGCATAAGGGTGTCGACTGTTTTTTATCTAGGCCAAACGTACGCCAAGATACCGAAACATCTGATTTGGGACAATGCAAACCTAATTATTCTCTTTAGACAAGACGAGTTGAACTTAAAACACGTGTTTAGCGATCATGTTGTAGGAGACGGTATTAGCTATGATCAGTTCAAAAACATTTGCTCTCTATGTTGGAAGGAGCCGCATGATTTCCTGGTAATTAATAAAGACAGCTCTCTAGACCGTGGCAGATATCGGAAGGGTTTTGATTCATATATAAGTTTATAATTAGAGTCGAATCGTTTAGTAGTCTCTGCATAGCCGACATGTCCAACACGTATGATCTGAGTTTAAAGCGTAAAATAATACATGCTCGTAATGCTATACGTAAGAAGTTTGCATACTTTCGTCGTGATAGAGCAGAAGCAGAACGTATGTATCGCGTCACGCACAATCCAGTTATATCACCACTGGAAACCATTGCTAAATCAGTTAACACCTCTAACGTACCCCTATTGAAAGTTAAAACACAACCATCTGCTGCTACTACTACTACAGCTAGTTACATTCCCCAGTTGAAAGTTAAAAAACAACCTGCTACATCATCATCATCGGAAGCAGTCGAAGAAGAAGAAGAAGAATCTAATAAAACTCTTGATCTCCCTACTCATTACGGTATGCTGATAGCTAACGCTGTCGGAAACAAAAATATAGATAGAACTAGATTCGGTATTAGATATAAAATTGATCGAGACGCGTGGACATTTGCATCTTCCCCTGTGACTATGCGTGATACAAACATCATAATTAAAAACAACGTTTTCAAAGCAACACCCGGTCTGTTTGACTTACTCACGTTTAGTGAATTAGAGTCTATACCATCGCAAGCTGATATCAACAATTATATGCAGATAATAGCCCTTACTAATGCGCATAAGAAATCATATAGACCACAGGGTAAACTAACAGCTGTTAAACATTGGAAGTATGATTATATAATTAAACCGAACTTACCCAGAATCAAAGGCTTAGGCATTAGACTATCATCATCATCATCATCGTCAAATTTTAAAAAATTAAGCGATTGCAAAGTCGAATACGTCTACTGGAATAAGGCTAACGAGCTAGTCGACCGGCTTCGTTTGTTATATGCTGTAAAGAGTGCCGGCAACACTAGTCCACAGAATGAAAACGAAATAATATCAATTATAAGCGAACTTAAGGAGGAAGGCATCATAGAATAGAATATTTCGAGGGTATATAATGATATATTGCTTTAACATTGTTCAGTATTCATCAAACACGGTTGCTGCCAATATAATTATTTGAGACGTTGCTCTCTCGGTGTCGTTGAGATTAATTGTATGATAATGACTAGTGCTAAACAAACCGTTGTTGATGAAATACACAGGGCTGCTAGAAAAAACTTTCAAAGACGTCGCACTATAATAAAAGATTTCCAGGACTTGTTCCAGGCTGACTTAGCCGAGTTTATGCCCTATGCTAAAGTAAATAAGGGGTATCGTTACATACTGCTGATGATAAACTGTTATTCGAAATATCTGTATGCACGACCGTTGAAAACTAAATCCGGAGAAGAGGTGACAAAGCAGGTCCGCAGCATCTTTAAGAGTTCAGTCATACCCAAGAATCTTCAGACGGATCTCGGGAAAGAGTTTTACAATAAACATTTTAAACGATTAATGAAAGAGCACACTATAAATCATTACTCTACATATTCCGTAATTAAGGCTTCGATAGTTGAACGCGTTATCCGTACAATTAAGCAAAAGTTGTATAAAGAGTTTAGCTACCGAGGATCATTTAATTGGATAGATATATTACAGAGGGTAGTTGACAGCTATAACAACACCAGACATAGAACGATAGGTCGAGCTCCTGCTACTGTTACACCTACCACCAAACTAACCGTTTATGACACTAATGTAAAAGCAGATGTCGCTGCAGGAAGTCAACGTAAACTAGACTTGAATGACCTCGTACGTATTAGTAAGTTCAAGGGGGTCTTTTCTAAGGGATACACGCCCAGCTGGTCAACTGAATTATTCAAAATAGTTAAAGTTCAATTTACAAAACCTGTCACATATCTGCTGGAAGATCTTCATGGGGTTGCTGTTCGAGGAGCTTTCTACGAGTTCGAGCTGCAGAAAACCAATCAGCCAGACGTTTACTTAGTTGAAAAAGTACTTAAACGCCGCAGCAATGGTGACATGTACGTCAAATGGCTCGGCTTGAATGAAAAGTCCTGGATAAAGGCGGAAGATGTTGTTAAATGACAGTTCTTACCTATATAAAGTTTATATTACTAGATTAAATAAAGTATGTTGAGGTTTAAGTTTAATATATAGTTAATATTCTATTAAGTAAATGTTAAGTGTTAGAATATATATGTATTTATAAGCTGATCTAAGTTATTTTGTTAGAAAATTAATTTGTAACATTCTGATATAACATATCTAGTTTATATTGAGTAATAAAGTAATATACTATATAAAACTATAATCACCTAGTTTAAGCTGATTTACAATAGAATATTAGTAATATTGTGTAACTATACGAAAAATAATAAAAACAGTAAAACATTTATCGATTTTTTTTTTATTTTCACGTATAAAATAACAAAGCCGTCCGAACCAATCCCAGAACAGTAGACCTAACGGTTACCTCTATCCAATGCTGTTTCATTTACTAGCATTAGGATGAAGGGAGAGAGTGAGAGAGCGTGAGAGTGAGAGAGGGAGAGAAGGTTCTTTATTGCGTCCTCTCTAATAGATGATAAGGAGAGAGTGAGAAGGAGAGAGAGAGAGAGAGAGAGAGAGAGAGAGAGAGAGAGAGGAGAGAGAGAGAGAGAGAGAGAGAGAGAGAGAGAGAGAGGTAAATAAATGTTCCATTGTTTCGTATGCAAAAATACACCAACCACTTTATTCATGATTATGTTGTAAATGGTGAAATATTCACCAACACAAACAGACATAACAATACCAAGTGAATCTTGTCACCACAATACACATTAGTAAAGAGCGGAAAAATGCAAGGCAAAAAGAAAACATATGCACATTTAAATGCAACGAAATTTGACAAAAAAAATGCATGGGTTTCGATAAAAAAAATGCAACAAATATGTATAACTAACTAGTAATAACTAAATATTATTAGTAAAAACTTATTTGTTATAAGAATAAGGAAATTTCAATAAATCAAATCATAAATTAAATTTTGTTTCTATTATTTATTTCATCAACATCAAGTTTATTTTATGTATACACCGATGTATACAGTTATGTTACATTGTTGCATTATTATTACATGGCATTACACGGAGTTTCGCATTTATTGATATAAAAAATTTACAATAAACAATAATATTAAAGCCTTAAATTTTAGGTTTTAGGCATTTTAATTGAATCTACAAACAATTCTTATTTCATCAACATCATAAAATGCACATTGCATATTTTCCGCTCTTTACATATTACCCATGAGATATTACACGAGAATAGCATAAACGATGAAAACAATTGTAAATTCATATTTTTCCCTATTTGGGGTGTAAGCCTGTAAGGGAAATAAAGACATTATTATAATTATTGTTATTATTATTATTAGCCGTAAATTGTTCCGTGATTTGCGTTTAAAATTTTAATGCTGAATTAATTATCTTAAATTATTATATGTAATTAAAGTATTAATGACGACGATAATTATTTTAAGAAATCGGTAAAATTTATTAATATAAAATGATAAACCTTGGCTCCCCCTATTAACAATCAGTAGAACGCCCGTAATCGGTAATACAACTTTCTTCATGATGACGAACCAAATGCCGATAATACAGAATGTCGGTACAAAAATCACGTAAAATACACGGAGTTTCGCATTTATTGATATAAAAAATTTACAATAAACAATAATATTAAAGCCTTAAATTTTAGGTTTTAGCCATTTTAATTGAATCTACAAACAATTCTTATTTCATCAACATCATAAAATGCACATTGCATATTTTCCGCTCTTTACACATTACCCATGAGATATTACACGAGAATAGCATAAACGATGAAAACAATTGTAAATTCATATTTTTCCCTATTTGGGGTGTAAGCCTGTAAGGGAAATAAAGACATTATTATAATTATTGTTATTATTATTATTATCCGTAAATTGTTCGGCGATTTGCGTTTAAAATTTTAATGCTGAATTAATTATCTTAAATTATTATATGTAATTAAAGTATTAATGACGACGATAATTATTTTAAGAAATCGGTAAAATTTATTAATATAAAATGATAAACCTTGGCTCCCCCTATTAACAATCAGTAGAACACCCGTAATCGGTAATACAACTTTCTTCATGATGACGAACCAAATGCCGATAATACAGAATGTCGGTACAAAAATCACGTAAAACGACACTGGCGCCATTTGTTTTCCCCTAGTAACACTAACTCCATTTAGCCAAGTGACGAATCAAATGCCGATAATACAGAATGTCGGTACAAAAACGACACTGGCGCCACCTGTTTTCCCCTAGCAACACTAACACCATTTAGCCAAGTGACGAACCAAATGCCGGTAATACAGAATGCCGGTAATGCAGATTCCGTACTTAACCACCTAGAGAGAGACAGACAAAAAGTCACCAGATTTAGAGAGAGACAGAGAATCTAGGGTCCCTAGAACTGTCTGGCCCAGGTGGGGCAATACCTACTCCTGTCTGAACAAGATATTAGGTAGGTCATTAACACAGATGTTTATCTCGCAGGCGGGCGGATATTATACCTGAGTTCGGATACAAAATCCCAAATACGTCGCTCCATTCCAAAGCTTTAACAGTCCACTCCATTTAACAGCTTAAGTTAATTATAAAAGTTCGATATCACACCTCTTTTCAACCGTAATTATTAGTATAGTATTGTTTTTCTATTTCATAAAGCTCTGATGAAGCTAATATAAAACATTTCAAATTTTAACGTAATTAACGAACCAACGATATCTATCTACGTGAAACACATACTGCTAATAGTTTAAATAATAGGTTTTTATATTTGATTATTTATCAATAAAAACAATAAAAAGTATATCATTTATTATTATTACAGATCTTGAAAATAGCTTCTTCTTCTTAAAAAAAATAGATTACTAATTAATATCCCTTTTATATGTACGTAGAAACCGCACGAAATATCCATTAAATCTTAACAATAGATAGTCGCAGTTTTAATAAAACAAAAAAGGAATTAATTATATGTAATTTTACCAGCTTTCTTAAATCGAGGCGTTTAAAGGTTCAAAAATTTCTATTTACTTAACATTAGATCGATATGAATATCTGAAGGTATATACGTGTATTTTGAAATATACTAGTAACAGATTCTAAAACTATTAATATTTACAACAATTTACAACAGTAAAATCTCAGATGCAAGAATTTCTCCAAGAAAAGCAAGTAGAGATCATAATATCTGCTGCAACAGTAAAACTCAAATGCGGGAAATGTCTACAAGAAAAGCAAAAACAGAAGATATTTTACACTTTTCAGACAAGTTAACGTATTTTTTATTCTATTAATAATATACATCCCCTGCGATCTAAAATGATATTACCTATATTGTAATCAACAATAATTGGAGATTTAATTCTATAGAGCGAGATAATTGAACATTTCTTAACATTAAGGAGCAATTTATTCATATCAAGCCTTGATACGGCGTTCTGCAAACTTAACCGCTGAGTTTATAAAAGCGCACCCCAGAATTCCTTGTAAACGACCCAAATTTAAGATCAACTCGTTCAATAATTCCTGCCTTACCTGTGTGTTTTAAATGTCTCCGTTCTAGATAATTCTCATTTGTTTTGTATAACAATTAAATTTATCAAGTTTTCATATAAAAAAAGAAGGTCAGGCAGGCAGGCAGGCAAGTATTAATTACAACAAAAGGGAAACTTCTCGTTTTAAAAGTTAGTTAATATGATCTCAACATCCTTTAGGTTTTAATTCTGAAATGATTAATATAGGAAATGTTTTTATCAGAGCATTTATGCGTGTTTATGCTGTATAGAATAAATTCAATTTATCTTCGTGTTCATTTAATATGCTATTGTATTTAATCTAATTATCATGCAAAGCGTAAAACAATGACATTCAACTTCATTTTCTTTCTTGTCAGATCTAGGGACTTTTCGTACATAGCTCTCTCTTATCTAGTAGTAACGTTTGTCTATCAAGAGAGCGAGATCAAAACAAAATATCATCACGCGCGTTCCAATCAACAACAACCTTTCGCAAAGGGATCTGCATATTAGATCAAAACAGTTTCAAGGTTTCAACATGCAATCACCTATCACTATGTATTATTACCAACGGAATTTTATCTATTCTATACTAACCCCGGCGCACTAACCATAAAAAAATATGTATAACTTGGGAGACATCATACAATATATATATAGTATATATATTTAGGAAAGTTCTTACGCCGGCAGTAGTACCTGATGTTTGGCTTGGTTTATGATTCGATAACATATAGTTACCAGCTCATGATGACCGTGAGATATTATTGTAAATTTAAAGAGCGCGACATATTTTTCAAATTCTATTCTCTCTATAAAACAACCCGGCTATTGGAGACATAAATCACTCTAGAATATTATTATTAAAAATTAAGAAATGTATTGCTTGTCATAATTCGCGCGCGGAAGGGTATTCTACCCAAAACTCTGCAGGTTCACCTCTTCTAAAAATATTTAAATTAATCAATCGCTGAAATCCATAGAGAATTATGCAATCTTATTAAATAAGTCTAGAAACAGATTTATACCAGAACGTTTACTGAGGCAGAGGGAGGTTGAGAAATAAGAAGCTTTTATAGAATGTATTTCGTTTATTTTGTCATCAAAATACTATTACAATACGACTATATTACATAGTACATTATTTTCATATAGTTGTCGATATCTTCCTCTGTTGGACTAAGAGAGCTTATTCGTTTAAGCGTTAGTAAAGTAAACAGACCGGGTGTTCCATTGAAAAGTTGGTTTTTAATTAAAATATATTTTCTCTGAAACTGTACTCGTGAACAAGCAAATCGCCACTCATCGATGTCATTATATAGACCGTACCTAGCTTTATCTACGTTTTTGTTTTCTCCGTTAGCTAATAATGCTCTATAATAGTTAGAGAATTCCTGATAAATCTTTAAGTCAGAATCACATTCTTCTTCTTCTTCATCATCATCATCTTCAACTGATATAACTGGAGATGCTTGTTCAAGTTTCGGTGAGAGATAAACGGTCCCCGGTCGAGGTTCAGTTTTATCACTGTGAAAGTAGGCTAATTTATTACGTATAGCATTACGAGCGTTTATTATTTCATCATCATCATCGAGCCTTATTTCTTTATTTGTGTCACGGGGTTCATTGGTGTGCATCAAATGCACACGTTTTAGACGCGCGTCTTTAATTATTACATCATTTCTAGGCTTTGTCTTATTATCATTATTATTCACACCTATGGTACAATGGATTGTTTTCAAGTGCCTTTTATAACTACTATCACGTGAAAAAGATTTGAAACATTTAGTACATGGGACTTTATGTCCACGGTGTATATTCATATGGCTTGCATACCCGGAGCGTCGAATGTTCAGACCGCATACATCACACAAGCGTCGTTACATACCGTCTAATGAATGATCAGGAACAAAGTTCCTGTTTATATAGTCCGGTTACATGTACATACACGCGCAATTTCAAACAGATACACGCACAGACGTACATAATAAAGCATAAACACGCACAATTTCAAACAGATACACGCACAGACGTACATTATAAGTATATACACGCGCAATTTAAAGTATATGCACGCATAGACGTGCATAATAAAGCATAAACACGCGCAATTTCAAACAGATACACGCACAGACGTACATAATAAAGCATAAACACGCGCAATTTCAAACAGATACACGCACAGTCGTACATAATAAAGCATATACACGCACAATTTACAATCATCGTGTTATATTCTATATCATTAACTCCTTTTTTTTGTTGCCTTTGCTGCTGCCTATGTTATCATGTTTGGTTTTTCTAGTCAGAGATCCATCATCATCTTGACATATTCATTTTCTTTTATGTACGACTGTGCGTGTATCTGTTTGAAATTGCGCGTGTTTATGCTTTATTATGTACGTCTGTGCGTGTATCTGTTTGAAATTGCGCGTGTTTATGCTTTATTATGCACGTCTATGCGTGCATATACTTCAAATTGCGCGTGTATATACTTATAATGTACGTCTGTGCGTGTATCTGTTTGAAATTGTGCGTGTTTATGCTTTATTATGTACGTCTGTGCGTGTATCTGTTTGAAATTGCGCGTGTATGTACATGTAACCGGACTATATAAACAGGAACTTTGTCCCTGATCATTCATTAGACGGTATGGAACGACGCTTGTGTAATGTATGCGGTCTGAACATTCGACGCTCCGGGTATGCAAGCCATATGAATATACACCGTGACATAAAGTCCCATGTACTAAATGTTTCAAATCTTTTTCACGTGATAGTAGTTATAAAAGGCACTTGAAAACAATCCATTGTACCATAGGTGTGAATAATAATGATAATAAGACAAAGCCTAGAAATGATGTAATAATTAAAGACGCGCGTCTAAAACGTGTGCATTTGATGCACACCAATGAACCCCGTGACACAAATAAAGAAATAAGGCTCGATGATGATGATGAAATAATAAACGCTCGTAATGCTATACGTAATAAATTAGCCTACTTTCACAGTGATAAAACTGAACCTCGACCGGAGACCGTTTATCTCTCACCGAAACTTGAACAAGCATCTCCAGTTATATCAGTTGAAGATGATGATGATGAAGAAGAAGAAGAATGTGATTCTGACTTAAAGATTTATCAGGAATTCTCTAACTATTATAGAGCATTATTAGCTAACGGAGAAAACAAAAACGTAGATAAAACTAGGTACGGTCTATATAATGACATCGATGAGTGGCGATTTGCTTGTTCACGAGTACAGTTTCAGAGAAAATATATTTTAATTAAAAACAAACTTTTCAATGGAACACCCGGTCTGTTTACTTTACTAACGCTTAAACGAATAAGCTCTCCTAGTCCAACAGAGGAAGATATCGACAACTATATGAAAATAATCTCACTTACTAATGCTCATAAGAAAGACTATAGGCGCAACGGTCGACTAATAAGCGTTAAACATTGGAAATACGAAAATGTAATCAGACCAAATTTATACAGAATAACAGACTTTGAGGTTAGTCTTCCCAAAAAGTTAAACAAGATGATGAAACCGGATTGGATACGTCAGAGTACGCCTGATCAACTAGTGGATCGACTACAATTGTTGTACGCCGCAAAGAAAGCTCATAGCAGCAGTCTCGAAAACGAAAACGAAATAATTTCAGTCATCGCAGAGCTTAAAACGAGAAAAATCATAGAATAAGTAAATATTTAATTTCTAGTTGTACTATGTAATATAGTCGTATTGTAATAGTATTTTGATGACAAAATAAACTAAATGCATTCTATAAAAGCTTCTTATTTCTCAGCCTCTCTCTGCCTCAGTAAGCGTTCTGGTATAAATCTGTTTCTAGACTTATTTAATAAGATTGCATAATTCTTTATGGATTTCAGCGATTGATTAATTTAAATATTTTTAGAAGAGGTGAACCTGCAGAGTTTTGGGTAGAATACCCTTCCGCGCGCGGATTATGACAAGCAATACATTTCTTAATTTTTAATAATAATATTTTAGAGTGATTTATGTCTCCATTAGCCGGGTTGTTTTATAGAGAGAATAGAATTTGAAAAATATGTCGCGCTCTTTAAATTTACAATAATATCTCACGGTCATCATGAGCTGGTAACTATATGTTGTGTTTTATCGAACCGTAAACCAAGCCAAACATCAGGTACTACTGCCGGCGTAAGAACTTTCCTAAATATATATACTATATATATATTGTATGATGTCTCCCAAGTTATACATATTTTTTTATGGTTAGTGCGCCGGGGTTAGTATAGAATAGATAAAATTCCGTTGGTAATAATACATAGTGATAGGTGATTGCATGTTGAAACCTTGAAACTGTTTTAATCTAATATGCAGATCCCTTTGCGAAAGGTTGTTGTTGATTGGGACGCGCGTGATGATATTTTGTTTTGATCTCGCTCTCTTGATAGACAAACGTTACTACTAGATAAGAGAGAGCTATGTACGAAAAGTCCCTAGATCTGGCAAGAAAGAAAATGAAGTTGAATGGCATTGTTTTACGCTTTGCATGATAATTAGATTAAATACAATAGCATATTAAATGAACACGAAGATAAATTGAATTTATTCTATACAGCATAAACACGCATAAATGCTCTGATAAAAACATTTCCTATATTAATCATTTCAGAATTAAAACCTAAAGGATGTTGAGATCATATTAACTAACTTTTAAAACGAGAAGTTTCCCTTTTGTTGTAATTAATACTTGCCTGCCTGCCTGCCTGACCTTCTTTTTTTATATGAAAACTTGATAAATTTAATTGTTATACAAAACAAATGAGAATTATCTAGAACGTAGACATTTAAAACACACAGGTAAGGCAGGAATTATTGAACGAATTGATCTTAAATTTGGGTCGTTTACAAGGAATTCTGGGGTGCGCTTTTATAAACTCAGCGGTTAAGTTTGCAGAACGCCGTATCAAGGCTTGATATGAATAAATTGCTCCTTAATGTTAAGAAATGTTCAATTATCTCGCTCTATAGAATTAAATCTCCAATTATTGTTGATTACAATATAGGTAATATCATTTTAGATCGCAGGGGATGTATATTATTAATAGAATAAAAAATACGTTAACTTGTCTGAAAAGTGTAAAATATCTTCTATTTTTGCTTTTCTTGTAGACATTTCCCGCATTTGAGTTTTACTGTTGCAGCAGATATTATGATCTCTACTTGCTTTTCTTGGAGAAATTCTTGCATCTGAGATTTTACTGTTGTAAATATTAATAGTTTTAGAATCTGTTACTAGTATATTTCAAAATACACGTATATACCTTCAGATATTCATATCGATCTAATGTTAAGTAAATAGAAATTTTTGAACCTTTAAACGCCTCGATTTAAGAAAGCTGGTAAAATTACATATAATTAATTCCTTTTTTGTTTTATTAAAACTGCGACTATCTATTGTTAAGATTTAATGGATATTTCGTGCGGTTTCTACGTACATATAAAAGGGATATTAATTAGTAATCCATTTTTTTTAAGAAGAAGAAGCTATTTTCAAGATCTGTAATAATAATAAATGATATACTTTTTATTGTTTTCATTGATAAATAATCAAATATAAAAACCTATTATTTAAACTATTAGCAGTATGTGTTTCACGTAGATAGATATCGTTGGTTCGTTAATTACGTTAAAATTTGAAATGTTTTATATTAGCTTCATCAGAGCTTTATGAAATAGAAAAACATAATACTATACTAATAATTACGGTTGAAAAGAGGTGTGAAATCGAACTTTTATAATTAACTTAAGCTGTTAAATGGAGTGGACTGTTAAAGCTTTGGAATGGAGCGACGTATTTGGGATTTTGTATCCGAACTCAGGTATAATATCCGCCCGCCTGCGAGATAAACATCTGTGTTAATGACCTACCTAATATCTTGTTCAGACAGGCAAAAATGCTAATCTATCTGAGATTTGTTTCGATAATTTTTATCGGTGATACACTAGTTTATCCTTTAAAAACGATCATATTTGTTAGGTGTTACAAATTAATTATAAATATTATTTATCTCGTTAATAATATCGAGTTAATAGACCCGTTGTAGGTCCTCCTAACACATACAATAATACGTTTTGTTTTCGTATTCGAATTAGAATTAATAAATCTTTTAAAATCGTTGATACATACTGATCACCCGGTGTTGAATGTATAATAGTATATAATCAATTATCCTTTATTAACGCGATGAGTTGTCAAACTAATTAATTTTCATTGTAGATAAACTAAATTTTACGAAAGACTTGTGGGAATGATATATGTGATATCGCAATTATTTAATAGTATTTGATAGACTGATGTGTTTTAAGATTACCGTAGTTATTACCTGCCTACAAATGGACCCTTTCTACCTGAGAAAAATCCACAGAGAACCTTTAGTATATCTTCAGTCGTGAAAGGTATTTTAAATTAAATTTTGAATTGTTATACATTCCAATTCATTATTAATAATATGTTATTTATAGGTATTATATAAGTAGGTATTGGGGTACTTGAGACCAGCCCCTCCAGTTTTTTTTCTGGCCACGCCTGCTGCGCTCTGATTGGCTATCCCCTCTCCTCTAGCTCCTCTCCTTGCTTCTGATTGGTCGACGCCATCTTGGATGACACGCCTCCTGTTTTCTGATTGGACGAGCGCCATTTTGGATGACACGCCTGCTGTTCTCTGATTGGACGAGCGCCATTTTGGACCTTTGGGCGCCATTTTGCCCACGCCCGTCCGCCATTACGGGAATCTGTATTACCGGCAATCTGTGTGCTACCAATAGAGGGCGTAATGCTACAATTAGTGTGTATTGCTAAGAGAGGGCGTCATGAAGAAATCTGTATTATCGACGGGCTGTGTATTACTACTACTACTACTAGAGGGCCGCGGCGTCATGAATAAATCTGTATTACTACCGGTATGATGTAGAGGCAACCATTTTATATCACAACATGTGGTGCGCGCGCTAAATTTGAATCTGTACTGTGAATCTGTCAATTTTAAAATTTGTCATTTGTGCATATGTCATTTTTACATCTGTCATTTTAAATCTGTCAATTTTACTGCTGTCATTTATAGGTCTGTCATTTTTACATCTGTCATTTTAAATTGTCAATTTTACTGCTGTCATTTATACGTCTGTCATTTTTACATCTGTCATTTTAAATCTGTCAATTTTGCTTGTCATTTTAAATTTGTCATTTTTGCATATGTCATTTTAAATCTGTCAATTTTACTGCTGTCATTTTTACATCTGTCATTTTTACATCTGTCATTTTAAATCTGTTAATTTTGCTTCTGTCATTTTAAATTTGTCATTTTTGCATCTGTCATTTAAATCTGTCATTTTGAATTTGTCATTTTGCATTTGTCATTTAAATCTGTCATTTTAAATCTGTCATTCTTAAAGCAACCATCTTACCAGATTTGAATTTTAGCGCTAACTCTGGGATTGGATGCTTTCACTAAGCTGAAACGTTTCCACCACTACCTTTTCTAGAAGAAATAATAAAGCCATATAGGAATTAAAAAAAAATTAATAAAGTTTAAAAATAAATAAGTTTATTAATATAGTGTTAAGGCTACATTTAATTTATAATAAAAAAAAATGTTGATAGAATGCTGATGATAGCTTGAGGACTTCAGGACTGACCTCTGTTTTCTATTTGTGGTCCAGGGGCTGTAACAACAACGACAACAATAGAACATTAAAAAGGGGTTTATTGTATAAACTTGATGTTTACTCGTACCTTATTTAATTCCACAAACAGGCAATCATCATAACAGTTTGTTTTCCCCAAGTACATCAAACCTAGAGAAATCGTTTTAGCTTCAATCTGCTGGTTAAGCTCGGTAACCCTTTGATCTGTTAACTTGTCGTTGATTCGCTTTGGTAGAAATGTAACATGCTTTTCGGCAACAACAATCACACTTTGACGTTTATCACGGCAAACGACTCTTTTGAATTGTAGTATCTCTGCAATTTCTTTTATTTTGTAATCACATAACTTCTTGATTGGCTTCTGGCTAACGGGAGATTTGTTCAATTGTTGTATTAGCAAATCCATTTTTTTTCTATGAAAAAAATAAACAAAAACTTAACACTCACAAGAATAATAAATGATTATTTTAACATACCTAGTTCAAGCAAACAATAACAATATTACTATCACCGTAACCGATGTCAAGAACAAACTAAAACGGAAGGAGGGTTTGACTGAGCTTTTATAAACTTCGAACCTGCTCGAATGAACACGATTTTAGATAAAATCTTAATTTATTACCCTTCGGAACAAAAAGGGTATTGTTAAAAAAAAGGGATCGACACCTGCACTGTCAAGTAACACGATTAGATAAAAATCTAAATTTATTACCCTCGGAGCAAAAGGATATCATTAAAAAAAGGTAGACACCTGTGCTGTCAATCAAGCAGCTGTTTTTAGATAAAAATCTTTATTTATTACCCCTCGGAACAAAAGATCGACACCTGCACTGTCAAGTAACACGAGTAGATAAAAATCTAAATTTATTACCGTCGGAGCAAAAGGATATCATTAAAAAAAAGGTAGACACCTGCGCCGTCAATCAAGCAGCTGTTTTTAGATAAAAATCTTAATTTATTACCCTCGGAACAAAAAAATCTTAATTAATTACCATCGGAACAAAAAGGGTGTCATTTTTTATAATTTACTACAACATTAAAAATTTTAAATTCAACTTTTAGATGTAACTATTGATAACTATTTAATTTATTACACACACGGACCCGAGCAAAGAAACTCGTTAACGAACAAAAGAACACCTGCGCTGTCAATGTAGGTAACACTTATCTATGTGACCGATCTTTTAAATAAAGGGTTGACAGTGTTAGAGCATTAAAACTATTTTTGTCATACTTTAGACATTTTTTTATTAAAAATATACCTATTTAAAGAAATGGTTTTTTCGATTTATCATAATCACATTTAACAGAAAAGTTTCAATGGATTATAATATTGATATACTGTAATAACAAAATAATCAAACATTTCATCACTCTTTGTATTATTAAGTACCTGTAAATCTCGCACGTTGACGGCTCTGATTTCTAAAGCTATTTCCAGGTAAAAAACCCTTTCTGCCTCTTAGAGCATTTAAAAGAACACACTTTAAATTTTTATAGAATTTTCTTTAAATAAAAAGCACACAATTAAATCAAACCTCAACTGTTTGCTACGTTCATTTATGAGTTGAAAGTTATAAACACATCCTTAAAAGGGAATCATATCGAATTTTGACAACAATCTGTCTATAGCCTAATAAACATAATATAATATTACCATTGCATTCTCTGTTCGCACAATACGTTGAAATTTATCACATACCTAACCACAAATAGAACCGAGAAAGACACTAAAGTACTTTTACTAGTATATAACATTCGAAAAAAAAAATGAAATGAATTGTATTGAGCAAACATGAATCACTAGGAAAACGTTTAAAAAATCCCTTTTTCAACCTTTGCAATGTAAAAGCATGCCTTCAAAGCAATAAATAATCTTTCTTTTAAAATAAATTAAAAAATAAAAACCTTGTAAATATATCCTAAATTGTTTCAGATAAAATTTGCATTAAAATTGATCTTTATAATTAACTTATAATATTTAATATCAATCTTTGGCATGATATCCTCATTTCGTCTAATTAACATATGCCTGCAGGCTATTAACCCTTTTTTTACAAATAGGTTTACCAGTGCGTCATTTTAAAAATGTATATACAAACTAAAGATGGACGGTGTTATACATTGAGCGTAATACAATTTAATTTAACCCTATGTTTTGTCTTATTATTATTATTATTATTCCAGTGTAGGCAGTTTAATAAATATTCAAGTAACTATCTTAAATTGCATGATGAAAATGTTAACGACGCTACTGCATCAAGACATACTTGAATGTTCTGTTAGCAAAAGGCGATATCGAATGTAACCTTTATTTAATACAGACAGGGTCATAACTTATTCGTCACACCTGCGTTCAATAAAAAACGGTATGACAGTTGAATGAATTATAGCCCCAGAGGGTTAGAGCGGTACACCGTTTTTATTCTAATAGATAAATCTAGAAGGTATGTCAACTCTGCCTCGGAAAATAACATTTCAAATTGATTTATGACCCGCACGTGTTCACCGGAGCGAGCGCTTTGTTCCTTTGTTAAGCGGACAAGTTGACTCGAGGTTTATTTTTTATCGTATTGCATAATATTGCGCAACAATTCGAACCTATAAAACCAACCTCAGGAAGCAGACCATCACTTGTTTGGGGTTACTCGAGGCATCAACACATGTATGTTTTTTATGCGTACTGTTAATTATTACGTTTGTGTTTGAAGTGATTTGTGCCATTCTTGATTGTTATTACCAATTGTTGCTACAGAGCCTATGTGAAATCTACAGCTTTAATCGAACAAAAAAGTAGGATTTATTATTATTATTGCTTTATAATAATCGGTAATCTCGTCCTCGCATGATTTTTCACGACAATATAACATAGTCGGTTTAAAATAATTATTTAAGTTACATTTGAACTATATATAACGTATTTTTTTTATAATAATAATAATAATTGTAAATTTGAATTTCAGCAGGAATAGTTTTATATTTATTTTAATTTCCCTAGTTTGATTATCGATTAAAGTAGTAATTGTTTTATGCGAAGTGTGATCGTTATTAGATGTTTATCTAGGGATTGTAACATAGTTATTTAAATCATAATTTGAGGTTATGCTTTTTAGATTGGCTAAAAGACTTTATTAATTTGCATTAAAATTGATCTTTATAATTAATTTATAATATTTAATAGCTTGCAGTGCATTTAAACTTTAATAATAATTAGTCAATGTTTATTTAAATTAACAGCATATAATCTTTGTTGTTTTTAGCCGTTCCTTATTTATTTTTATAATAATAATCTGTCAAAGGGATTTAGTAACAATTTAAATTAACAACATATAATCTTTGTTGTTTTAGCCTTTGTTAAGTGTGCAAGTGCGATATTTTTTGCTATTGTTGTTGTTACTCCTGTACAAAATGTCTTCTCTCTACGAAATGATCGATGAGAACGTGTCCACCATCAAGAAATTTGGCACCCTGAAACATCGACTGGTGTTTAAAGTAAACGACGCGTCAGTCGGTGAAGATCATTTGGAGCATTTTAAATCGGCCATTAACGAAATTTTGCGGGATGTGTTAAGCCGAGCACAACCAAATGATAAAGTAGGGGCCACATTTGAGTTTGATAGTTTCAAACAAAAACTTCCCGGCTACATGAGCCTCTGGCGTTCTGATGAAATCACCTTCAACGATGTCTGGGGCATTTTAGAATCGATTTTACAGAGCGATCCTGAAGCCTTGAGTTCGGACACCTTCAGGTTGATAGCTACAATCGTAACACCACCAGCCGGACAAGGTCGCTGTCGTAACGGTACGTACAGCACCTTTGCCGAAGAGTGTAGCCGTCGCAGAGGGATTGTCACGATTAACAACACCACCAGTGACAATCTATGCCTACCCAGGGCTTTGGTCGTAGGCAGGGCTCACGCAGATAACAGTGCTGATTACGTGAAGACACGCCGAAATCAGAGCGTGCAAAAGATAAAGGCCGAGGAAATGATGCGAGCTGCTGGAGTAGCTTTCATTCCACCGGAGGGAGCCGGGGTCAATGAATTAAGGTTGTTCCAGCAGTTCCTGGCCCCCAACTACAAGATAGTCGTGTATAGCTACGGCTCGAAAGGGCGTTCACTTATCTTTGAGGGGGTCGTTGATAATGATGCCGCAACAAAGAACATCAATCTGTTGTATCACGAGCATCATTATAACGTCATAACATCATTGACCTCAGCCTTTGCCTGCGATTATTTCTGTGAGCACTGCCACGTACCCTATAACAACAAGAGAGATCACCGGTGTGAAAAGTCCTGCGTAGGCTGCGGTAGCTCTCCGCCCTGCGATAGAACAGCGCAGCTGATTAGGTGTCCGGACTGCAGGCGAGACTTTAGAAGTCAAGCCTGCTTTAACATCCATCAGGAGGGCAACATGTGTCGGGAAGTTAAAAAATGCGAGGGATGTTTCAAAACCATCAACATCAAGACCCGGAAGCAGGCCCACGTGTGCGGGGAGATCTATTGTAAGATCTGTCAGAGCCATAAACCCGAAAACCATTTTTGTCATATACAGCCGGCTGGGTCTAGGAACACAAAGCAAGACACCTTGTTTGTGTTCTTCGACCTGGAGACCCGGCAAGAGAAAGAAATTGCGCCCGGCGTCAACCTCCACGAGCCGAATCTATGCGTTTTCCAGCAAGTCTGTTCTGAGTGTTACAATGACTCATCATCAGCTGCTACCACATGTGTAAGATGTGGTTTGCGAGAACAGATCTTGCGAGGAAAATGTATAGATGGTTTTCTCGCGCACCTGTTGGAGATGCGTAAAAAATTCAAAAAAGTTGTAGCAGTCGCCAATAACGGGCAAGCTTTCGACACACAGTTTATTCTAAATTACTTGATAACCAACAACACCTCATTACATCCGGAACTCATCATGCGCGGTTCAAAAATTCTGCTGCTGCAACTAGATAATCTAAAGATTATCGACTCTTTAAACTTTTTCCCCATGGCTCTGGCTGACTTGCCTAAAGCGTTTGATTTACCGGCTCCCAAAGGATACTTCCCGCCCCTCTTTAACACCGAGGCGAATGCCCATTACGTGGTTCCTCTTCCGGACATCAAATTTTACAGCCCCGACACCATGAAACCCCAGGCTCGTAAAGCGTTCCTAAAATGGTACGAGGCGAACAGGGACGGGATCACGGAGTTCGACATGCAACGTGACCTGGTCGAATATTGTCGAACAGACGTCGATATTTTGAAGAGAGCCTGTATCCACTTTAGGAATCTCTTTATTGAGGAATGCGACGTTGACCCGTTCACGGAAGCCATCACCATCGCCTCTGCCTGTAATCTCATGTTCCGGAGGAAATTCCTCAAAGAAAGCACCATTGGACTGATACCAAAGGGCGGTTATAGACGCGCAGATAACCAGTCTAAGGTAGCTCTCCAATGGCTGTTGCTGGAAGAACATCAAAGAGGTGTTGAGATTCAACACGCCGGCAGGCAGAGAGAAGCTATCGTGGGCGGGTTAAAGGTTGACGGGCTGTATGGTAATACCATATTTCAATTTCACGGGTGTTACTTCCACGGATGTCCCACCTGCTTCACTACCCGTCGCAACGAGCCTCTACACGACGATCCTAGCGACACCATGGATATGAGGCTCGAGAAGACCCGAGCCACAACGGAAAAGTTAAAGTCGCTAGGATACGAGATTGTTGAGCAGTGGGAATGCCGCTTCCGTAGGCAGTTAACACCCGAATTCAGACAACAGGTAGAGAAACATCCCTTGCTACTGAACACACCACTCATACCGAGAGAGGCATTTTACGGCGGCCGTACAGGGGCAGCAAAATTAAAGAGGGTTGCAAAAGACGGGGAAAAGATCCGGTATGTAGATGTATGCTCCCTTTATCCCTGGGTATACAAGTACGCCAAATTCCCAGTTGGCCATCCAGAAGTTTACGTAGGCAAGGCGGCTTGTGAAAATCTAATCAGGGATAAAGGGGGCCTGGAAAACATCAACGGCGTAATAAAATGCACCGTGTTACCACCTCAGGATCTATATCATCCGGTCTTACCCGTCAAGATGCACCAAAAGCTGCTGTTCCCTCTATGTCGCACTTGCGCCGAAGAATTGAACCAGGCCGAATGTCAGCACGGCGTAGAGCACCGAGTCATCAACGGAACCTGGGTCTTGGACGAACTGGTAATGGCCATACGAAAGGGTTACATCGTGCAGGACATACAAGAGATCTGGTCGTACGATGTAACCCAGTACAACAAAGCGTCCAAGACCGGGGGACTGTTTTCGGGATTCATCGACAAGTTCCTGAAGATGAAGCAGGAAGCCAGCGGTTGGCCATCTTCAATAACTGCCAACAACAGCGAGGATGGTATCGATGGAGTCCGGAAACAGTACGTTGATGACTACTTCGAGAACGAGGGAGTCTCCTTGGATTCGTTGAAGATCGTCAAGAACCCTGGTTTGAGATCGTTGGCCAAACTGATGCTGAATTCCTTCTGGGGTAAGTTATAATAACCTTATGTAGTTTTCTTTACTTAATATTTTTGTATTCTAGGGAAATTTGGTCAGCGCGAGAACCAGGCGAAAACAGCCATAATCAGCGAGTCCAAGGAGTTTTTCGACCTGTTGTCCAGCCCCGGCGTAGAAGTTAATCATGTGCAGGAAATAAATGACGAGGTGATTGCGGTTAACTGGCAGCATAAAGAGGAAGCAGCAGATCCTCTGTCGTCAGTTAATGTAGTCATCGCGGCATTTGTCACTGCACAGGCCCGTCTTAAGCTGTATTCCTATTTGGATCAGCTAGGCGAGAGAGTATTATACTATGACACAGGTAAGTCATTGTACTATCAAACATCAACATCGGTTATATTAGAGTTAATTTTTTTTTCGTTGTTTCAGATTCCGTAATATACGTTTCGAAGCCGGGCGACTTCGAGCTACCAACAGGAAGCTTCCTGGGTGACCTCACCGACGAGCTCGAAGAGTACTGTCCCGGATCGTATATTATAGAGTTTGTGTCAGGCGGGCCGAAGAACTACGCCTACAAAGTTTATTCCCCGACCACAGGACAGATACACGTGGTCGTCAAGGTCAAGGGCATCACCCTAAATCACGCAGCGATTCAAAAAATAAACTTTGAGTCCATGCTTAGACTGCTGGAAGGCATGGACGAAAAGATTATTGTAGAGTCCAACAACATCAGGCGTACGGCTGACCATCAGCTTGTAACGCGAGCGGAATCAAAAGTCTATAAGATAACGTTCGCTAAGAGACGGCGTATAGAAGATTTTGATTCCGTTCCGTTCGGCTATAGCAAGCGACCACGTGTATAAATATTTAAACCCTCTTGTATATATGTATGTGTGTAT
The DNA here is from genome assembly GCA_929113105.1 of Agrypnus murinus. NCBI lineage: Eukaryota > Metazoa > Arthropoda > Insecta > Coleoptera > Elateridae > Agrypnus > Agrypnus murinus. The sequence goes on from OV816025.1 coordinate 155,032,969, forward strand.
AGTAGTAGTATAGTTGTATTTTTAAGTTTTGTAAAAAATTGTATAGGTAGTATTATATTTAGATCTTAAGTAGTAAAATATTATCATAATGTATATAATTATTGTACAGTTCAATCGTTGTAGTAATAGACATGTGTATAGTAGTATAGTTGTATTTTTAAGTTTTGTAAATTTTTGTATAGGTAGTATCATATCTAACTCTTAAGTAGCAAAATATTTGTATAGTAATAAGTACATGTACAGTTCAACTGTAGTAGCAGTAGTCGGGGTTATGTTAATCACAAGAGATCGACCTTCGACTTGATGTAATTATTATTATAAGTGATGATAATGATGATGTCTAGGTTTATACTTTGTGTATACTATATTCGAAATTATTTAAGAATGTAATAATTAGGTAATTAGTTGTTGTAAATTGTTCAATCATCTTTTGTCAGTATAGTGTAGTTATAATAATAATAAGTGAAGCTGACAAGAGTTATACCTTATGTACAGTAATTATTAAAAAAGATGGTGAAACTTAAGGGTGATTGAATGTAAATCACAAGAGGATACTCAGGGGAACATACTCATGAAATAAGATCTGATAAACGCGATTTTGTTCTTTTCAATTATGTAGTAGTAGTAGATCAAGACATTGTTGAAAAGAATATTTGGCATAACAAAGCGTACAAAGCATTCAATAGGATGTTTCATGAAAAATGAGTATGTCTTCATGGTTATCCGAGCAGATTTCAACCTAATAATAATTGTTTAGTTATTTTGATTATTGTCTAGTTGTTTAATAATTTTAAGAAACATTGTCGTAGAATAAAAGATGTTCTATCAAGGTTATCCGAGAACAGATAGTTGTTTAGTTATTTAAGTATTATTGTTTTGTTGTTTAATAATGTTTTGAGAAAGATTGTCATAGAATAAAAAGATTAATGTTTTATATATGTGTATTATTACTATTCTCACCCAGCTGTACCATGGCATGAAAAGTGATAGCTATAACTGAGAGAGAGAATGAGGTAATTACCTACACACACCTGCCTGTGATGATGATGACGTGTCAGCGACAGGATGAAACTTGTCTGCCAGCGATGACCGCTTGTTTACCGTATGCGTGTTACTGAGCATGCGCTGGATCTAGGTAAGTATAGGTGACTATATAAAGCCGACCGTTGTTAGCGTGTAGCAGTAGACAGTACGTGTGCAGCAGCAGTAGCAGCAGCAGCAGCAGCAACTACGATGATGTCAAGCAGTCCTAATTATTGTTATGATAACTGTGAGAGCGAACCCCTGGAAATAGGTAAGTTGTTGTTGTTGTTTATAAAACTTCAAGTTTATATGCTAATTTGTGTCTATTTTGTTGCTGTTGCTTGTTTAGATGAAGAAGGTTCGGATGTTGCAGATCATGCATCATCATCATCATCAACAACAAGTACCGACAACGACGGTCAAGCGTGGAACAACGAAGTCGAAGAAACAGGTAAGATGTTTAAGACGTTTTTAAGATGTTTTTGTGTGTGTTTATGCTTATATTAATCGATTATTGTATTATTATTGTTTTAGTGTTCCTGTCCCAGCAGCAGCAGCAGCAGCCTCTATACTACGCTGATGACGTTGTAGTAGCATCAGCAAACTTTACCATCATAGATACACCAGTAGCAGCAGCTAAACGTGAAGTACGTGTTCAACTGTTCGGGGCTGTCCAGTATCCGCTGTATGTTACGAGGCCTCCCGGGGAAAAAGAAAACTACGACCATATACACAACATCCAAGTAGGACTTATTCCACCCGACGACGACGACGACCAGGGAGAATTTACCGTGGTAGTGAAGCTCGAGTGCGTGAATAGCATATGTGAGTATGGTGAATTGGTGTTGTCGGAACGGGACTGGTTCGAGCTGTATGATATACGAGTCGAGGCAATGTTTAAAAATTTCTTTCATGGTTGCTGCTGTTGCAACAAGGACAACAGTGTACTACATTGCGATAAACATTTGAAATTCCATCTATGTGACAATTTATACATCGAGATTATTCACAACGAGTTTTTCGGCAACAGGGTGGCCATACATGATAAACAGCGGACTATAACCTTAAAAGATTACGAGTTTCAGTCTATACTGCATTTAGCACCGTTGATCAATCATCATGCTCGAACGTTACGTCACCTGGACTTTTCGCGTTTCTACCACGCAAACATAGAGAACGTAGCAGAAGGTCAACTGAGACGCCATGAAGATGCCTATAAATCGCTCCCGACATCCGATTCAATTTTATTCACGTCCGAACTGTTATGCGGTTACTACTCAGCTACCAGTTTAATAGACAACACAGCAGCAGCAGCAACTGGTGGCGGATTGAACTCGTTCATTTTATTAGAAATAATAAAACATTATCCGCAAAAGTTTATCGATGCCGTACGTACACGACTGCAATCATATCAGCAGCAGCAGCAGTCGGAGACGTCAACGACAACAACGTTTGCACCGTCGTATTAAGAACACCATGGCGGAAATAAACTATCTTAGAAATAGGCTACAAAAATATTTGAACAATTTGCAAGTGTTACGCGATGATCTCAACTCATACTGTGTAATGAATAATTTGTCAAATCATATGTTACAATTGTCCATTAAATATCAAAATAAATAATATGTATAAACATTGTTGTTGTTTCATTTACTAGCACAGGGTGAAGGGGCTGACTATATAAAAAGGTAGATCGTTATCAGCGAGAGAGTACACGAATAAAGCCGAAGATTTCCGACGGCGAACATCCTAAGCTACAAAACCGGTAAGTAGTCATACTATGAGAGAGAGAGAGAGAGAGAGAGAGAGAGAGAGAGAAAGAGTTTCAGCTTAGTGAAAGGATCCAATCCCAGAGTTAGCGCTAAAATTCAAATCTGGTAAGATGGTTGCTTTAAGAATGACAGATTTAAAATGACAGATTTAAATGACATATGCAAAAATGACAAATTCAAAATGACAGATTTAAATGACAGATGCAAAAATGACAAATTTAAAATGACAGAATCAAAATTGACGGATTTAAAATGACAGATGTAAAAATGACAGCAGTAAAATTGACAGATTTAAAATGACATATGCAAAAATGACAAATTTAAAATGACACGCAAAATTGACAGATTTAAAATGACAGATGTAAAAATGACAGACGTATAAATGACAGCAGTAAAATTGACAATTTAAAATGACAGATGTAAAAATGACAGACGTATAAATGACAGCAGTAAAATTGACAGATTAAAAATGACATATGCACAAATGACAAATTTTACAATTGACAGATTCACAGTACAGATTCAAATTTAGCGCGCGCACCACATGCTGTGATATAAAATGGTTGCCTCTACATCATACCGGTAGTAATACAGATTTCTTCATGACGCCGCGGCCCTCTAGTAGTAGTAGTAGTAATACACAGCCCGTCGATAATACAGATTTCTTCATGACGCCCTCTCTTAGCAATACACACTAATTGTAGCATTACGCCCTCTATTGGTAGCACACAGATTGCCGGTAATACAGATTCCCGTAATGGCGGACGGGCGTGGCCAAAATGGCGCCCAAAGGTCCAAAATGGCGCTCGTCCAATCAGAGAACAGCATGCGTGTCATCCAAAATGGCGCTCGTCCAATGAGAGAACAGGAGGCGTGTCATCTAAGATGGCGTCGACCAATCAGAAGCAAGGGGAGGAGCTAGAGGAGAGGGGATAGCCAATCAGAGCGCAGCAGGCGTGGCCAAAAAAAACAGGATGGGCTGGTCTCAAGTACCCCAATACCTACTTATATAATTAATTAGATTTATGTAATTAATATAAAATGTTACAGTTAAATGGTAATACGTAGGAAAAACGTGAACTCTGTTACCTGTCGATCGTTAAGGTACATTAAAGCGGGATTATTTTCAAGTGTTTTCATGAATTTTTTAATTCGTTATTAATAAAAATTATATCAAATATCTTAAATTATTATTATTGGTAGAACATTAGGTAATTACTTTTATCGATTATTTCATTCTACTTCGTTTTTGACCAATCGCAAGGCTTTATTTTTTGGATTACAGCGATAATTCGATAATTTTTTATTGTCCTTTTCGACTGTTTTTATCTTCGTGACAACGCTGAAAACTAGTGTCACATGTGTCCCATTTTTTACTTTCATGTCAAATACTAATCTTTATGTTAATAAGTAGATGCTTAAATAAACAACTGTATCATGAAATAATCTTACCGAATTACATGCTCGTGCTTCTGAAATTATCTGTTGTAATACTCAAGTTGATTGAAACGCAACACTCGTGTCATTTTTTGACAAATTTCCCTCCGTTGCACGTCGGGAAATTAAAACGTCAAAAAATGACACTCATGGTTGCTAATCAACGTTCGTATTACAAGTCGATAATTTCGAAGCACTCGTGTAATTACAAGTGATAAAATTCCATAGTTACTAAGTCGATTCATGTCATGTAACAGCGTGAAGTTAGCAACGTTGCCGCGCGCTTGGTTGGATCGCGGAAGATCTTACTCGCGAGCGCGGCCGCGGTCGCGAGTCTGGCTGGATCGCGGATAATCTTGAAATGCAACTTTGAGGTCCCTTTAAAATAACATGGGATTTTGTGCTCATACTCACATAGCCTATCTTAATGTCTTTATTATATGTTAACATCATATATAATAATCTAACTAGTAAGGAGTCCTAATCAGTTTAGTACCTTATTAGATCAAAATTATTAAAATGTTATCTGCTTGCCTATTATTATTTGTTTTCGATAAGCGTAGGTATAAGGTATCCTTAAAGTAAACTCTATTACGAACTGTTTTTCATAAAAGAATGGACTTGAAAAAATATAATGCTTTCTATTAAATTTATAATGAAGCTGATTAATTATATCTAGTATTTATTGAAAACGTGATATTATGGAGGCTTCAACTAATATAATTCTCTAGTTTGATATTTCGGATCTATGTTTCTAATAATGTTTATAATATTTATAATAGTTATGCAACGGTATTTAAAAGAAAGTTGTAAAACTAATGATAAAGGTTACCTTGATTTGTTGCTAACACTTACAAAGAATATATACACTTTTGTTAATAATATAAACAATTTCAATACAATTTAAACACGTTTGAAGTTTAAAATAATATGTGTTTATAATAGCTCTACAAGCTTGTCTTAACATGAAATCGCGTAGATGACAAGATCTTACACAGGTGTGCGCTGTCGCGCGCCGGATCGAGTAGCGGATGACCTCGAGTCGCGAGTCGGCGCACTATCATTTGTCACGTTTTCGGCGTTTTGAACCTTCATAAGAAATAACATGGGATTTTGCGCTCGAATTGGTGTTGCCTATCTACTCAAATTACAAACATTTCCACATAAATACAACACTATTAGCTACATCCATATAAAATTAGATTCAATTATGTCGAGTAGTTATTGAAATATTATTTGTTAAAAGTTAGTGGAAAGCTACAAATATCTTGACCGGATAATAAGAAGTGATGGAAATCTTGAAGTTGAACTTAACAACCGAATTACTTCAGGAACAAAATTATACTCCATAATTAAGACTATAATTAACAAAAAAATAAATTTCACAGAGAACAAAAACTATTGTGTACAGCAGCGTGCGGTGCATACGAAACAGTGGAAGTAATCGCGATACGACGTATGCACTCGAAGGCAATGTCTACGAGCGTGATAGCTCGTATAGTAGAGTCAATTTTTGCATCTAAAGATAGAGACTTGAAATCTTTTCTAATGCCTTTAGTACTGGACCAATGTAAAATGTATTATGCTTAAAATGGGGGCACGACCCCTTGTTGGTTGAGACCCCCATTTTATACCCCTAATTTAATAACGCAACCAAATTGAGCGAAATTTATGTTGGAAGGGTTTTTGAGGTAGCTGATTATTAATCCAATGAAAAAATTGAAAAATTCAAAATGGCGGTCCTAAGATAAAGGCCTTTGGGATTGAGAATGCGATTTACACCGTTTCTATTGATTTTAGAGAAAAATACAAAGAGTCAAGAAGTGCTTAGAATGTGATTTTTCAAAGGAATACACTATTTTGGTTACCGTATTATGTAACCGCTTCGCTTTCCCATAGTGGGAAACCTATTATGTCAGAACCCCTTTCAGGAGAAAATGTAGAAAGATGTAAAAATATGTATATAGATAATTAACAATAGTATTAACATCGTTTTCATTACACAATAGTAGTTTTGGCGCTATTTGTATCATCATCCTGTAACTCATCTTCATGTATGGGGGCTAGTATACTGTTTGAGCAGTTATTACCATAACAATATTGTCTTATAATTTTCTTAATGCTGTCTCCTAAGAAAATTATAAGACAGCACTTAAGCAAACCAAGTCGAAAGAAAGAAGAAGAAATACCTAAATAGGGAAGAAGGAACCAACTCTTTCGATATGTAATGATTTTTGAATTGAGAATACAAAGAAATTCTCCCGAATTTTTTTACCGATTTACATTTCTGAACTGGCAACCCTTTTCGTTCCGTTTATGTTTGACGGGGATTCCCCACAAACGTTGAGATAAGTAATTATTTCCAGTAGTTTGTATATAAGTACTATAATATTTTTGGGGAATACCCTTTTATCCTACATTCCTACAACGCGACATTTTAGGGAAATCCCTAAAATATTATATATAAGCAAAAATTGTATTATTTTTTCATTACTTTTTCTGAAGACTCCTGGTAAAAATGTTCTGTGCTATACTCTAACAAACAAATGAAGAATCTAGGTCGCCGAAATCACTAGGGCTAACTTGCATACCACATAGCGAATCACGCGGGCAACGTACGTCACTGACATTTTTAACAGCTTAAATAATATCAGTGTTGCTTGAAATCTGATCTTATATTTTATGTGTTTACCAGGTGGTGATTACGCGGCGACATAGATCCTTCATTTGTTTGTTAGACTATAGAGACTAATTGCAGTCACATTTGTAAATAGTGTAGCGGTAGCCATGAAAAAAGTTACTAAGTGATATAAAATTAAAGTGTTTTATCTATTTATGCGAAATATATGCCAAGTCTACAAGTTCTAATCTGCATTCTATTCTATATTGCATTAAATTTAAAAACAAATCATTTCTTGTGTGTTTTTTAACGTATTGTAACGTTCTTTCTAAAAATAATAATACAAGTGCTGTTTAAATCGTCTATTCACAAACAAATATTTATTTCTATACACTAATGAATACACTATAAATTAACGCTATGATTATAAACCATTAAAAACTATTATTTACAGACTATGAATTTCTAATACAACATTTATATTCACTATTTATTTTGTAATACACAGTTAATGACTTGCTGTTGACTGCCTCTCTTTTATCCGCAATCCGCTTTTATATCCTCATATAAACGCACCAGAAGTCGCTGGAACCTTCTATGTATTCTAGAAAATGCTAGAATAAACCGCGTCTGATTTACATGCTTGTGCGATGCGTCATTCTCTCGAAGGCGGCAGAACACAGCACCTGTCGCTCGAAAAGAGGTTCGTTCCTTTTCTCTCTTGTTACACTGCCCCCCTCTTCAAGTCTGTTCTGTCCCAGAACAGGTTTTATGCTCTGGTTCCTGTAGAACGGGTCATGACGATATCGACAGTCTTCACCTCGACTACACGTTCCATTACGGTAGAAATAACAGTCTACACTCTTCGTTGGCCTTAATGCGGGTTGTGGGTCAAAATTGCAGACGAAGATCTTGACGTCCGTACCTCTAAAGACAACTTCCAGCATGTTTCTAACGATTCTCCAATCCAGCTGGTCCCGCCCACAGCCGAGTTTGGGAACTGCCAATTTGTTAATTCCCCTGGTAAGCAACTCGATCCTCAAATTCCATAGTGCCCTCCACAAGTCGGCGTAACTCGGTTTCTGGTAGTAAAACTGCTTGGTTACCAAGTAGTAAATGGATCGGTCATGATCAGGCAAGCGTAAGGATTTACCAACAGAGGGATTTTGTTCTCGAAGTTCATTCAGCGGTCCAAATTTATTTCTAAACACTACTGCGATCCCCCTGGACATACGGAGATCCGCGGAGACACAGTGGGCAATGGAATAATTACCAGGGACCCGGAAGAGATCTTGTTGCATCTCAGTCGTGACTCCGAATCGCGCTTTTCTAGTTCCAGAGAACGCAGCCATAAATTCTCTAAAGGTTGGTTGATCATCTTCAGGCCTTACGGTATTGATAGTCACCTCAGCCTCATCTTTCCGATCCGGGACTGCGTCATTATTTCCCTCATAGTGCGCCAGACGATTGGAGTGTACCACCTTTGGTTTCCCCCTTGGCAACTTCTGGATGCGATAAATCAAGTCATTTATTCGTTTCTTCACCTGGTATGGACCCTCCCAATTTCGCTGTAACTTTGGAGAATAGCCACGACGCCTTTGCGGATTATATAACCAGACAAGCTCTCCAGGTTGAAACCCTCCTTCTTGGGCTCTCACATCGTACGTAGCCTTCATCCGGTCACTCGCGATTCGACTATTATTTCGGGTTCGGTCGTGAATATCCTCCAACTTCTTCTTTAAGTTGATGACATAATCATTCCCGGCTACCTCCTGCTCTATAGGTGGAGACCCAAATTCCAGATCACACGGTAACCGTAACTCACGTCCAAACATTACAGACGCTGGTGACTGACCGGTTGTTTCGTGGACCGATGCACGATAAGCCATCAGGAACAGATGCAGGTATTGGTCCCAGTCTCGTTGATGATCGGAGACGACCTTGGCCAAATATTTGCCCATTGTCCGATTCATGCGTTCTACCATTCCATCGGACTGCGGATGTAACGGTGTGGTCCGAGTCTTACGAATGCCCAACATTCGACAGACTTCTCCAAAGAGTACAGACTCGAAATTGCGGCCTTGATCCGAATGCAGCTCCATGGGCACTCCGAAACGACTGAAGAACTCTTTGACTAGTACGTCAGCAACAGTCGCAGCTTCCTGGTTTGGTAGGGCATATGCTTCTGGCCATTTGGTAAAATAGTCCATTGCCACTAAGATGTATTTATTCCCATCGTCGGTTTCGGGAAATGGTCCGGCAATGTATATAGCTATTCTCTCCAGAGGACTACCCACATTGTACTGCCTCATAGGTGCTCTTCGCTTCCCCAAGGGTCCGTTGCCAGTGGCACATAATTCACATTTCCGGCACCACTCCTTCACGTCTTCTTTACAATTGACCCAATAAAAACGCTCCCTAACTTTCTCCAAAGTCTTTTTCACACCGAAGTGTCCTCCTGAGGCACCGTCATGGAGATGTCGCAATACTGTAGCCACTCGGCTTCTTGGAACCACGAACTGAGACCTAATGGTGGTGCCATCTTCACTCTCCAGTACTCGCTTCAGGAGATCGTCTTCCACCTTCAAGGACTCCCATTGGGCCCAATATGCTTTGAGCGTTCTGTTGAAAGGGCTGACGGCCTCCCAGGCAGGCCTTTCTCCCACGCGCTTCCATTCCAGTACCATTTTTAGTTCGGGATCAGCCTCCTGCTGTCGTTGCAATTCTTCCGGCAACCAATTGTCGTTGACGATGGTAGTCCTTAATACTTGGCAAACCCTCTCCTCCAAACGAGAGCAATGACGGCAATCCGTTGGACAGGGTCTTCTTGAAAGAGCATCGGCATTTCGATGACTAGTGCCCGCTCGATGTTCGGTGTCAAAGTCGTATCCTTGCAATCGTTCGATCCACCTTGCGATCTGGCCTTCAGGATTACGGAATTGTAGAAGCCATTTCAACGCTGCATGGTCCGTCCTCAATAAAAACTTCCGTCCGTACAAGTATTTGTAGAAGTGCTCAACGGACTTCACGACGGCCAATAGTTCTTTTCTGGTCACACAATAATTCCTTTCGGCTTTCGACAAAACCTTACTAAAATAGCCGATGACCTTTTCTTGTCCATCCTGTATCTGAGAAAGTACCCCCCCAATGGCCAGATTACTTGCATCTGTGTCAAGTATGAATTGCCCTTCTGTCCGTGGATAGCTCAATATTGGTGCTGTTGTCAGGGCACGCTTCAGCTGTTGGAAAGCTGTTTCACACTCTCCGCTCCAAACATACTCGCGCCCATCTTCAGTTAACCTTGTCAGAGGTTTCGCTATATTGGCAAACCCAGGAACGAAACGCCGGTAGTAGGTACATAACCCAAGAAAACTACGAACTTGGTGTTTATCTTTCGGTGTTGGCCACTCTTGAACTGCACGAATCTTATCGGGGTCGGCTGCCACTCCATTTTGTGATACGACGTGCCCGAGATATTTCACTTCCTTTCTGAATATGTGGCACTTTTTCGGACTCAGTTTCAGATTGGCTCCACGTAGTCTTCGGAACACTTCCTCTAGGTTTTTCAAATGTTCGTTGAATGATTTTCCGACTACAATCACATCATCTAGGTATACCAGGCAGGTCTTCCACGACAGCCCTCTCAGGATGGTCTCCATTAAACGCTCAAAGGTGGCCAGAGCGTTACATAAACCAAAAGGCATAACCGTAAACTGCCATAGTCCGGAACCAATAGTGAACGCGGTCTTCTCCCGGTCTTCAGGTTCCATTTCAACTTGCCAATAACCACTCTTCAAGTCCAAAGTCGAAAACCATCGTGAACCAAACAGGGTATCTAACGTGTCGTCGATGCGTGGTAAGGGATAGCTGTCTTTCTTGGTCACGTCGTTAAGCTGCCGATAGTCCACACAAAATCTCGTTGACCCGTCCTTCTTACTGACCAGGACCACCGGTGATGCCCATGGACTGCTGGATGGCTCGATGACCCCTTGTTCTTCCATATCAGTAATAATCTTTTCGGCTTCTGCTCGCCTTGCTAGAGGTAGACGCCTCGGCTGCTGACGGACAGGCATAGAGTTGCCTGTATTGATTTTATGTTTTACTATATTTGTTCGTCCCTTCTGGCTATCGTCAAGAGCGAAGATATCTTGGTATCGGTGAACCAAACCCTGTACCTCTTTCACTTCCGTTCTGTTAAGGTCTTCGCACGAACTAGTAACCATACCCACTAATTTTCCACCATGGTCTTTGGGCACTGGTTTTGGAACATCAGCCATACACCTGGCTACTCGGAATACTGGCACACACTGTCCCACAAGGGTACTCTTCTTCAATGTCACCGGATCCACATTAACGTTCATAAGCCTCACCGGTACAGTCTTTCCAACCTTGATCAGCGCTTTTCCCACCAATATGCCACTATGGATCTTCTTATCACAAACAGGCTCCATCATTCTCACACATCCTACCCGAAGATCTCCATCCAAACCTGCCTCGACAACCATCTCGCTTTGACCCGGCAATATCACATCTTCTGTCAGCAAAACCCTTACGACAGGATCTTCTCGTGGGTGCAACGGAAGTTCTTCGTTACCAACCTTCAAAACACCCTCCTTCAAGTCCAATGTAAAACCAAATTTTCTCAGGAGGTCCATTCCCAAGATGAATTCGTCAATGATGTCGGCTACCAGCACCTCATGATCACGTTCTTCACTTCCAATACCAATCTTCATCTTCACCACTCCGCGTGTTGGTATCACTTCACCTGTTGCTGTACGGAGTTGAGTAGTTGTGGGTAACAACTTAATACTTGATCGTAGAACATCAGGGCGTACGATGGATTTTGTCGCCCCCGTATCAATAAGTAGTGGAACAGTTCGGTTAGCAATCTTCCCATCTACGAACAAACTGCTGGTACTGTTCTTCGATGTTACGGCATGGATGGTGATCCCCGGGGCATCTCCACTCAAGGTCAACGTTCGCCCCTTCTCGTCGACCCCCTTTGGTTTTCAGACGGCTGAACTTGTTTGGGTTTAGGGCAGCGGCGTCGTATGTGCCCTTGTTCACCGCAGTTCCAGCAACGGGGTCCTCGAACTTCTTGAGGATTCTTTTTACGGTTCTCTTCCTTCTGAAGAACTCTCATTAATAATTCTTCTAGGCGATCTTTAGAACCTTCAACTTCTTCCAAAACGGCCCGAACACGTCCGTGACCTCGGGACGCTTGTTTTGCAGCTTCAAATTCTAAGGCGTGAGCAAGCGCATCATCAGTTGTTCTTGGTCGTGCCAGCCTCAATGATTGTTGTGTTTCTCCGTCTCTTAACCCATCAATGAAGGTCTGCACAGCCAGTTGTCCCAGAAATGAATCGGGTGCCGTAGGGTACGCCAATCGGACAAGCCGCGCAACATCGGCTTCAAACTCCTGCAGGCTTTCTCCATTCTTCTGGATACGATTCTTCACTTGCGCGTGATAGACTTGTTGAAGATGCGCGTCTCCATATCTCATTTCCAATCTAGACACTAACAATTGGTAATCATTTTCCTGTCCTGCTGGGATTGTTTGCAGGACGTTCAACGCGTCTCCACGCAAAGCCACAGTTAGAGAAACGGCCTTTTCCTTGCGTGTCCATCCTTTGGCCCCAGCGGCCGCCTCAAATTGTTTGTAGTAGGTGGACCAAGGTATCTTTCCATCGAACGTGGGTGGTTTTACTTTTATCCCTACAGCAGGATCCTTTTCTTCTTTAAATTGTTTCTTTACTTCATTAAACGGCCTCTCAGAAGTTGAGGGAAACCGTAGTTGCCTCATTCTATCTTCCAGCATTTCGGCCATATCGTCTTTCTTAGTTGTTGGTGGTAATTGCATTTGGGCTATTTTATCTTCTACCATCTTTATTACCCTATCTTGTTCCGCCAATCTACCTTCCAATAGTCCTAACGCGCTGGCATTCTCCAAAAATTCTTCGAAAACTTTATCTTCCAACGCTTTGACATTTTCCAACAATTCTCCTTTAAGCCTTCTAGAACTTTCTTCGGACTTTTCTAGTAATTCTTCTTTAAGCCTTCTAGAACTTTCTTCAGATTTTCTGGAATTCTCCAGTATTTCTTCCTTTAGCATTCTAACAGTTTCTTCGGCCTTTTCTAGTAATTCTTCTTTAAGCATTCTAACATTTTCTTCGGACTTTCTAGAATTCTCTTCGTGTTTTTCCAATACTTTTTCTTCCAGCGCTTTAGTATTTTCAAGTAATTCTTCTTTTAAAATTCTAGAATTCTCTTCGGACTTTCTAGAACTTTCTTCCATTTTACTTAACAACAAACTAGTATCAATTGCGGGTCCAGGTATTTCGAAGCGGTAATTTTCAGGATCTTCCTTCTGTTCTAAAAGCCATTCTCTTAGCCGATTTATCAAAACTTCTTTCTTTCCATTACTATCCAAGTCCCTCTCGTCCAATTCCCGTTTTAAATCTATTACTAAGAGATCTTTCAATAGTTTCATCACCATTTTAATCGTTTGTTGAAATTAATTTTAACGCTAAAAATTTATTCTCACAGCACTTTATTTAATTATTACGCGATTTTATTTATTTTAGAACACCACACCTGACAACACTGTAACGTTCTTTCTAAAAATAATAATACAAGTGCTGTTTAAATCGTCTATTCACAAACAAATATTTATTTCTATACACTAATGAATACACTATAAATTAACGCTATGATTATAAACCATTAAAAACTATTATTTACAGACTATGAATTTCTAATACAACATTTATATTCACTATTTATTTTGTAATACACAGTTAATGACTTGCTGTTGACTGCCTCTCTTTTATCCGCAATCCGCTTTTATATCCTCATATAAACGCACCAGAAGTCGCTGGAACCTTCTATGTATTCTAGAAAATGCTAGAATAAACCGCGTCTGATTTACATGCTTGTGCGATGCGTCATTCTCTCGAAGGCGGCAGAACACACCACCTGTCGCTCGAAAAGAGGTTCGTTCCTTTTCTCTCTTGTTACAGTATGAACATTAACTTAAATACTCGTACGTATAAACCGACTTCATAATTTTAACAGTTTGGTCCTAATATTTTTAACTTCTGAAACGATTTTGATGAAAAATGCTTATTGTTCCCTAAGCTAAAGGGTCATACATAGGCAAGATTAGCCCGAGACAGGGAAAAATAGCACAAAAGAGGCCCATAGCTATACCCAGCAGTGAGTCGAAACAGGTTGATGATGATGATGAAGTTGAAAGATACATATGTCGATAAAAAATATTTCAATCCATTCAGTAGTTTCTGAGAAATTCTTTAACAAACATACATATATACTTACAAACATACATACATACTCTCATGAACTTTTGTATATTTGTTCAGAAGCCCCAGAAGACTAACATGTGAATATTATACAATTCCAACAATATCACATACTATATAACATCCCATCTTTGGAATAGCAAGCTCATGACTTATATGGTGTTAGTGTAAAGTAGGGTTGCCAACTTTTGAAAGTACGAAGTAAGGACAGTTAAGAATTTCCAGTAACGTGATTTCTTATATGCATTTACAATAATAACGATTTTCCAATGTTATTTAAATGAAAACGAATCGTCAAGGTCGTTAAGGGCTCTATTGCTCGCGAAGCGGTTCTCTTAACCTACATAAGAGCTTACCTTTAGTAATAAATTGTTTATAGGAGCCAAAGTTTTTCCGAATTATTTACAGAATCGTGCTATATCGAGTTTTGTTAGTTATTGTAAATAATATTATCAAAATAATTTAACAGCCGATACTACACTGAAAAAATCTTGGTTGACCCAGTTGATATTTATTATTTAATTCAACTAATAACATTTTAGTTTTGCTAACTAAATGTTTCGTTGAGTTAATAAAATTTAGTTTCCACAACTATATTTTTTTCTCAGTCTACGCGGCATTACAGATTTTCGAAAATCTGAATTAGCGGATTTTCCAGGCAACTTACTTTGTGGCGTCATTGTAAATATACTTACTATTTTAAGCACTGTAATCAATTAATACGTACTGTCAGTAGACATTACTGTAATTGTAAAAAAATTATAAAAAAGTAATTAATTATAAAAAAGAAGCAAAGAAATAAGGATCGTAAATGAAACAAAGCAATTAAAGCAAAAAAACAATAATGAAGCGAAAGACATGAACAGACAGCATGACCGACTGGAAGGAGCGCTTGATTTACAATTTAAAAACCCCCGTTCTATCTTGGGGTATTTCTTTGTAATACAGTATTTAATATATTTCATAAATAAACAATTTGTTTATAATTATAAGGTTTATAAACGGAAATTATTTTTATAATTTATTTTTTTTAATATAATAATACATAGTTTAAACAACTACTATAAAATTAAGGGATAATTTTATATAATTATTATGCTTTTTTATAAATATTAGATTTATAAAAAATTATTTGTAAAATAAACAATTCATTAAAGAAAAACGAAAAAGGATGAAAAATGGCATACATTAAAGAAGAAAAAGACGTGAACAGACAGCATGGGCGACTGGAAGGCGCTCTGGATTTACTACTACAAAACCCGGGTCTACTCCCGGTTCGTTTAATAAAATATTTAATATATTTCATAAATAAACATTTTTTTTATAATTATAATATTAAAAAAAAATAATTAATAAAATTATTCCTTAATTATGTAGTCGTTTAAACTATAAAAATAAAACTAAATGATTATGCATACCATATCAGTATGTAACTGTAAGCTATTTCTTTTTATGATCAATATAAAGTCTTCCGTGGGCCATACTGTCTGTTCATGTCTCCTTTTTTGTTTGCTTTTTATTATTACTTACTTTATTGTTAATTACTTTTTGATGATTTCTTACAATTACTAATTACAGAACTTATTATTTGATTAAGATTAATTAATCAATAATTAATATTAATCAGTCAGCAATTAATATTAATTAATCAACAATTAATATTAATTCATGTATGCATGCTATTTCTGATATCACTGCCTGAAAATGCTCAGTTTCTCTGAATCTATCCCTCTCCAAGAATAATGTGTGTTGGGGACCTAGTTCAAGAGGTTCCCCTTACCGATGCTCCCCAGTAGATGTTCAGGACTGTTTGAATATATACGTAATGGCAATGCCTTCTTTATTTACAAGCCGTGCTGTAAAAGCGGCAATGCAGTCGGTGGTCCGGCAAGGTACTAGGTTAGAAGGTTAGCCTCGCATGTGTCTTGATATATCAATGCGTGATAATGGTGTACGTTTAGTTATTTTGTTGTTTACATATTATGCAAACAACGAAATAACTAAACATACACAATTTTCACGCATTGATGTATCAATGGACATGTGAGGCTAACCTTCTAGCCTAGTACCTTGCCGGACCCCCGACCGCGTTGCCATGTCTACAACACGGCTTGTAAATAAAGAAGGCATTGGTAATGGTCAATCAGTCTCATAATGTAAAACTTCAACTGCGGCTTGACCATTAATAATTAACGCCCGTAAATTAATAATTAATATGCCGTAGATTAGTTGTTAAGTTATGTGTTAGTTGAAGTTTATTAGATATTTAGTAAATATCTACAATTTATAATTCTTAATTCTCGAAATATAATTTCCGTGATTAAAATAAAATTTAAAATTTTAATTAAAATATTGAATCATTTCCGTTGATTGTTTTAAATAAGGACAAAACCCATCTTTTTCTATAACAAGAAAGGACGAAGGACACACTCGTAGAAAGAAGGACTGTCCTTCCGAAGAAAGGTCAGTTGGCAACCCTAGTGTAAAGGGCGGCGAATATTATTTTTGCCCGGAGCAGCTAAATAACTAGATCGGGCCCTGAATACAGCCTGTTCAAATTGTTATAGTAGTAATTGCTCAAACAGTATACTAGCCCCCTCACAAATTATTTATGAATATTTTACAAACTGGTTGCCACACAACAGGGTTAGTACGTTAAACTCAAACCACAAAAATATCAAATAAAATAAATACTCTAGTAAAGCGCTATAATCGTAGATAGTTTTGATTATATTCTGTGGCCGAAGCTTTTTTTAAAACTTTATTTATTGAATATAATAAAACACATTTATATATTTCGTTTGCAGTCGTAGAATATATTTTATTATTTTTAATCGAGAGAAAACTTTATCTCTTTTAACATTTAGAATACAAATATTAATATTACTTTGTCTGTAATTATTTAACGAGTTTAAGAGTTTAAATAATTAAATTTGAATTAACACACTTAACAGAACAATTTTAGAATTCACATTTAAATGACATTAAGCAAAATAATTAATTAAAACTCGAATGAGCCTTTATGTTTTTACTAGCAAGACAATTTTAAAGTCCACATCTAGTTTTAATACTCACTCAGGATAAACACTTGTTGAATACTCAATAAAGACTTGTGTGTTGAATGAATATTTAATAAAGACTAAAGACTTAAGATTAAAACAGAGGTATTTATACCTTATCTGCCTACACAGTTCTCATAGTCATGAGAGAATAAATGCCAAAGAAGTTCTCATAGAGATAACATAGACTTAGCAGAAAAACTGTAATTTGATATCGTGAGTTTTATTATCTTAAGCAATTCTCATGTAACATGATCTTATCTATAGTGCGATTCTACGTACGTTACTAGATAAAACGTTGTAAAAGATACATGTGTAAAAACATTCGCTCGTGTTTTAAACCGTTCACGCAATAAAGAACGACTTTTTACTGTTATAGCACTTACAGTGTGTAAAATTATAAAAAGCATTAACTTGATTAATTTAAAGCAGGTCTTTGCAATTTTTGGCCGAGGTTGTACCTATATGTCAGGGGGCAAATTTTGACTTGCTGGAGGCGGCAAAAAGCCTGCGCCGGCTCTGCATCAAAGACAATTCGTAACCTAGAGCATCATTCGATCCCTAAAATATTTTAACACCCGATTATCGTTACTTCATGATAATTAGGGAAGATAATATAGGGTTTGAAAAAGAAATGCATATTAAACTTGATTCTACACCATGTGTATAATAGTAGTTGTATTCTTTTGCGGTGTATGATTAAATCAGATTTGTAATTCCTTATCACATCGCGTGAATATTAACCCGCACCTAATCAGATTTTCTTAGGATGATTGGTAATCCCCTTATAACTTCTTTGAATAATAGAAATTCCGTAATTGAATTGAATCGTAAATTGAAACTTGTAACTATTGCCATATTGCCAATATTCTTTTGTGACAAAGCTTTCTCAAATTATGCTGAGATTTTTATGATTGTTTGGATTCAATATTCAATCACAATAATAATGTGCAAAAGAAAACGACTAGTCAACTAGTGTTATTTATGTTTACTCCCCGAAATATCGTAGCTCTGTAATGTTGAGTGGCCTTCGTTTCCCAGTTTCCAATTTTCACATGAGTCACTTTCGCCTAAATTCTTGTTTATTCTAATCTTTCCGGGAAATTCGTGTTATTTCGCGTATATAAAAGTAGGTTGTGCTGTAAAACAATTCAGTACAACAAAAATCAATTGTTCAGTTGTTTTCCAGGTTTCAATTTCTGTCAAAATTCCCGTTAATTTCCAACATTCCATTTTAAAAATTATACGTCAAAGTAAGTTGTTTTCTATTATAAAAATAGTTTTATTACTGCCTGTCATTTAGCGTTTAATATTGTCAAAACGCACTTGTAATAATTAATTGTATCTTTATCTATTATTAAACTTAAGAAGTGTACATTTAGAAAAAACTGTAGTTAGTGATGGGTGTTTTCAGTTCAAAAGTAGTAGACATGGCATCACCTACCGCTTCTCTCGTTAAAGATCTCATTACCAGTGATAAAGTCGTAATTTTTTCAAAAAGCTACTGCCCATACTGCAAGCTCGCTAAAGAGGTAGGTTTTACAAATGATTGTAATCTTTTTCTCGGATACAATAATTTTTTTTTAAAGGTTTTCGATAAACTCAAACAAGCCTATACTACGATCGAATTGGACCAGAGAAATGACGGTGAAGAAATACAAGCAGTTTTAGGTGAAATTACAGGTGCAAAGACAGTAAGTACAGTAAATGCTATTAAATCCATAAAATTTGTCAACTTATTATCTTAAGATGTTTATGAACAAGTATGATTATGTACATTTTTATAAATTTTATCAGTACTGATTTCATTGTGTGGTTTACATTCTGATAGTGATAAAATCCTAACGTATGTTTTATTGCAGGTTCCACGAGTGTTTGTAAAAGGTGAATGTTTAGGAGGGGGTTCTGATGTTAAAGCAATGTACGATGCTGGAAAGTTGATCAAATACTTTGAATAACTTCTTGCAATCTTGTCTTGTTTTATTACAGTAAATATTCAGAAATGCTTGTTACATGTCTTATTAATTAAAAAAAAAACACATTGTGATAAGAATACTATATAACATAGTTTGTAAATCCAATTTTTCTGGATGCTTTTATTTCACTTGCAATAAATACTTTAAACAAAAATGATATGTTTACTATTTATATTTTCTTTCAAATCTGTATTGGTAAATAACACGATTTTAATAAAATAATGTCTGTCGCGGTGGTGAGACAATTTTCAGGAATAAAAATAAAATAAATCTGTGAAACTTATTATTATTTATTTAATGATTGAGTTTCACGAAGTAAATCTTGAGACAGTAAACCTTGATATTCAGTTTGTTAATTATTTTTAGTACCAATAAATTGTACTTTGTTTCATTTGATTTCAAATATATTTTACTATAGTTTTAATGTTTAATTCAGTAGATATTCTTGTTTTTGTACTATGGAAAAATATAGGCACTTTACAGGCAATTGGTAGTACACTGCCAAAATCAATATTTGGTATACAAACTAGTTAGTGGATAATCCCCCAAAAATATTATTTTAACAAGATTTTTTCTGTTAAAGGGGTCGATATACATCTGTGCATTTTTGCCCGATTCACGAGTTAATTTATTTTTTATTAGCTAACTTTAGACTCTTCATACTGTAACAAAAATTACAACTCTAACCTGGCAAGTTGTTTTAAAAAATTGCTCATTTAGTGTACTTTTTAAAATGATATAACATTTTCTATGTTTTACTTTAGAAAAAAAAAGATATTCCTATTTTACTGCAAAAGGAGCTAATTGTGAAATTATTTAAATAATCGGGAATTCGAATGAAAACACTTGTTAAATTAAAGTGACAGGTATTTATTAAAAACTAACACAAACACATAAAAATCAAAGAATGTGTTCAAATTGCCTGCCATCAAGTTGAATGCAAGTGCGGCATCTTTTAAAAAAAGATCTTTTTATCGTCTTGCACTTCCTGCATTTGTTTGTTGTGCGGCTTCATTAATATGGTGTCTCAATTCATTTACATTATTTATTGGTTTTGCAAAGACCTTCTCCTTTATGCAACTCCAGTAGAAAAAATCTAGTGTAAATCTTATGGACAGATGGAAGCACATTAAAAATTTGGCTTCATGAACATGCACAATCTTCATAGTTATGCTCTTTAAGATCCACATTCAATGCGAGAACAAAAGTCACAGTATCGCTTCAAAGTAAATCTGTGGACTGGCATCTTGAATGGTCAAATAATTAGCCCCTTTGAATTACCTGATAATCTAAATGGGGAAATTTATCAAAATTTTTTAGAAGATGAACTTCCAAATCTTTTGGAAGATGTGCCTTTGACCACACGCAGGGCAATGTGGTATCAAAATTATGGCTGTCCAGCTCATTACTAATGAGGAGTGAGAAATTATTTGGACCAAGCTTATCCACAGAGATGAATTGGCCATCTTGGTTCCATTTTGTGGCCTCCCCGGTCTCCGGATTTAAATCCATTAGATTTTTTCTACTGGGTTGCAAGCAGAAGGTCTATGAAAAACCAATAAATAATGTAAATGAATCGAGACACTGTATTAATGAAGCCGCAAGACAGATAAGAAGGTATTTTTTAAAAAGATGCTGTGCTTGCATTGACTTGATGGCAGGGAATTTGAACACATTCTTTGATTTTTAATTGTGTGTTAGTTTTTAATACATACCTATCAGTCACTTTAATTTATCAAGTGTTTTCATTTGAATTCCCAATTATTTAAATAATTAGCTTCTTTTGCAGTAAAACAGCAATATCTTTTTTTCTCAAGTAAAACATAGAAAATGTTATACTGTTTTAAAAACTGCACTAAATGAGCAATTTTTTAAAATAACTTGTCAGGTTAGTGTGGTAATTTTTTTTACAGTATGAAGAGCCTAAGTTAGCTAATAAAAAACAAATTAACCCGTGAATCGGGCAAAAATGTTTTTTTTGTCAGCCCTCCAAGGGATGACGTTGACTTTTGGGACACCCTGTATATTTAATACTCATGGTCATTTAATAACAGGGCCACTGTGAGCAGGCTCGTAGCCAGAATTTTACTGGGGGGGGGGGAAGGGGCTAATTTTAAAATGATGTTCAGCTGAAAAAAAGCGGTAAAGAATAATGATATGTATGTACGAGAGGGGGGGGGCAAATAAAAATATAATCAACAATTTTGAATTTAAACTCAAAATAATTCCTTTTTCATGATTATATATGTACTATCCCGGCAGGAAAATTTCGTACAGTTTTTTCCTTTATATGTGGTCTCACATCCAGTGGCATGTTGTAATTAATATGTCAAATTATCATTTTTCTTTTAATGACGTATGTCAAAATACAATTTAATAAAATATGTACATATGTAGGTATCAAAATGTATCTTGATTTAAATTCTTTTTTCAAAATAAACTTTTTATATTAATAATAAATTCGACTACTATTATTTTATTTTCATTGCAATAGTTCTTTTTGATTACCTATACCATAGCAATGTTGTCACAGGCTCAAGACCAACTTTTGTTCTTTTCCACCCCCACTGTTCAGGATCACAGTCGGCGCCTAGCCATTGCTGAACCTGATGAAACACTCTTAACGAATTCTGAAAACAGACAAAGTCACACGAGAGTAGTGAATAGCTAGACTGACTGACTAGGCACAAAAAAGAGATCAGATCTCTCAACACACTTCTAGCCCTCCCGCCGCTATAAACTCTATTGTAATAGTCAACCCCTCTTATACAGGGCTTGTGAAGGGGGAACACCATACTCACATTCCACAGGGCAGCCACGTACAGCTGCATCCCCATTGTACCCATCAACACTAGAAGAAATCTAATAAAAAGTATATCTACTTCGTATAGTTTATCAAATAGGTACATACTTGATAAACTACAATGAGATATCATTTTTTTTTTTGAAGATACATATTCGTATTTGTGTATACCTTCTGTAGGTATATCTTTTTTAACTTATTTTATTATACGATACTGATATATGGTAAACTATTACAAAATGTGACTGATTTTTTCGCTATAATTTATAAAAATTGAAAAACCCGTTTTTTTGTTTTATAACCTCCAATTTCGCGTCACCTTGACGGCTATACCGCCGTAATCGTACAAAAGACTTCCTCAGACATAAAATGTAGGAAATTTTATCTTGTTTAATTTCATATAGAATAAAAAAGGTGAGAAATGTATAGTTTTCAAGTTATTTTACAAAAACTAACAAAAAACCGTTTTTTGTAAAAGAAAAACGGGTTTCCAGGCAAAATTCTTGTTGGTAAACCTGAAATTCGTGATCAGCAGCCCAAAAAACATAAAGAAACAAAATATCAAAACTACACCAAAACCTTCCCCTATTTGCCCTTTTTGAGCACAATTTGACTAGACTATAAAGCATATCCTAAACTTTATAACCGACAGCGAATGAATTTTGTCACTAGAGTAAAAAGATACAAAAAAAGTATCTCTGTTTTAGATTACTTTTAGTGTTGGCCTAGAGATAGATTTTGACATCCGTGTCCTGACTAAAATTAGAGTTCCTAAATGAAAGCTTTAACAGTGTTATATTAGAGTTAGGGCACGGATGTCAAAATCTATCTCTTTCTAGGCCAAAACTAAGCTGTCTGAAACAGAGATACTTTTTTCTCTCTTTTTATTTTAGTGGCAACATTCAGCAGCTGTCAGTTATAAATTTTAGGTTATGCTGTCATGTTTATTGTTATGCATGTAAAACTTTTTAATGTGCACATTATCATTTATTTACTGTTTCTAAAGAATTTTTAAAACTACTTTAGTACATAATTATATCAATTTTACGACAGCTTTTAATAAAGTATTTACCGAATTTCAGATTTATATAATTGTCATACTGACAGTTTAATTTATTAAGTACCAACCTTCTAATAAATAGTTTCAAAATATGGAATGTCACTAGGAAAATTTGACATGCGTGACTTAACTCTAAATAACACAGTGCTCAGTTCATATTTAGGAACTCTAACTAAAATAACACACTCTTCAAAGTTTTTATTCAGGAACTCTAGATAGTGGAATATTAGCGTATAATCAAAGTATAACCCTATAAAAAAAGAAAATGAAGGAAAAATCCAGTTAGGGGGCCCACTTTAACGGGGGAAATTAGGGGAAATGTTTGCCACAAAAAATTATGTCATTTTCTATTAGGGTTTGCTGTGGGTTTATCGCTATAAGCATTAAGATTTACCATCTTTGTAATAATAAGAAATCAATTTATAAAATCACAGCTTACTCTAAACAGAAAAAGTTTTTAGCATAATTTTTAAAGTATTTTCAAAAACTAAATTCAAATTGTTGATATTAATGAAATCAGATCTTAAAATGAAATAAACTAATAATGTCTTGACTTTTACTTTGATGTTTGATGCAATCCATTTATAAACTGTCACTATATTAATAAATGAGTATAAATAAATATGTATGCATACATTTCTTTACACAATCTTATTTCAAAATTACGTCAGTAAGACGCGGTAAGGGTAGCAAATTAAAAAAGTCCAACTCATCTTTGAATTGAAATGGTATATTTTAAGGAGAATGATGTGGCCACCAAATGCTTAGCAGCTCTTGTTTAAAAATAATATTCTGCTATGTTGTGTGAAAGTTTGACCGTCATCATAACATCTGCTTCTTAAAATAAATTGTCAAAATTATGGAAATTCCGTATGGTAAAGTTTTAATTTATGCATTAACATTTTTGGGTTATGCATATTCAGGTTATGGTTCAGAATTGTTGGCAAATTTACGAGATGCAGTATTAGCAGCTGAAACGGTATTTGGAGATGTGGTTAAGAATGCTATTTCAGTCTTAACGAAATTTAAAAGTTTAAATGAAGTCTTTGATGCTGCTATCGACGAGGATTGTTTATTCAAGTGTCCTATAGAAGGTAAGGTTATGTTTTGCTGTTTGGCTGTTTATTGAAACTTGTTCAAAATCTCATTTGAAATTTAGTTTCCTATGCTCTTTATTATAACACATGAATTAAAGGCAAGGATATTATATCGACTGAATCATCTATTGAAATTGTACTCGAAAAGTTCTACCTATTTCGACAAAAGAATAATGTAATAACAATAACCTTTTTATCTTAAAATTTAATAAATTAATTCTTCAGCAGTTGATTAATATTGTTAAGCAGCTTGGTGACAATTACGGCAGAGCATAGGCACTGTAACAAAAACAGTTCCATGATACATTGAAATCGCAAAGCTACTCTCTTATTTACGTGACCTACCTGCTATATGGCTTACTTCACTTGCATATGAAAGGTTAGAGAAAAAACAAGGAATGCCACCCTCTCTTTGATTAGAGATATTTTGATTGTTGTTAACAACGGCTTTATTTTGAAGGTAGTAAATATCACACCGTAAAAATCTTTTCCATGAGTTAGGCGTGATCTTTTGCGCATGGTAGCTTGTACACTAAATAGTCACTACTTCGTAACAGATGCTGCACACATCTTAAATTTTTCAAAATTGTAATATTCTTTGTTCTTTCCCCGTACCATACACATGTGACTGTGATTCACTCTCTGCTAATTGTCCTGGCTCATGCCGTAGCTATTGTTCATCCATTAGGGTTTAGCTCCTCTGTGGAGTCCCCGTATATGTCCCTTGTTCAATATGCACACTTCACTGCCACATTGAAGCCAACCTAAATATGAGCTGGGCTTGGGCAATTGCCCAACCGATGTTCCAGGCATATGCCTGGTGTGCCTTTGGCAGAATCTCATTAGCCCGAACTGAACCCTAGAAGAATTGCCTGGGAGACTAACTTGGACATTGGAGGCTATTGGAGTCGCATCAAGTATCTATTTTAAGGTATCAGTCATTATAGACTTCCATTATTGGGTTTGACTGGTGGACATCAGCTCAGTACTTGGGTTTCTGACTCGGGAAACTCCCGGGACCCAAGTCCCGGGAATTACTCTATTTTTTCTTGTCTCGAGTCCTGGGAAAATTCATTCGAGACACAGGAATTTTGTATACAAGGTGTTCAATTAAAATTCTTATTTTAGAATTAAGGTTTTATTTGTTTCATTTTCTTGAGCAAAATATTATTAGTTAAAAAAGATAATTCTGAACAAGAGTGTTGCTTTGTGCACATATGTTTTTTTTAACCAGTTTTTCTTAAAGTACTAAACAGTCTTTACAAACACGTACAAATTATTTACAACCTGTCTATAAACAACCAATAAAGGTAAAGGGATTAGTTTCAGTAAGAAACTACAGATAGGTATGGTGCCTCGTAAGAGCATTATTTATAAGTGAACTTGCAGTTTCTATTCAATTATATTCAAAAAGGGTTCTCCATTTGGAATTTCTTCTCTTAATTATAAACAGGTAAGGTATTCTTCTTAAAGCCTAAACAGAATGTTTTTAATTAAAAATTTATATTGAAGTATGAACCGATTGTTTGCAATAGGAGAAGATATTGGTACCTTGTACCTCAAAAAATATTAAAAATTAACAATCAATTTTAAAAGTTTGCAAAACAAGGAATTTGAGTGAAATAGGGAGAAGAAGTGCATACGTCATACCGTGCCTGACGTCATAATTCTTTCCTCGCAACGCGCATGTACTTCAATAAGGCACATTATATTTTCATTTTTGATTATTGATAGTGTTAAAAAGGATGTTTACAAGCTATAAAAACACTTACCCAATGGCTTTCACCCATTGTTGTTTCAATATTTTATTTGTGATAGTACCTATCTATTATTTTAACCTCACAAAGTAGCGTCACGTTTTCTCTTCCAACTGTCAACAGTGTCAAAACTGTCAAACAAACGGTTTACAGCGAAGTAGAGCGATGCGAACATGCGCGTTGCGAGGAAAGAATTATGACGTCAGGCACGGTATGACGTATGCACTTCTTCTCCCTATTGTATGTATCTCAATAGGTCGCAGAAGATGGAATATCAATTTGAACTATTGCTAATAATATTCATCATGTTCCTATTCAGGAAAAAAATTTCCTTAAAAAAGCTATGAATAACTTAAGACTTACCGACAAACAATACAACACTAAACAGGAAAGGTTTTGGCATAAAAGAGAGAAAAATAATTTTGACATACGAATTTATTTATATACTGCTGTGCTTTTCATTAAATACTTACAGTTATTTCCAATCAGAACTTCTAGAAGAGTGTGATTAGAGGATTAATTAAAGCAATTTTAAAAATGAATGTTCAGGTTTTCGTGTTAGACACCTATGTGAAATTACTATCCGGGACTTTCGGAAAAACAAGTCTCAAGTCCCGGGAATAGCAAAAATTGTCGAGACCCAGAAACTCTAGTCAGTACCCCCCTGACACAAGGGAGCCCATCTTGGAGGCCAGACCCGCATAAATGAATGTACAGAAGAGCAGCAAGTAAGCCAACTGGAAAACTAGAAGATTATTGTTTGACATTTTGAGTTCCATATGCAAGAAAGGGATTGGTTATACCACAGAGCTACAATCACAAAAATAGAAGAAGATTTTAACCAATACAGAAAACAGAGAATTAAAGTCATCGATATAATATAAAAACAAAAAGAATATTATTACAATACAAAAATAGATATGAAGAAGGATGATTTAATAGAAATGTGGAAAACTATTAAGATATTGCTGGGGGGTAAAAAACAAGGATAGTAAATATGCAGGAATACAGTTTGACAACAATATCGAAACAGATGAATATGTAATTGCAGAAAAATTCAACAAATATGTTATAAAAAGTATTGAAACAATTAGTGGTACGGTCAATCATCATGATATTGAAATGATAACAAGAACAATAGATAACTGTGATGTTAATATAGATAATTTTAGACTAATTCTATTAACAAAACTTAAGAAATATAGTTAAAAATCTTAAAAAAAGAAGAGTAATGTTAATGGAATAACAACTGAAATATTGCAAAAAGCATTTGAAGTAATTGGCAACAGATTTCTGCACCTGATTAATACCAGCTTGGAATATCGAACATTTCCAGAGAAATGGAAGAAATCAACAGTGGTTTCAATAAAAAAGAAAGCAAATAGAAATAGACGTGAAGAATATCGCCCCATATACAACATGGTACCAGTTTATGAAAAATTATTAGAAGTAGTAGTCAATCAACAACTTATAAACTATTTTGAACCCAATAATCTTTTAAGTATTTATCAGGCAGGATTTAAAAAAAATAACTCGTGTGAAAGTGCATTACAGAGTGTATTAATAAACTGGAAAGGTGCATTAAGCCATAAGAAGGTTATTGCAGTGCTTTTTTTAGACTTCCGTAGGGCATTTGATACTGTAGATCACACAATGCTTTTGGAAAAATTTAAAAATATGGTATACAAGATGTAGTGCTTAAATGTTTTAAAAACTATTTATATCAGTAAAATCAAGAGACTAGATATGGAAACAACACTTCAGTGCCTATGGTAAATCGGTATGGTGTCCCACAAGGTACATTGTTGGGTCCAATTTTGTTTATAGTGTATATGAATGATCTAACTAGATATCTGAATAAATGTAATATTCAACTTTGTGCAGATGACACTCTACTATACCTCATTGGACAAGATGTTCAAACAGTGGTAAACATAATAAATGCAGAACTGTCCATAGTGCACGGGTGGCTAGAATGGATTGTTTCAATATAGAAAAAATAAAATTTATGATTATTAAAAGTAGATTTAATCCTATATCAACTAAATGCCACAATGGAGTCTTTGTAGTTAATCAAAAGGTAGAACAGGTAGATGAGTACAAGTATTTGGGTATTATAATCGATGAGCATTTGACATTTTCTCAACATGCAGAATAAATAACAAAAAAAATAGCTAAGAAAGTAAATCTTTTGAGAAGAATAAGTGAAAAATCTACATCTGGCTACTTATTTAAAGTATTCGTATGAACAGTGACCTGGATCAGTAGGCAGCAAACCACTGTAGCACTCTCAATGACCGAAGCGGAATACACTTCAGCTTGTAGTGCATGCACTGAAGCCACCCGGGTCCTAGCTTGTGCGGGCCACCCCAGGCTTACTACCTCTTACTAATTAAACTTTTTTTGTGTTCGTTATTAAAAATAGATAAATTAATACTGGACAATTGATGTGCATGTATTAATTTGAACGGAATACTTTACAATTTTTAATTTATAAAAAGTTTTAGTAATTTATATGTACAAGATTTAAAAAAAAGAATCATGAAAATCCGAGTAGTTTTAACCAGTTCCGAGATAACGCACTTTTTTTGCCTAACGCTCCTCCACTATTATTATCTATTATATTTATTAAACATTCAAACATAAAATAAACAAAATTATTCCCTTACAAACAAAATAAACCAGTTGAGGATGTACAAGTGTAATGCAAGAACAAACTTAAAAGCTGAACACTCTTTTTCTATAGTCTAGTAATTTATCTCATTTTTACTTTTAAAGGTGTTCCTTAAGAAATAGGAAGGACCCTACAGAATCCTTATGAAGAATGGCTTTCTTAGAAATATAGTTTTCAATGTAGATCAAAAGTGTCAATGGGCACAAAGTCCAAAAAATTATAGTTTTAGAATTACAGCCCTTTGAAGAAAGCGTCTTTTTATTTTTTAAAAAGAAGCTTCCTGGCAAATATTTGTTCTGGCAAATCTAGCAGCAATTCTTTAGAATAATTTGACAACTGTAGTCATGCTTAATAAGATTTAAAAAAAAAAAGTTTTTTGGAGACTTGTCATCTATTTCTTCTACACCAGTAGCAATCGTAAAACTCTGATGAATATAAAATTGTGCTTAATAATTCTTGTATTTACACCTGATGTATAAATCTAATGAGGTAACTGCTATTAACATATTTCTGATTTAAAATGTTAATTTCCTATAACAACAAATCACTTATATTTTGGAAACTATTTAACAGAAAATGCTAAGTGGGGGTGTTTCGCACAGTATTCCAATAAAATTTACAACTGTTTTATAGTAACTTTTCCTCTAAAATAATTAGAGGAGCCAATATTTTAGAAATTATTTTTTTACATGGTATTCACCTATGTAACAAAACCGATATATACATCACTACTTAATCACTACTATATACCCTGTATACATCACTACTTAACTGGAGAGCAAGTCTATCAAAGTCTAGAAGAAAAATTGGGGTTGTAATTTAGAAAAATTAATTATGACATCGTAGAATAAAAACAAATGTTTTTGGCTAGAACTAACTTTTTACATTAGGAAGTTTTTTCAAAAACAAAACTGACCAGTTTCACGGTTTTCCAAACAAACATTAAATAATAAATTCATGGATTTTGTGCAGAACTTTCAGTTAGTGTCTTTATTTTGCTTTTAAGGCAATGTGTATTTAGGAACTCTATCTTTTAGGCTAATAAAGAAAGTGGCAAGGATTTTTCTGACAAGAAACATTTTGTAAAATGTCAAACAATAATCTTCTAGTTTTCCAGTTGGCTTACTTGCTGCTCTTCTGTACATTCATTTATGCGGGTCTGGCCTCCAAGATGGGCTCCCTTGTGTCAGGGGGGTACTGACTAGAGTTTCTGGGTCTCGACAATTTTTGCTATTCCCGGGACTTGAGACTTGTTTTTCCGAAAGTCCCGGATAGTAATTTCACATAGGTGTCTAACACGAAAACCTGAACATTCATTTTTAAAATTGCTTTAATTAATCCTCTAATCACTTTCTTCTAGAAGTTCTGATTGGAAATAACTGTAAGTATTTAATGAAAAGCACGGCAGTATATAAATAAATTCGTATGTCAAAATTATTTTTCTCTCTTTTATGCCAAAACCTTTCCTGTTTAGTGTTGTATTGTTTGTCGGTAAGTCTTAAGTTATTCATAGCTTTTTTTAAGGAAATTTTTTTCCTGAATAGGAACATGATGAATATTATTAGCAATAGTTCAAATTGATATTCCATCTTCTGCGACCTATTGAGATACATACAATTTCACTCAAATTCCTTGTTTTGCAAACTTTTAAAATTGATTGTTAATTTTTAATATTTTTTGAGGTACAAGGTACCAATATCTTCTCCTATTGCAAACAATCGGTTCATACTTCAATATAAATTTTTAATTAAAAACATTCTGTTTAGGCTTTAAGAAGAATACCTTACCTGTTTATAATTAAGAGAAGAAATTCCAAATGGAGACCACCCCAACATTACTAAGAGGGTGAAAAATAAGATTCTCTCTCTAACCCGCAGGCAGCTATATAACTGTCTCGCTCGCACTAACATGTAAACCTACATATACCTACTTTATTTATTGTGTTAAAATTCAAGACTTTTAAAATAACACAAATGTCACTTTTTTAAATCAACATTTACAGCATTTGGCAACATTTAGAAGGGGAGGAAATGTTCTGGCAATATTTTTTATAAATAAAGAATACTATGAGAACAACCCCAACAGCAGCACTTGAAGGGTTATTAGGACTTCCTAGTCTTGATACCTGGATAAAGAAAGAGGCCATGGCAGCCCATTTGCGAATGCGAGACGCAGGGTTGTGGATAGGCCAAGGAGTATGCACGGGCCACGCTAGGGTAGCTGAAATAGTGACGAAGGAGTTACCCTTGTCTAGTTGTAAAGCAACCGAGGCAGAGGACAGGTTAAGGATGGATAGAGGATATGCTCTTACAATCCCCTCTAAAGACGAGTGGGGGCAAGAAGAGCTTAAGTTTCAACCAGGAGCCTTAGTGTGTTACACGGATGGCTCAAGGATGACTAAAGAACAATGCTCCGGAGCAGGAGTCTATGTAGAAAATCGAGGCATACAAGAAAGCATAAGCTTAGGGAAGTATGCCACGGTGTTTCAAGCAGAAGTTTTTGCTATCCTAACGGTAGCAACCAAGGAGGAAATAAAAAGGTCAACAGAACAGAAAATATACATCTGCTCTGACAGTCAAGCGGCACTGAAGGCAATATGCTCGCCCAGAACAAGATCACCACTTGTTCAGGAGTGTGGCGATGCCTTAGAGGAGCTGGCAAGACATAAAGAAGTCGAACTGGTTTGGGTCCCTGGTCATGCAGGAATTCGAGGCAACGAGAGGGCTGATGAGCTAGCCAAACGCGGAGCCATGGAAACATGCTTCGGACCGGAACCCTTCCTAGGTATAACAAGGAAACATGTCTCAACAAGTCTATGTGAATGGGCCTACGAGACATCTAAGAAAAGATGGGAGAGGAGCAGAGGCTGTCGCCAGGCAAAGTACCATATAGCGGGGTTCAACTTACAAAAGTCTACCTGGCTACTGGGAAAAAGCCGAAGGGTCCTAAACCTATTGGTAGGGATTCTGACAGGACACTGTAAATTGAGGAGACACCTATCCTTGATAGGAGTAGAACAGAATCCCATATGCCCAAGATGCGGTAGGGAGGAAGAAACATCCTACCACTATCTGGGGGAATGTGTAACATATGAGCGGTTAAGATTTAAAACCTTTGGGGCAGTTACGCTCGAAAAGGAGGAGTTACACTCCCTGGCGTGGACAGACATCCTGAGGTTCATTAGAGAATCCAGGAGGTTCACGGAGGGAGATGAGGTAGAAGAAGACGAAGGCAGTGAAGGTGATTAAGGGGACGAGCGGGGGTTGGCAAAAAGGGCCCATAGAGGCCTACTTGCTAGGCTTAGGTCTCCCCATAATTACTACTACTACTACTACTATCGAAAGTAACCTCCTGAAATTTCATGACTGTTACTTTAAATAAATTGAATCTTATTTCTCACCTTCTTATTCTTCTCTATTCTTTATTCTATCGTCAGTAATACATTCGATTTAGATGCTAAACAAGTCACTATTTCTGTATTATTTACGTTATTATTATATTATATAATATTAAATCATCTGTTGTATCAGAAGAGCATTCATTATATTATTTTATTTTGCTAGTGCAGTTCTTTCTACTTCATCACCATCTTCCTCATTATTTACTTCTATTTCAGGTTGGCCATCAACAAAAAAGGTATCACCCTCTAGAATACAGACATTATGCATAATACATGCACTAACTATAAGTAAAGATGCTAACTCAAGCCTTCTAGTATCTAGAAATTTTAACCGCCTGAACCGTCCCTTTAAAAACGCATAAGCCATTTCAATTGTAACATGGCATTTGCTTAGGCAAATATTGTAATTGTGTTGCCTTCCAGTTAGATATTGATTGTCTTTAAATGATGTCATTATTGTTGCTGATAAAGTATAAGCTGAATCTCCCACTAAATGATAATTATCATAGAATGACACTTCTCCATTTCTTATTCTTCTGCTTAAATCTGAACGCCTAAATAAAAGAGAGTCATGGATAGAACCAGCTTCACCTGCGTAAACATCAGTAAACAAGAAATTGTTATCACAAGTGCCTTTAGACGGAGAGCCAGCAACGTATTTCGAGTTGTCATTTTAACAGTCGTGAAAATTTGGGTACTAAATCTTATGTACCTGCTAAACACTAAAAGTCGATTCTGGCAACCCCCTGCGGCCGGGATACTACCCCAAAATTACTAAGAAGGTGAGAAATAAGATTCAATTTATTTAAAGTAACAGTCATGAAATTTCAGGAGGTTACTTTCGATAGTATTCTTTATTTATAAAAAATATTGCCAGAACATTTCCTCCCCTTCTAAATGTTGCCAAATGCTGTAAATGTTGATTTAAAAAAGTGACATTTGTGTTATTTTAAAAGTCTTGAATTTTAACACAATAAATAAAGTAGGTATATGTAGGTTTACATGTTAGTGCGAGCGAGACAGTTATATAGCTGCCTGCGGGTTAGAGAGAGAATCTTATTTTTCACCCTCTTAGTAATGTTGGGGTGGTATAACCCGGCCGCAGGGGGCTGCCAAAATTGAGTTTTAGTATTCAGCAGGTATATAAGATTTAGTACCCAAATTTTCACGACTGTTGAAATGACAACTCGAAATATGTTGCTGGCTCTTGGTCTACTTGCCATAGAATAGATTGAAATTTTTTCTGCATATGTAGAATGTTGCTGAATTTTTTGGTGCCAGGATTGGTATGTGTGTACCATCTGTTGCACCAATTATACCTACAGTAATTATCAATTATAAACCTTAATTAAAGTAAAGCTAATTTAATACCAGGAAAATGTGACTTCCGTTCAAAAGCATCAGCAATTTCACTTTCCCTTGCAGTATTTGGCCAGCTAATAATCTTAAAATGTGCCTGAACTTGCTGAAGCTTTTCGCAACATTTACATTGATTACTCCAGCATGTAGATTTGGATATACCAAACCGATCTGCTACTGACCTAAAGTATCATTAAATATTAGAAATAAAAAAAAAACAGCAGGTTATAATTAATATTCAAATAATAAGTGTTGATTTTTTCTAGACATACCTAAAACATTCTGGATTTGCAAGACACCAAATTGTTAATAATGTCTGTTTCTTCAAAGTAATGTTTGGCTGTCCTGGTTTGCATAATTTCCCTGGTGCAACAGTACTAATCTTATACATTAAATTTTCAAAGGTTTGAATATCTATTCGAAAATGCTGTTTGAATTGTTTATGGTCCATTCTTGGTATAACTTCTTCGACATAATCAGTGCATTTTGGTAATAACTTGATGAGTATCCATTCATCCTTTGAATCATCAAAAAATATATCGTAACCAAATTGAAACAAAAATGGTTCCATTTTAAAATAATAAAGGTTAAAGCCAGTCTCGGTGGATTAGTGGTTTGCATGTTTGCTTCATAATCCAAAGATCGCAGGTTCGATCCCCGGCCGAGCTGGTAATTTTTCATAGCGGAGAAAAATTTAAAACATGCCTTCTTTTCGGATAGGAAGTAAAACTGTAGGTCCCGTGACAATGCGATGTTTGGCACGATAAAGATCCCTACTGGGGGTGGAATTCCCCCAGATTCGGCTAAATTCTAGTAGGGTCGGCCAAATGATCATAGTAATCGGTGCCATGAGGTACGAAGGATGCTCCGCCATTCTGATTCCTCGCCCAAAAATAAATAAAATAAAAATAAAGGTTAGCTGTTAAGGTTATGTTGCCAAAACCCGATCGATTACGTTCGAATATTTTTCTGTGTGCGATTTACTCTAACCACGTGACTCTACAGATCACTCTAGATCAGAATGCCGAACGTACCCAATATTAGTAATGAGAAACACAAACATGAATTATTTAGTGCATTCTACAAAAATGAAGCAAGTAAAATAAAACGTGAATTTGTTTTAATTTTCTGAGGTCTTACAGCAAGCAAAGCTTTTTACCAAGAATTACATTTTTCGATAAAACTAAAAATAAAAATTTTTTTTCTCTTGTGAACTCAATCTGTAGACACACTACAATTAAATGATTTGTTTAAAACATTTGGTTTTGAAAATACACGAAAATCTTACTATGAAGTTATATTTTGTATTAAAATACAGAACTTGTTGCCACTTTTCTTGATGTTATTAATATTCTTCGTAACTTTGATATTCTAATTTTAGCTTTATGTGATACTATTTTTGATCCAAATATTAAGTCGTATAAACCCTATTATGGATAAACAGTCTGGCTTATATGTATATCGCTCTCTGGTATTCAGGTTTTTAGTACTTATCTAATTCGTATAGAATTGTATAATTATCATTCAGCTGTAAGTTGTTCTAGTAGCTTACTTGGTTTGAGCACTATCACAGAGAGTCGGAGACCTGTGTTCGATCCCAAGACAGGGTGATAATTTTTCTATAGGGATTTGCATTTATAATATGAATAAGTGTAAAACAACTGACATTTACCTTAAATTTAAAAATGAATTTCATTATAGTATTATTAAAAATTTAGATTACCTTATTATAATTAATGTGGTGCTGACGAATTGCCAGTCCATTGAATTTGGTGATGATGATTATAACTAGTACACTTTGTATGCTTGCAATTGTCTAGTTTGTATAGAAAAATTATCATTCAGCTGTAGATTGCCTTGGTAGCTCACTTGGTTAGAGCGCCGACTGAACGTCAGAGATCTGGGTTCGATCACTATTCAGGGCAATAATTCTTCTATACAGATTAACATTTATAATATAATTTAAAAAACTACTAGTGCAAAAAAGCCTATAGTCATTTTTTTATTTCAGGTGCACGGCCTACACCAAACAGAAATCATATACCAAAATCAAATGGATGTGGCTCCTTGGGTCTAACAATTAGTTCAGAATATTTGCCTATGGTTGAAATGACAAAATGCTGTAATGTACATGATATTTGCTATGATACCTGTAATAATAAAAAAGAAGTATGTGATATAGAATTTAAGGGTTGTTTATATCAATATTGTAATAATTACAAAGATACATTAGGAGAATCAATAGTTAAAGGTAAGTTCACATGTTGTCTTAAGAAATTTGTTAGCTTTCAACAACTCATTGCTGTAAGTTCTGTTAAAGAACTGCTAACTATATGCAGCTGAATCTTTTAACAGTAATGGTGCGATAATATTAAGACTTTATTTTTTCAGCATGTAAAGCAGCCAGCAAAGTATTGGTTCAAGGAACTTTGGCATTAGGTTGTAAATCATACCTTGATGCTCAGAAAATAGCCTGTTATTGTCCAGTATATGGTAAAGGAAAAACTTATAATAAAAATAAGTACAGTCGAGGAGATGGCGACTTATAAATTATTATGTGTGATATAGTTTCTAAAGCAATGATTTAATATGTGTACATATAATTACATTATTTATTTTGTTTAATTTAAAAAAGTAATTTATTTCTTCTTTTTAATAAAGATTGGTCTTGTTTATTTTCTGTTTTTGATGTTGAAATCATCAGTAGACTGACCATTCTGGTGTTGGTTCTCACAAGCCAATTGTTTTGTGTTACGGCTGCTAAGCATAGCAATTGAAGGGTCGACCGTAACAAATGAGGTATTGCCGTAAAAACAGTATATCCCTATTAGTAAAAAGTGAATTTGTAGTATGCCGTTTAACAACGATGCACGTCTGTTGTCAGTTCGTGTTGCTGTTCAATCATTTTGTTACATACAACATTGTTACGGCCAACCCTTCAATTATTAAAAAGTAATTATATAAACTTACAGTTATATATTCATATTAAAAGTTAAGGATACCCTAACCTCTTATTTCTACATTATTATTATGCTTAGCTTTGCCATTAATGTTATCTTTACTGTTGAGGGTGGAGCCTATTGTTACATATTTACCACATATTTACTGTCTGTAGGCTAATATCACCTCGTATAGTGGAGAGTCGTTTGATTTATTCCCCGAACGAAGTTGCCAGTTATCAGATTGTTACTAATCTTTTGAAATGTGTTTTCACCACTACATGTTAAAATGCTTTTTAATTTTTTAAATAAATAATTATTGTTTATTCAGATATACCCTAAGTCTGCTGGCGAAGGACTACAAAAACTTTCGATTCAAATATCGGAACAAGTACCTAATTTAAAGCCCACTATAAATTCAAAGCTAAATACTTTTTTTAAATTCAGGAGTAATAATGATTTTCCAGGATAGAATGGTTTTATGAATATGTTCTTCTATTTTTTTTTACCATTTATCAATGCATCTCCAAGTGATTATAATACAGTATTATACACTGGTTTAAAAACCTCTGTAAACAATGCTACATATATCCTTACATAATTATGAGAACATATATTGTAACATTAGATCAGCCGTTATATCAAAGATGTGTCAACATTAGATGCAGCCTCATCTCTATCAGAAGATGTAACACTTGTTGTTAGACTGTGTGCTTTTGATACGCTAATGTCGTCATACCTGTGCTATATCGTGGTAGGCAGTGGACTTGGAGAAGCCCTTAGCATAGTGTATGCTGAAAATATTTTTGTTCACATTATGTCTGGACGTGCTTACACCAGAGAGATACGTGCCGATTCACTAGTACAACAAGTTTTATCAAGTTTGATTTTTTCTAATTTAAAAAAAAACTCGGAATTTGCTGCTTTGCTTGATGATGATGAAACTTCCGCTATTTTTTGCATTTTGCGTTTGATTACACAGTTTAATTTTTTTTTACATGTTTAATTAATTGAAAATGATCGCCACAAAAAAAATTTGTGGACATATATATTTGAAGAAACATTAGTGGAACTTGGGACAAAAAAATATAACTTCAAAATTATAGGTCAGCTATGTTCGTATGGTCTCAATACTAAAAGATTTTATTGTTACCGAACGTACGGGCAATTGGGACTTGCATACACTTACATACTATGGTACTTTCAATCATTGGGCCATTTTCCATATGTCAAACTGGCTCAAATCTTTTTGCAAAAGATGAAAGAATTACCAACCAAAATGGACATTGAGGAAGTCGAGACGTTTGAATCAATATTTCCACAAACCAATAAATGATGAAATACATGAGTGTTTCAGAACTTTGCAATTTTTGACCTGCAATTCATATTTTCAACCCCTAAAACATAAATGATGATATTTTTCTCCCCTTAGACTAAAATATAAAAAATCCAATCTTATTGTATGACAAAGTTTTATCTGCCATTTTGTTTCCTACTGTTGAAATTTGCAATTTTTGACCTTGAATTTATATTAACTAACCCCAAAAACATAGATAATGATATTTTTGCCCATATAGGGCTTAAATTATTACAGGTATACTTTAGATTAATCATCTACAATTATTTCTCGAAATCTTCAATAAACTATTAAACAAACAAGATCGGTAAATTCTAATTAATAAATAGTATTAGGTCCTAGCAACACCATGTAAAAGATTTCATGAAAGTATATTCACTGTTGATCTCGTTTTAGTATTTTCATGTCTTACGCCTAACTCCATTTTAGCAAATGCGGCCAATTGTCATGTGCAGGAATGCTTTACGATGTATAAATTTCAAAATTTAAATCAATTTTCGAGAATAAACATTTCTGTCTGCAAAATTAAAAATGTTAGTTAAAAAAATAGGTTATGACATTTTGTTTTTACAAAGATGCAATAATTTAAAATATGTAAATTGGCGTCGTTGTCTCATCGACTACTGTAAAACAATGTAGAACAAAGAATAAGTTGAATTATCAGCCAGTCTGGGCCGTATCGTTTACATATGCGAAATGCATACCAGATAAGTTCAGTATAAGGTTTAAAAATTAATCCAATAAATAATTTATATTTTTCTAAATATTGCTCTAGAATAAGCATTCCATAATTCAATTTACATAATCGTAAGTGCGCATAACAAAGTAACTGGTTTGAAG
This sequence comes from Agrypnus murinus, assembly GCA_929113105.1. Lineage (NCBI taxonomy): Eukaryota > Metazoa > Arthropoda > Insecta > Coleoptera > Elateridae > Agrypnus > Agrypnus murinus. The sequence goes on from OV816025.1 coordinate 155,071,461, forward strand.
AATTCTAATTGATATATATTATTATAAATTGTAACAAAATACATACATTTGTGTCTCGCCAATTTTTCAATAGACAATTATATTTTTGCGTAATTCATTCTAACATAAACACCTGGTTTAGTTTTTATACTTTATTACAGTTTAAAAACCTGGAATTGCCGTAATTTTATTCTTATACATTCGACTACACAAAATTGTGCACTTAGCTACACCCATTGAGCAACCTGGTGGTTGGCCCTGGTCATAACTAACAAAGTTTTCACTAGAAGCAGTATTATTAGAACTTACAAACACTAGTTTAACAGAGAAAAAACATTTTGAGAAGTTACTAAAGTGCAATTTGCCCAATCTAGTATGACCACCGCTGAATTTGATAATTGTAGTCGTAACAATGGCTACATGTTACTTATAACTGATTTTTATATTGGTGTTCAGAGTAATGCTAGCATTCCATAAATTTATATTAGGCATTCTGTGAAATTATTAAGGTACTGACTAAAATAAATGGACTGACCATGCTTGATAACTAAAGTTAGTAAGTGTTAGATGTTTATTTTAATCAGTATTCATGGTTTTCAACCATTTTTACTAGTATATCTTATAACGTAGTTCAGTTAAGATCAGTGAGATAAATAAACAAAAAATAAACCATCGCAAGATGCATGTAACAAAGTAGTAAAACTGATACATTGACAGTAACCTTCAATGAGGTTGCAAAATATTGTAAAACAAATTGATATATCTAATGACGTAATACATTTAATTCATTTTTCAACATTGGATTAGAACACTTTTTATTATGTATGACTAAACAAGGAAAAAGGCCATCTTTGGAACATAATTAACATAAACATGACGTGTTCAATATTGAAGTCTTCAAATAATAAAAAAAAACTGACTAGCAGTACAGCAGATGTATGAGGATTATTCATACATCTGATGTACTAGAAATCATTCGTACATCCCAAAATTTAAATGTAGAATTATATGCATATAACATAAACATTATGTTTTGCAAATAAAATTGAAAGCGGACAGCACTTTTTAGATGTATAAGGTGGCATAAAAAAGTAATAGTACAAAAGTATAACAAAAACATATTTTACTACTTACATAGATTTATTAAATTATGGTCTTATTATTGTTATGTTTTTAATTTGAATAGAAAAGTTATTTAGTTTTACCACTTATTTTTATTTATTTTTTAACATTATTTAATAGAATCATTTTTAATAACTATTAAAGATGAAATTTGTTATCAGCATTTATATATTTTTTTCAAATATTTTTAGTTTATTAGAAACAAATACTTCAATTTTTTTCTTTACAGGTTTAAGTTTCTTCCGAAAACTAATTTGCAGTCTACATAAAGCAATACACTTTTTTCAGTGTTATTATGTTGATGTTTACATTAATCTAACTTAAAATAATAAACTTCGGATTGGCCACATGTTACACATTTTAAATAACTCAGAATATGTGGCACCGATTTTAGTTCCTAACTCATAGTTGAAATGTATGAAATGACCTATCTTGCAAAACCATCGGGTCGGGTCTTGTTTAAGACTATTTTTTTGGTAGCAATAGATTAAGATAGATAGTAGCATAATTATGTGGTTAAATCCAAGAAGTGTGCATTTAATGGAATTATCACAGACATCAATGCCTTTGCTGTACTGCAAGTAACCACTTTTACAATGCCAAAACATGCTAATTCAAAGCTTTTGCAATTCTGATTTCCAGAAATAATAATATGTTGGTGATACTATAATGCACGTGGTCCTGCACAATATTTCTATTTCTACATTAACGCCTGAACACCAAAAAAGTCTGGTCGCTTTGTACACTACCTCAATCATTTAAGTTGCCTACTATCAATTTGTTTGAACTTGAAAACAGTAGACTGTCGTCATAGAAGCATATTGACAAAATATTTCTGAGTGTCATTAAAGCTTATTAAAAATGTAGTCATAAGAATTAGAAAAAAAGCGAAAAAAGTAGTGAACATTTATCAAGAAATTCTAAGTTTGCCACAAAGTGAAATAAGCAAGAAACATATATCAAGGCTGCAATTACCTACCTCAACAAGGAGATTATGTCGCAAAATTTATAGGGGGTGTGAAATGAAAAAAAAGCAGGTGCTGATAAATACAAGAAGAGAAACCTATCAAACATTCCTAAACGACATTTGGTTTGGCAAGCCATTTTGTTCTTGCGGAATTACGACTTAGATTTTTATTGCCACTGGGGCAATTAATGGAGAGATTTACACAAAAGAATATCTAGAAGAGACTACTACCATTAATTAAACAGTATCAAGGTTCTATACTCTTTTGGCCTGATTTGGCAACAAGTTAATACAGTTTGGTGTTGAAAGCTGAACAATATTGGGCTCTGTTTAAAAGGAACTTGGAAAAGCATATGTCCAATTCTACAGACATTAAAAATTTAAAGGTTAGGTGGCAAAAAGCAAGCAAAGAAGTATCAGAAGACAATGTCCGGAATATGATGAGTAGTGTGAAATCAAAAGTTCGAAAAGTTATTCATGCTCATTAAATAAAAATTTGTTATCCAGTAGTCATTCATTTTGTAAGCTAACATCGTAATAAAAAACATTACTACTTCATAAAACAATTACCTACATCAAAATGTATACGACCAGATCTTTTCGTGTCTATACCTTAGGTAGCGATTTTAGTTCAGAAACTTAAGTTACATCAGAGGCTTTGATTTGAGGTTTTATATTCAAAAATCAGAGGCGAAGAAATTGTTTTCAGATGTACAGGGTGTCTAAAAAAAAAGTAGTATATGTTGTCATGCATCGTTTTTTAAATGGAACACCTCCTGGAACATAGTCCAGTTCACGAACAGATAGAGTAAATAAAACGTCCACTTAAGAGCGGGCATTTAAAAAGCTGCTGTGTAATTGGTAGGACACTTTTACACTAGAAAATATAACACAGCCTATAAACCAATAAAAATGGTGCAAAGATAATTGGATGCAGTCCATACAGAATTGCCAGTTTGTACTAAAAGTTACCGCACATTGTAGTGAAAACAATGAATTCTTGTATTAGATGGCAAATTAATATCAGTTTTTGTTTAGACAGCAAACAATCTGTAATATATTATACTATAGCAATGTAATATATTATAATTCGATAGATAACAATACGCATATTAAAATAAAATAAATAAATAAAATAAATTATGTTTCGTAGGTATTTATATTGAATATGGCCGAGGGAAATATGGTTCATGTAGTGAATGACAATCCATTAGAATTCATATGAACTCAGATAAAAGTTGAGGTATCAAGAAAAACACATTTAAATTAGCAGATGTAAACATCTCTTTAGGAGCCATGGTAGCTCAGTGGGTATGGCACTTGACTATCAATCTTAAGGTCCTGGGTTCGAATCCCAGGAATAATACATTGGAATTTTAAAAATATCTAAGGTTTCCAGGTCGACTCAGCCTGTGAAAATGAGTACCTGGGAAATGATTTCCTGGAGTAATAATAGGCGGTCGGTGCGTAAAGCTAGCCACTTTACCACCCTTGAGTACCGAGCGGCTCAAGAATAGTAGCCTACCCTGCTATACCCCAATGGGCCTTCATGGCCTGTGAAAGGGGAATAATAGTTATTATTAAACATCTCTTTATGGAAGCTGTTCGAAATGTCACACCAGCTAATTGGGAAAAAGGTGTTAAACATGTAATTGAAGTTGAAAATGATATGTGGGAGTTGGATAAAATCATTGACGTGCAGGTTGAACCATTTATTATAAATGTAGTTGAGGATTCTACTTACTTGGAAGTAGTTACTGTAGAAGTGAAGAATCTTAATATGTTAACATTGTTTTTATTGTAGTTACCACTATCGATGTAAAATCACATTAACGCAGCAATAATAAAATATTTTCCGTTTATGTACATTATTGTAATATAACAATAAATACACTATTATTATTAAATAAAGACATTATTGTTTTGTGTTGATTGCGATGTATTTTTAACAGAATTATACGATTTTTGCAAACATAAATATGTAGATTACACTATTATGTCTATTATAAATTGTTTCAGTTATTTGTAATTATAATTTGTGAATTATTGATGATTATAATGGAGTAATAAATCGGTTCTTTGCTCTTGCTTATTTATTCCTATATCGTCAGTTTAATGCAGATTAGTCTAGGTCAATTTTTGCAAAAAATGTTGTTTTCGAGCCTAGTTGCAGTTTACAGTATTGCACGTTTAATGCAGAACCATCCAAACTCAATTTCTTTATAATTAAGACGTTAATTATTTATTACAATAAATCCTGGATGTATTTATTATTATTATTTATTACAAATTATATACAGAATAATTAACCTCGTTTTCAATAAATAGTACAAGATGTCAAAGTAAAGTTAGGTTCATTCATCATATTATTCAGCCCCAAGTTGATTTTTAAATAAATATCATTATTTTAGTTACATATTATTATGCAGTCGATGTCTATTCAGCGTTGTAATAATAAATGTTAAATAAATTAATGCAAATTTTTTAATTAAAATTATCCTGAAAGTGACATCTGTTAACGCAATAATTAAATAAAATGCCCTTACAGTGTGAAACGGATTTCTGTCACGGACCTCCACCTATTTTAAATTATTACTCTATCTGTTATTCGTGGCATAGACTATAGTATCTTTTAATTTACTTTAAGCACCTGAGGGATGCTTATTTTTTATTTATTTATTTTTTTATTTTTGGTTACTTGTTTGGGCTTAATTACTTTTTATTTCTTTTATTATATTATAAAAGTCTGTGAGCATAGAATATCTCAAATAAATAAACTGCTAATATAATAATAAAATATTTGATTCAACACCTAATAATGACGCTATTATATGGTGATTTTGCATAAGTAATGTGATATACTATTACTCACTAGTGAGAGAATATTCAAAAAGTCACTACTACTTAAATTTCACGTCCATAAATTCCATAACCTGCTAATGCAATTATAATGATTTTTGACAAATACAAAATAGTACATTACATACCGAGGCCGAAAGTACTCCATTCCTGTCGAGAGAACAATATAGTTTACCGAGAGGCGATAGCCTCGAGGTGAACTAGTTCTCGAGACACAGGAATGGTACTTTTGCCGAGGTTTGTATACTATTTTATTCGCAATCGTCCTTTAAATACCGAATTATCTAAAATTCTTGACAGATGCAAAATGTCATCGGTTGGGATTGGCATAACGTATGTCGCCACTTACATCATCAAATTCGATCGCATAATATTTCGAGGATTTTATTGAATAGGAGTATTTATAAATTAATAATAATACCTGGGTACTCGTTCTTTAGCAGCCAAGGTCCGCAACATTACCAAACATGATTTATACAGCCATTTATACACCGCATTTGGCGATGTAATTTTCTGCGCGCCACCTAGTAGCTGAATTTAAAGACACGTAGAGGTGCGAAAATAGGTCGTTTCGGACCATGAGAATGTCAAAGTTACAAACAATGATGCATTTTCGGACCTCTAAATGGTCAGGAATGGACTCATTACCAATACGATTGCGAATAAAATTAATTAAAAGTTATTCCTGACCATTTAGAGGTCCGAAAATGCATCATTGTTTGTAACTTTGACATTCTCATGGTCCGAAACGACCTATTTTCGCACCTCTACGTGTCTTTAAATTAGGCTACTAGGTGGCGCGCAGAAAATTACATCGCCAAATGCGGTGTATAAATGCCTGTATAAATCATGTTTGGTAATGTTGCGGACCTTGGCTGCTAAAGAACGAGTACCCAGGTATTATTATTAATTTATAAATACTCCTATTCAATAAAATCCTCGAAATATTATGCGATCGAATTTGATGATGTAAGTGGCGACATACGTTATGCCAATCCCAACCGATGACATTTTGCATCTGTCAAGAATTTTAGATAATTCGGTATTTAAAGGACGATTGCGAATAAAATAGTATACAAACCTCGGCAAAAGTACCATTCCTGTGTCTCGAGAACTAGTTCACCTCGAGGCTATCGCCTCTCGGTAAACTATATTGTTCTCTCGACAGGAATGGAGTACTTTCGGCCTCGGTATGTAATGTACTATTGTCAAATTGAAAAGATTAATATTCTAATAAAAACTCATTAAAAAGAGGTGTTGGATAAAACGTTGTATTGCACATGTGTAATTGCACATTAGTCACTTAAGAAAATTAGCCAGTCAACCTGAGGGTCTCGCGGTTAAACTTTTCTTGCGTGACTAATGTGCATTATTACACACTAGTACAATAAGGGGTCTATTCTGTAACTAACCTTTCACGAATGGCGCCGTTCGTGAACGGCGATCGTTAGCGACTTCCTCAGCTGCAGCTTCAACGAGAATCGATAGATAGGTTATTCTGTAATACCAACAGTTGAGCTATGCGCACTCTCAACGACTGTCTAACGTTTTCTAAAAAGGTAATACATCTTTGCCGTTAATATAGATACAGTTTCACCGGTTTAAATATACAGGGTTATGATAATGTAATGCACAAAATTCATAAAACGTACAACGATTATTATGAAACTTACGTTTATTTCGTTTTTTATTCATTTTCTCGTTTTTTTTTCTTATGTGAGCCCTACTGCAACTATTGTTCCCTAGTGTAACAAAACAAGCTTTCTCCAATAATGTAATAAAAATCTTAGCTTCCCATTAAAAAAATATGTTAATGACGTCATAACTTTGACAAATTTGACGTGTTATTTTTGTAACTTATGTCAAAAGATGCGGAATAAAAAAAAACATTTGACGTGTTTTTGCATTTTGTTCCAAAGTGATCGTTGTACGTTTTATGAATTTTGTGCATTACATTATCATAACCCTGTATATTGCGCATGTCATATTTATTATTTCTGGAGAACGCGCCAATTTTGTAAAAATGTTGCAGTTTTGAATTGATTTCAAAAGAGTTGAGAAGGCAACAATATGTCGTTCTTGGAGGAATTGCGAGTAAACGTACATTTTAGGTGTAAGAGAACACCTAAAAGAAACCCCCCGCTGAAGAGAACATATATATTTCCATCTGTTTTGGATCTTCGTTAGGAGTTTATTAGCATTGATATAATAATCTTAATAGATTAATTGACAACTTAAAGTGGTTGTATGTTAAAGTTGATCTAACCCTGACGAAGATTGAAATATAGAATTTAACTAAACTTACCAACTTTAATAATGGCATACCCATAAGTAAAAAAATACAAAAGAAACAAAAATTAATTGCATATAATATAAGTTTATTACGATATCTTCGGCAAGTTTAATAGGTAGTGTAAATACTTTTTACTAATTCTCAATTACTTCAAGAATTTAAAAATATGTGTACTTATAATTATTTAATTTTTTTAGAACACTATTCAAATGTAGTAAGAAAATTTTACAAATAAATTCCTGAAAATGTTTAAAATACCCCAACAATAGTAAAATTATCAACCTGTAATAGTAAATCTTTCTTCTCCCATTTCATTGAGAAATATTCTATCACTATTATTATACTTTCTTAAGAGATTATTTTTAATAATAAGAATCCTTTTGTAATTTGTATTACAGGTGGTTTTCACCTGATTAATAAGACCACCTCTGGTGAGGTAGGTACTACCTGAAATAACAATTTATTTAAAGTATATAATTGCTATTATCTCCTAATAAGCGGCTATTAATAATTCTTGATTCATCTCAACCAAGTTTTTGAGGTTAGATTAATTAGCGTCATATATTTATTCTTTCAAATTCATTTACAATTGGATTAAATAAATTACTTTCAATTTTAACGCACTCTGATATAATTAATACAACAATTTCACATATAAAATTTCTTTTATAATTATAAAAAAAAACACGAACGTTGGCTAACGTCGACTAATCTGCAGCTGTTCGTGAAAGGTTGGATCTCGAAGGGTTTGCTGTTCACTAACGAGTGTATAACGGTGGTTGTTTGCTTACAGAATAGCTTTAGAGCGAAAAACCTTTCAAACAACGATAACCGCTCGTGAACGGTTCGCTCAAGGCTTACAGAATAGACCCCTAAACAACTATTTTTACTCTAGGATTTGAAAATAGACTTTTGCAGTTAGTTTTTCAGCCATTAGAGAATTAAAAATTTTCGGCTTGTCAAATAGCAATGCGCAGAAATTCTCCGCTTTTTAATTTACGTGACTATTAGGGGTCTATTCTGTAACTAACCGTTCACGAATGGCGCCGTTCGTAAACGGCGATCGTTAGCGACTTCCTCAGTGGCTACTTCAACGAGAATCAACAGATAGGTTATTCTGTAACACCAACCGTTGAGCTATGCGCACTCTCAACGATTGTCTAGCGTTTTCTAAAAAGGTAATACATCTTTGACGTTAATATAGATGCAGTTTCACCATTTTAAGTATATAGTGCGCATGTCATATTTATTATTTCTGGAGAACGCGCCAATTTTATAAAAATGTCTCAGTTTTGAATTGATTTCAAAAGAGTTGAAATTATATGGAGGATAGGAGAAAGTCTAATCATAAAACCACAAGGCAACAATACGTTGTTCTTGGAGGAATATTATTAATAAATAATAGTAAAAGTATCAGTTAGTTCTTTGTTTGTATTGGTTTTTATGAAATAAATTAATTACAACTAATATTTATTTATTAATTATTTATTTAATGTGTTGTTTCACTTTTGGGTATGTAATTAAAGTTAGTTTAGTTTAAACGTATATTTCGATCCGCTTTGGATCCTTGTCAGGGGTTTATTAACATTAACATAATAACTTATATCGGATCTTAATACATTAATTGACAACTTAAAGTGGTTGTATAAGATCCACCGTATGTTAAAGTTGATATAATTCTGACAAAGATCCAAAACGGATCGAAATATAGCTTTTAAATAAAGTTACTAACTTTAATTGCATACCCGAAAGTGAAAGTATCACAAATTAATAATTACGTATCAGTTTATTACGATATCTTCGGCAAGTTTAATAGGTAAATACTTTTTACTAATTCTGAATTACTTCAAGAATTTAAAAATATGAGTATAATTATTTTTTATAGAACTCTATTCAAATGCACTAAGAAAATTTTACAAATAAATTCCTAAAAATGTTTAAAATACCCCAACAATAGTGAAATTATCAACCTGCAATAGTAAATATTGCTTTTCCCATTTCATTGAGAAATATTCTATCACTATTATTATACCTTCTTATTAAGAGATTATTTTTAATAATAACAATCCTTTTGTAATCTTTATTACAGCTGGATTCCACCTGATCTAAGACCACCTCTAGTGAGGTAGGTACTACCTGAAATAACAATTTATTCAAAGTATATAATTGCTACTATTGCTAAGCGGATTTTAATAATTCTTATTGATTCCTCTCTACCAAGTTTTTGAGGTTAGATTAATAAGCGTCATATATTTATTCTATCTAATTCATTTACAATTGGATTAAGTAAATTACTTTCCATTTTCCCGTACTGTGATATAATTAATACAATAATTTCACATATAAAATTTCTTTTATAATTATAAAAATAAACACGAACGTTGGCTAACGTCGACTAATCTGCAGCTGTTCGTGAAAGGTTGATCTTCGAAGGTTGCGCTGTTCACTAACGAGTGCATAACGGTGGTTGTTTGCTTACAGAATAACTTTAGAGCGAAAAACCTTCCAAACAACGATAACCGCTCGTGAACGGTTCGCTAAAGGCTTACAGAATAGACCCCTTAGTAGGAGATATTGTTAGTAGGAGAGGTCTAGGGTCTTAACATGCCTTTTACGAATTTTTCCTGAAAGTAGTTGTCAAAAAATTTTTTCAAACAAATTAGCTGTTACACAAAATAAAATGTAAATAATAATATTAAAAGATCGTGTAAATATAACAGCACTTAAAAACGTCTCGGTGCATATGATGTAGTTCAGTACTAATGTAATTCAGTAAAAACCTTAAATGGAATGATATAGTCTATCCTAAGGGGGTCTATTCTGTAAGCATTGAGCGAACCGTTCACGAGCGGTTATCGTTGTTTGAAAGGTTTTTCGCTCTAAAGCTATTCTGTAAGCAAACAACCACCGTTATGCACTCGTTAGTGAACAGCGCATCCTTCGAGATCCAACCTTTCACGAACGGTGGCAGATTAGTCGACGTTAGCCAACGTTCGTGTTTATTTTTATAATTATAAAAGAAATTTTATATGTGAAATTGTTGTATTAATTTTATCAGAGTATGTTAAAATGGAAAGTAATTTATTTAATCTAATTGTAAATGAATTTGAAAGAATAAATATATGACGCTAATTAATCTAACCTCAAAAACTTGGTTGAGATGAATCAAGAATTATAAATAGCCACTTATTAGCAGATAGTAGCAATTATATACTTTGAATAAATTATTTCCGGTAGTACCTACCTCACCAGAGGTGGTCTTAGATCAGGTGAAAAACCACCTGTAATAAAAATTACAAAAGGATTCTTATTATTAAAAATAATCTCTTAAGAAGGTATAATAATAGTGATAGAATATATCTCAATGAAATGGGAGAAGAAAGATTTACTATTGCAGGTTGATAATTTTACTATTGTTGAGGTATTTTAAACATTTTCAGGAATTTATTTGTAAAATTTTCTTACTACATTTGAATAGGGTTCTAAAAAAATAATTATAGATACTCATATTTTTAAATTCTTGAAGTAATTGAGAATTAGTAAGCAGTATTTACACTACCTATTAAACTTGCCGAAGATATCGTAATAAACTTATATGTAATTAATTTATGTGTTTCTTTTGTATTTTTTCACTTATGGGTATGCAATTAAAGTTGGTAAGTTTAGTTAAAACCTATATTTCAATCTTCGCCAGGGTTAGATCAACTTTAACATACAACCACTTTTTTAAAGTTGTCAATGTATTAAGATTATTATATTAATGCTAATGAAAATCCAAAACGGATCGAAATATACGTTTAAACTAAACTAACTTTAATTGCATACCCAAAAGTGAAACAATACATTAAATAAATAATTAATAAATAAATATTAGTTGTAATTAATTTATTTCATAAAAACCAATTCAAACAAAAGACTAACTCATACTTTTAATATTATTAATAATAACTATACAAATAGTACTATGTTCTCTTCAGCGGGGGGGTTTCTTTTAGGTGTTCACTTGCACCTAAAATGTACGTTTACTCGCAATTCCTCCAAGAACGATGTATTGTTGCCTTCTCAACTCTTTTGAAATCAATTCAAAACTGCGACATTTTTACAAAATTGGAGCGTTCTCCAGAAATAATAAATATGGCATGCGCAATATATACTTAAAAGGTGAAACTGTATCTATATTAACCGCAAAGATGTATTACCTTTTTAGGAAACGTTAGACAGTCGTTGACAGTGCGCGTAGCTCAACGGTTGGTGTTACAGAATAACCTATCTATCGATTCTCGTTGAAGCTGCCGCTGAGGAAGTCGCTAACGATCGCCGTTCACGAACGGCGCCATTCGTGAACGGTTAGTTACAGAATAGACCCCCTAGTCTCATATAAAACGTAGAAAAATATCTAAAATTGAAAGTAACATTTATTATTTAATTCTGATACAAAAATTAAATTATAATTTCAGAAATAAAAAAAAAATTAAATCAGTACTGTGGGCAACTCTTTTTCATATGCACAATTATAGCGGTTGCCTCAGGAAATTCATTTGAATTTATGTTGGCTTCCGAAATTTTTTCAGTAACTGTTGCTTTGTAGAAATCCTGATTATCCAAAACCCTCCAGTCTTTTTCGAAGTGCTTGGTTAACAATTTATTTACATCGAATAGTTTAAAGGATTGATTACAACTTCTATTATTATTTGCTTTGGATTAATTGAAGTATCCACGTTTAGCAACAGGTTTAAACACAGTCACTGAATTATAATAGTAAATCTCTTTAACATCTGAAATCTTTTCAGTAGATATAAAATTTAAATACAACCTTTTACACAGTTTAACTAAAAGGTAAGTGTAACTAACGTGGGGCTTACATAACCTCTTTAACTTTCTTAAACCCTTTTGTTTTCCAGTCTAGTACGAGACATTTTAGATGTTACATCAAGTTACTATTTTTTAGTTTATATAACTTTCATCTTTTGGGTTAAACGAATTGGTTAATATTCTGGAATATTGCCGTATTTTAATCCTAATGTACACTTTGGATATTGCTCATTCTGAAACAAACTCCTGTTTTGTACTGAGATCAAAATGAAAGCATTTTAATTGATTTTAGCATAAAAGAAAAATACCATTTAATAGAGAATGTAAACTTGGGCAAGAAGGTATATTTATCTCATTTTTGTAAAAAATGCATATTGCTGTCTTTGATTCTAGACCCCTCATATATACAATAATAATAAATAATAAATTAAAAACTTTGAAGATGCTATTTTTAATAAAAAGCTCTTGTTTGTTAAAAAATAAGTTTTTAGGTAACTACATTATATTTAAATATTGAAATATATCTTTGAAAATATTATTACAATAATAAGTAACACATTCAGAAAGATTTTAATAATTATCTCAACAATAATATTACTGAAAAAATATATAATAAAAATATAATAAATAATCATAATAATAAAAATCTACTCTATTAAATCAATTAATTAAATTAATAGAAATAATTTAAAATTAAATTATTAAAATTTTAAAATTTCTGTAAATCTAAACGGAAAACTTATAAAAGAATCTGATAATGTGAACTTGTCTTTAGATCAACGTCAAATGTCGATTGCGCAGTACAACCGGTGTGAACGTGTTAATAGTATAAAGTAATACGTGAGCTTTGTTTGTTTTTCGGCGTTTTTGTTTTTTAAATTAAGTAACTGAAGAAACAAATGAAGATCGGTAAGTTTTGATTATTAGTCGAGATTTTGTTTTAAAAAATGTTACAGAAACAGTCGTTTGTTTAATAAAATCGGGTGATTTTACGCCAAACAGCCTTTTGAGGTTATGTTACATATATGTTTGGAGGGAACTTTCTCGATTAGTAACAACAGTGGGATTTAAATGGAATTCTGATAGAAAATTGATTTAATTACACCATTATTTATTATGGGACAGTAATTGTAATATGAAAAATAAATTGTTATATTCTTTATTAATGCTATTCAAGTACTGTTTTAATAGTTATTTTGCTGCTTTAATGTAAAACTTACTTCCTTTTATGAGTTTATAACGAAACAAGGTATATTGGTCTAAATAGCTTGGTTTTCAAGAAACGCATAAAAAATGTTACTTGGTAAATTATTTAGTAATGAGACTTTATTTGTAAACATTTTAAATGATATCGTCTTGTGATCTGCAGTGCATATGTTCATTAAGATTATGTGAATTAACTAAAATTGTAATTGTTTCATTATGTAAAAGTACACCTTACAAAAGTATGCATCAATAGATGTTTAAACGTTTATAAAAAATCAAAATGTAAATAAAACAATTTGGTGCAACTGCCTTATCAGTCCAGTAGCACATTTTTATTTGAACGTCTTGCAAAGCACTTTGTGTACAGTAAGATGTGCTGATGGAATATAGGAGTGCGAGCGATGCTACATCTCTTTTACACTGAATGTCGCTTTTCTTCCACGTGTGCGCAACCCACACAAATGTTATCGTTTGATGGACTATATTTAATTAATATAATTTAGTTAGTTTATGACATAACTGAATAGCTATGCTTGATATTTAAGTAATTTTATAGAAAATCAATTAATGATTACCATCTACAAAAGTAATCATTACTTTACCATTACCAACTACTGAAATCTAGTACTCAAAAATTAAATTCTATTGAGCTTATGTCTAAGCTATCAGGAAACACTATTAACACATTGGGTAGTTGTAGATTGTTTTGGGTGAATGTGGTTTACCTATAGTGGCTAAGGCTGTTCCAAGCTTCCCGGAAAGAAGTATGGGTGAATCATATTGACCCAAAACACTATGACCACCTAATATGTTCGAAATCTCTAAATAATACAAGTCAAATAGAGCAATTTAGGTGTGTACAAACAAATAATTTAATATTACCATGAAATATTCTAAATAATGACATAACTAATCACTTCTTATTGGTTTGAATGTTGGACAATCGCAGTCTTATGAAGTAAGGTCACATGGCCACAGTGAACTTTAGCTAGCCAGGTTTAAATATTTCAATTTTAAACAGTATTTTATTCTTGAAAATAAAGTTCTTTATCTTGATAGACGATAGTATCTAACAACTGAAAGTGAAATTACAAAACCTTAATATTATTGTGTGAGTCCGTCTTATTAAAAATAACCCCTTAGTGTAGTCTCATCTCAACATTGTGTAACAAAGACTAAACATCATTGCATCATTGTCTACTACAGTGGTGGCGAACCTATGACCCGCGGGTCAGACACTGACCCACGAAGGATTTATAAATGACCCACACGTTGATTATTATAAACTTATTTTTTATATCATATAGATGGTATATGATACCGGTGTGGGCGGATTCGAATCTCGCCTTGGATAAGGTCATTTATGGTCACCAATGAAACCCGCTGTTTGACCGAGGTCATTTATGGTCTCCAATGGAACCCGCTGTTTGACCGAGGTCATTTATGGTCATCAAAGGAACCCGCTATTTGACTGAATCCTATGTGAGGAGAAGCGAAGTGAGGTTTATCCCGGGCAGATGGGAAACTGCATGCCGCCAGGTAAATGTGCTTAGGAAGCTATCCCGACCACCCTATGATCCGGACTGCAGCCGGGTACAGCGGTTGGGAGAAGCTCTGAAAGTCATTACACTTAAGGAGAGTTGAAGCGAATACATAGCCTCTCACAATCAAGACAACTTCACCTTAACGGGTACACACTGGGAGTCTATAACGTGTAGACTTAAACGAAGCTCTGTCGAGGGCCCACCGAACCTATAATTTGGTAGATCGGGGTGGCAAAACCATTTAAAAACCAAGTCCTGCCACAATTGAGGTTGGATTCGATCGGGCAGTGGCCCCGACCCCTGTCTCGGGGAGGAGCTTATGAAGGTATGAAAGAGGACTGGAGGGCTCTCTCTATTCAACTGAGTTAAGTTGGGGGAATAGTCCTATTGCTGGACGAGGTACTTACTCCCGTATGAAAGAGGACGGGAGGGTGCAGGCGGGTGAGCACGTGTTAAGTCAATCGCTCCGGTACTAGCCTGGATAGCTAGTAGAGGGTGGATAGGCAACCTCGCTTCGACCAGTGAGCAGACTGGGAGCAATTGCTTCGCAATTGCGCGCTGATTGGGCGTATCCCAATCACTTCCTCTTGGAAGGAACGTGGGGGTATGTTGATACGGGTACCCCACGTAAAACAAATTATAATAATAATCTATATCATATAGAGAGAAGACAATCGAAAATATTAAAAAATTAAAGTATAAATATCTAATGTCGAATTTATAAAAATATATTTCCAAGTGGATCTTAGCTAACTGATTTTCTATCGCATCACTGCACCTGTGTATGACTCATGACAGTCGGTCATAAATTTAGCTCACATATTCGGTGCATCATAGAACGGGGATGCACCAGAACCTAATATTAAAGATTTCACATTAGTATATTTAATGTAATGATATATTAATATTAATATAAAAGTATTTTTATCAACTTTATTATACGTTCACATATCTGTAACTATGTTTATTAATAAAAAATATTTCTTATGTATTTCTTTATTCCTTGTTCATACAAATACTCAGTGCAGAGGTACCACTGGTCATGTCACGTACTGCGGTAATTCCTGGTGTCATCCCATTGATATCAATTTTTTGAATCGACCTTTATTTTTTGCTCTTCACTTGCAAAAGTAAAAGTTGTAAAACAAAAAAAAGAGTCAACTGTCAAGTTTTTCTTTTAACAAATTTTCTGTGTTTCCAAATTATTGGTACCCTTTTTACTCCCCGCCCCCCTTCCAAGTGACCCACGGGATAGTATTAAAAAAATAATGAACAAAATCTGACCCATTTCTCAAAAAGGTTCGCCATCACTGGTCTAGTATACAGCTTTAGGATATACAGTACGTAGGATTTTACGATTGTTAAAATGCTTTTTGTGCTATACTTCTCATTCAGTTATTTCCTAAAATTTTCCCACACGATTGGAACCACAATAAAAAGGAAAGTCCATTCTAACCATGTACTTGGATTTGAGGAAAAAGTATTTTTCATGAAAAAAAGGAAACAGAAAAATCAATTGGGTTTAAAAAAAATATCCTAAAATATTGACTAAGCCTAATTCTGAAACAAGACAAAACACCCGAGTAGTTCATTAATCGTATTTGATTTTGCTTTCTGTATAATTCTTATAGATAAATTAATAAGATCAGGAGATGAATAATAGGAAAACAATTTTTTTTGGCTTTTTATTATTGGCTTCAAAAGAGGCCACTGTGACCACTACATTTATTAATACCCGAGGGGTCAACCACTCTTCCAAAAAATGTACATGTATTGCCGAAATCAACGATTTTCTTGCAATTTCTATGATTTTTGAGGATTGCCTTCGCAATCTATGATTTTCAAGGATTGCGATCACAATCTCTACGATTTCCAAGGATTGCTTTCGCAATGTCTATGATTTCCGAGAATTGCGGGATGATTTCTAGAATGCAATTGCTTCTTCATTGACGTGCTAATGTTTGAAAAGTGATTTTCAATGTGATTGCTAAAGATTAGAATAAAATCGATAGTATTTGTACTCGTTTTTTACAAGAACAGTACTATTAATAAAAATGTGTTTGTTAGGTAAAGTATCTGACCATATTATTAGGCATATCCAATAATTTTGATGTTAAAAGTTATGTATTGTTAAAACCAGGAATAAAAGAATTTGAAAATTGTTTCACGTATATTTATTAGCACGTGCTGTATTAACAAACAATTCAATAAAATAATTATAAATAATAAACTGGTATAAACGGTGAATTTGCTGAACACGTCAATAACTGAAAGAAGTAATGTCTTAGAGGATATTGGAAAATATAACGAAGAAAATACTTTACTATTTCTGTAGAAGAGAGTTTCTTGGAAACGTTTCTACGATTATTTTCTACAGAAATAGTAAAATATCTACGTTACCTCCTTCAGATATTGGCATGTTCAGTAAACTCACCGTTAATACCAATTCTTTTATTGAATTGTTTATTATTACAACAGGCTTTAATAAACATATGTCAAACATTTCCTAAAATCTGTTATTCCTGGTATTAGCAATACATAACTTTTAACATCAAAATTATTGGATGTCCCTAATAATATGGTCAGATACTGTAGTTTTGACTTCTTCTAAGATTTTTATACCCTTTTTCAATACCCATTTTGCCATGGCTTTTTAATCGAAATGGACTATTGCCTATTACTACATATATATATAATTTCTCCAAAAATAAAACAATTTTAAGAAAAAAAAATTTTTTTTCATTAAAAAATTCATTATTCTGTTAACCGTCTTTTCGATTATCCTTCAATGCTTGACAGATAATCGAGTCTGTAATTCGTATATAGAAGTTTAATCATATTTATAAGTTTCTTTGGTATTCCATGCGCTTTTAAGATTGTCCACATTTTATCTCTGTCTATTCTATCGAATGCTTTTTCGAAGTCTATAAAGGTTATTTGTAATTCCCTTTGCCATTCATTTGCTTGTTCAATGATGGTGCGCAGTATAAATATGTTATCTATGCATGAACGCCTCTGTCTGAATCCTGCTTGGTTTTTTCGTAGTATCTTTTCTATTCCTTCTTTAATTCGATTTAGTATTATTCTTGTTAGTATTTTGCTTGTTGTGCATAGCAGTGTTATTCCTCTCCAGTTCGAGCATTCTGTTTTGTCTCCTTTTTTTGGTAGTCTTATTATTAGTCCTTCATTCCATTCTCTTGGGATTTTTTCTTCTTTCCATATGCTATTTAGTAAATTATGTATCATTTCTTCCATTGTTTCGTCGCCTTCTCTAATTAGCTCTGCTGGGATGCCATCTATACCTGCTGCTTTGTGGTTCTTTAGCGTTTTTATGGCATTTTTAATTTCTTCTCTCGTAATCGCTTCTTCGTTTATTTTCATTTCTTCTCCTATTTGCTCCACTTCTTCCACTATTTCTTCTTGTATTGTTGCTTTCTTATATATTTCTTCGAAATGTTCGATCTACCTCTGTTCAGTTTCCATGTTTGTTTTAAGGGTTTTTCCATGTTTGTCTTTCATCCTTGTCTTGTTTATTATTTTCTTTCTTGCTATCTCTTTTGTTATATCGTATAGCGTTTTCATGTCATTTTTCTGTGCTGCTTCTTCTGCTCTTCTCAATGTTGCTTCTCTATGTTTTCTCTTATCATTTCTAGCACTTGTTTTCACCTGTTTATCTTTTTCTTTATATAACTTTTCCTGTGTTTCTTTTTCATTTTCATTTTTGCTTGTCAATATTTACTGTTTAATCTTTCTTCTTTCTTCTATTCTTTCCCATGTCTGTTTTGACAGCCATACCTTTTGTTTTGCTTTTTTGTATCCTAGTACACTCTTTGCCGTGTCCTTGAGAATTGTTTTGTACTTATTCCATATTTCTTCTACCCCTTTATTTTTCTGCTGATTCCATTCTTTTCCTAATTTTTCTTTGTATTGTGTTCTGACTTCTTCTTTCAGCCATTGCACATTGTATTTTTCTGTTTTTGTCTTCTGCTCTCTATTTGCTCGTAATTTTATTCTTATTTTAGCCCTGAGTAGAGTATGGTCTGTAGACCCATCGCTCTTATGTCATTCAGCACGTTTTTCCATTTTCCTTCTATTGCTACATGGTCTATTTGGTTCTGTACTCTACCCCCGGGTGAGGTCCAGGTTACCTTGTGTATGGTTTTATGTTTGAAGAGGCTACCTCCTATTATTAGGTTATTTCCTGCACAAAATTCTAAGAATAATTCTCAATTTTCGTTGATAACGCCTACTCCTTCTTTTCCCATTATGTCCTCTTTCCCCTTGTTCACACTTACACCTATTTTTGCGTTCATATCTCCTATTAATATTTTTATGTCTCTTTTATGTTGTTTATTTATATCGTCAAAGGTTTTTTGTAATTGTTCATAAAATTCTTCTTTTTGTGTTTCTTTTTTCTCGTTCGTTGGTGCATATGCGTTTACTATAGTTATATTGTAGAAGCTTGCTTTAAATCTGGCTGTTATAATTCTGTCTGACATGCCCAACCACTCCATAAGTGCGTTTTTTGCGTCTGGTCGTAGCATAAATGCTACTCCATTTTCGTGTCTTGCATCTTCCTCAATGCCTCCTGAATATATCACTTTTGTTCCATCTCGCCTCATTTATCCCCAGTATCTCCACTCGATATCTTTCCATTTCTCTCGCCACTTGATTTACTTTGCTTGTCTCTAACATTGTTCTTACGTTCCAAATTCCTATATATTTTGCTTTTTTAGTTTCTATACTCCGGACACTGAACAGATATAGTTAAAAAAAATCAAGGCAGCACAGATTGTTCTGATTGGTTTTATGTGAAAGTTAAATTTACAATAGAACATTTTTGTATATGAATTGTTAATTCGCTATAAATGATGTCACTTAGAGAAATTTATACTAGTATAAATAATAACCATACATTTTAAAAAATTGCATTTTATTAATTTAAAAAAGCCATGAAAAGTTCGCGAGTGCTATGTGTTTACACATATTATAATATATAATAAATAGTTTTTACAATAAAACAAAGAAATTACATACAAACATACTATATATACATCGCATGGTAAGGTGGCAATTTCAGAACAGTTCTGTTGCTTTCCTGTGTTAATTCGTCGATTACGTTAGCACTGTGTTTAGGTGCATGCTGTTTTACTTAAGGTAACAATTCAGCTCTCACATACTGTCTTCGTAGGGGATAGTTTTTTCTGCAGCCAGTTATGTATGCCAGCTTTCTTTGTGTTGCTAGACGGAATTTTTTCAATTTTTCTTGTGTGATAACTTGCGTTATCCAAGACGATAACGCAACCTTCTTGAAGACTGGGCAAAATATTTTTAAACCATTGTTCAAATGTATCTACGTTCATTTCTTCATGGTAGTCATTTGTTTTCTTGGATTTCAATAACAGTAATCCATTATCTACAAAACCGTCATCAGATCCTATATGAAGGGTGATGAGCCGCTTTCCTTTCCCCGATGGATTTCTCAAGTCAGTCGATAACCCTCTTAAAAATGCATCTCGTGGATTTGTTATGGACATGTCAGCCCACACTTTTTTTGCCATTTTTGTCTTCTTCGGAAACATTGTCCAAAATAGCTCTTGGTCTATGACACGCCTTAGGAGCAGCAAAATAATCAGGATGTTGCTTGTGCTCACGAAGTATGTTGTAAACACTGGCCAGACCAATTCATAAAATTATAGTAAATAAGCAGTGGGATTGGAAGGTAAATTAAAACATGACCTATCAATCTAGCAACATTTTCCTCTTTTTCGTGTTTTTTCCACTGAGGATGCTGCTCTTCACACACTTTAAAAGCGTTCATAATTATTTGTTTCACCTCACAGAAAAGTGCTTTTTTGGCGTTTTTTTTGGTGGTGACAACTGAATATTGTTGACGTTTTCATCATCCATTTTTAATAATTTTGCAGTAAAGAAAATTCTACAAATTAACCAACTCATTATTATTATTAACTTTTCATATAATTCTAACTTACTTATTGACAACCGTTCGTGTATTGAATGGTGCGAGTCTTAATAAAGACTTGTAATGTACCTAATATGTAACACAGTTGGAAAAACTGACGGAACTTTCAAAACAACTGACGTAAACGCATGCGTAACAAGCTGGCGTTTGCCGTTTGTGTTTGTATGTGTAAATGAGACTTCTATCGAGTACCGCCCCATTTATTTCAACCAATGGATATTCAAGTTTCAAGTTGCATCTGAATGTCTGGTTTTTCATTACTATATCTGTTGGGTAAACGGAGATTAGTTCTAGTTGTCTGTGGTTTTTCTTCATTTTCATACCTTTTAGCTTCTCTCTTTAAGTTTCTAAGTGCACCCTCGTGATTTATTTCTTGTAAATTCCATGTTGCCATATATATTTTATCTTTCTTTTCCAATTCCTTTTCCATTGCCAATTTCGTCACCATTAATTCATCATCCTTTACTAGTTGCTATTTTTGATGTGTTTGCTGAGGTTGCTCTTGGCTTCCTCCTGCCTTGGGGTCTTTGGTTATTATTGGAGCTAGAAGGGTTTGGATTGTACGGTCCCCTACTACTTTGTATAAAGTTTTTGTTTCACCTTTAGTTTTCTCTCTTATTCTCTTTGACTCCCGCGTTACTTTATCTGTTAGATTGTTTGGTGATTCTTCTATCTTTCTCTTTGCTTTATTGACTTCTGGTTCATCTTGTTCTTCTTCACTTACAATTTCTGCAGAGTCGTTGAGTTCATACTCTTCACCATTCACTACAAGCTTGTTGTACTTAATGTATGCGTTTTTTTTAACCTAACCTAACCTCTACAAATTCTTCTCATTAAGTTTTTATAGGAAAGTTATTGTATGCTTTACTAAAATAATTTTCAGTAATTCATTCACCTACATTTTGCTCGTGACATTTTTTCCACTGCAATATTTTGTCTGTTGACAATTGTTCTACAATCTTTTCTCAAGAGATATCTTATTCCACGATATTTTGACCATTTACCGTATCATTCAATAGCTAAATTTCTGACCTATTAAAGGTCTTTAGTGATTTGATTTACAAGTTTAAAATTTGCTTATTTTTTATTGTGACAGCTATGAAGACTGATTTTTATTTAAATTGTGGCACACTGTAGTGTTTGTCTAAGGCGAGTGACTACTGCATTCAAAAGAACCTAAAATAACTTTTTATATAAGATATGACAGAAGCATTCCTAAGGTCAACCGGGCACCTCACACCTAGCTCCCTTATTTTAATCAACAACACAATATATTTCTTGCGCATTAATAAAATAGACTGAGAGACCTACATTTGATACAAGTTCTTGTACATAAAGCTTAAGCTTACTTTTGAAATGAAGTGCTCCAAATTTCCAAACGTCTCACCGTTTGAATGTTTTTATAAACGGGCATATGGTGAGACGTTTGTAACCAAATAGTCCTGCACCGCTGGCCAGACTAAAACTAGTGATGTGGGTAGTGAGAAAATCCTGCTCGCCCGGCCCATTTAGCAACACTGTTTACATCAGCACCAGGTTTAACGACGGGTGCACATTGCACTGCCAGTCGTGCAAGAACATTTTGTTGTATTAAAAATTAAAGATTTTATTTATTTATTCACTTTATTATTTACTGGGGGCCCCACTTCATATTTGTGGACGGGACCTCAAAATCCAAAGGGGTGGCTGATACATGATACATATGATGAATCTTGAGATTTTTAATCTTATTTGGAGAAGGCTTGAATCTGTACCTCAGAAATTATCATTCTTAGAGAAATAAGATTTTTAAGGGCCAAGATGAATTCAGATGTAACCAGCTTCATAATCCAAAGAATAGCTTCAAGACTATCACACATACCCACCATGATATTTGTCATAGGTGGCCAGAGGTTAAAGAAAACTTGACATCAACATCGTTAGATAACCCCACAAATTATTGTGAGGAAGGGATTACCCTTCCATCAATCAATCATTTAAATCATAATAAATTACACATTTATTTTTATCGATTTCTTTTATTATTTGCATAAAACAAGGTACATCTAATATTAATTGTATAATTAATAACTAAACATTTACAAAAATAAATAACTTACTAATTACACAAGAAAATTAGTAAATGAACTTAGAGCCAACTTTTTTACTTAATAGTGCATATTGCTCATACCATGCATGTATTTCTTGTGCATCTTCTGGCCATACATGTTCTGCATGTCCATACCCTGCATATTTTTACTGTGCATTCCCATACCTCCTTGCATTCCCATACTTTCTCTCATTCCCATACCTTCTCTCATTCCCATACCTTCTCCCATTCCCATACCTTCTCCCATTCCCATACCTTCTCCCATTCCCATACCTTCTCTCATTCCCATACCTTCTCCCATTCTCATACCTTTTCCCATTCCCATACCTTTTCCCATTCCCATACCTCCTTGCATTCCCATACCGCTATGCAAGCCCTTGCCATGCATACCCATGTCCATATTCATCATACTTTTCATATCCATGCCTTGAAAAGATTCCATTCCTTGTTGGTTATGATACCACATAGCACTATCAATGTAATCCATATATTTGTGGTAGATGACAACATCTTGGAAGTATGAGTTGGGCACGTAGAAATACTGTTCATTAATTGGTCTGTCAAATGGATAACCCAAAGGATAATCATCAAGATATTGAACTCCAAGACCAACCATAGGATATTTGAAGTATTCGTACATTTGACTGCCATGTTTTTCGTACATTGATTGATATTTCATTGTCATGGTGTGGGCTTTGTATGGACTAATCATTATATAAAATTGGTAAACTTGACCACCGTATTTGCCCTTGGGAAGTAAGAATCTAAAAATAAAAGTGAAAAGTTTTTAAAATCTAGTAGTTTTGATGAGTAAGCTTATAAACGCACTTACCTGTTGGGGAAGGCATAGTAGATTTCACTGCCATGCATCATGAAATCGTCTGCAGTTATTCCAGACATGACCCATTGGTAGAGTTGTTTGTAAGTTGTGCGATCACTAGCATAGAAGAGTTGTTGAGAGTTACGCTCAATCATGTTCATTCCAGATTTAAGATTGTATTTAAATCTGTCAAATTCAACAAAGTTCATGCGATTTTTTTCAATGTTTATGTAACGCCCATATTCATCATATTTAGGACCAATAAATACTCGAACTACAGCTTCTCCAACCTTATTACTTGCAACCTTGATCTTGTAAGTGAATGGTTTATGGTTCAAACGCCATTGACGTACACGAACTTCAAAGTTGTTATGTTCCCATTCATGTTCGTTCATGTATACTGCATTGGTTATGTCAGAATCATAGTAATCAAAGTAGGTTACAAGTTGGTCAACTTCCATGCCCTCAACCTTGACTCCTGGATATGCAAGCTCTTCATAAGTATAATATTGGAGATGATACTTGTATTTTTGGAAATAAAGAATCATTCTCTTGAAGAACATCCAGAAAGCTGGGTCACGCATGGATGTTTCAAAGTGTTCTAAAGCAGAAGGTGCAAGCTTGTATTGATGTAAAGGTTGGAAGGAATAACCAAGAAGGTGGCGGGCGAATATTTGAAGATATCCGTAGAAGCGCCTGTTTGCAGAGTGAGGATTTGATTCAATGATGTTTCCAAGCATGTTAAAACCATGCGGCTTAAACAGTTCAATTTTTTGTCCATCTTCCTATAATATGGTAATTGTAGATTTAGTTTGGATTGTCAGTTTACTATTTAAATGAATAATCAATACTTACTGTCATAACATATCCAGCATCAATAGCATCACGAATTCTTCTTTCATAGTCCATGACACGGTAATAACTCATGGGATAACTTGTTTTTTTGGTGAAGTAGCTGTAATAATTGGAGAAAAGATTAGCCCAATTGGGTCTTTCTGGGAATTCCATACCGTAGGGATAACAAAGGGATGGATAGTATCCAACTTGGAAAACATCTTCATAATTGTAGAGACCAATTGCACCCATGTCATTAGAAAGACGTTCAAGATAGTAACGAGCTAGAAGTTGTTGATAGAAGTAGTAGAATTCTTCACCACGATAGTAAGACATAAGTTTGTATTCTTCAGCGTCCATCCAGAAGGGACGATACAAGTTGTAGTAGTAATAATATGAATTAATACCAATATCTTCAGTGAAGTATGACATGGATTGTTCAGGATGTAAATTCAAGTACCAGCCGGAATAGTTAGAGTAAATCGTGTATCCTAAAAAGAGAAAAATTAAATAAAAAGTTAGGAATTAAAAGTTGTAGTTTACCATTTCCTTGGGAAACTCCAGTATTGGACCACATTTGTTTGTACTGTTGTGCCTTTTGGATAACTTCAGTATTGAAGAAGTAGTAAGGATAGATTTCATAGATGGGTGGTAAGACCATATAGTAGGTATCAGGGCGATGAATAAGAGCAACAGAAAAGGAATACAAGAACATTCCTTGGTTCATGTTATACCGAGCCCATACAGCAGTTCTGTAGAAGGTTTCCATGTCTTTAGCATAATAGAAAAGCTTGAAGAGAGCAATGGCTTGTTTGAGGTGAGTTTCATAGAAGATGGAGAAGATTTCATCTCTTGGCAACATTCCCATGCGGTAATTGTGCAAGAATTGTTTTACAACTTCAGGTTTCTGAAAAAAAGGGAAGAGATGAATGTACTGTATCTTTGAATCTGTACGAGTGTATCTTTGCATGAATATCCTATTATCCAAAAATTATGATTGAGAAAGAACAGAATTAAAATAGTTATATAGAAAAAGGACTAACCATATATGCACCCATGTTATTTTCAACGTGCCAGTCTCTAGCCATATCGACATGATCTTTGTAGTAAGTTCTTTGATGGACATATTTGAATAAACGTAAGACATCTTTGTACCATTTTAGATAACTTTGATCTTCTGTAAAAAATAAAAATTTTACATATCAATTTATTTAAAAATTTTATGAAGCTTTATTTAATTGAAAATGTTACTTAAAAAGTAGAACTTACTTATTTGATATTGGTGGTATCCTCCTTGCATCCCTTGTTCATCAGCGCTAGGGGTTGCTAAAGTGAAGGCGCACAGGCCAACAAGCAAGCCTACTAAAATCAACTTCATGTTGCAGTCACTGAAAGACACAGATAAAGTGCATCGTTTCCAAATTTTATTTTATATTTATATTGTTAAATCCTCCCTTCTTTTATTGCAAACTTTAACCTTATAACTTCATAATGTTTTATGACTATTATTTAAAAATAAAGTTTAACTTTTATATCAATTCTTTCAATGTTGCAAAGTTTTCCTAATGACTTATTAAAGTTACTAACCTATTGCATTTAATGCAGGTCATTTATAGTTGAGCTTGCCAACAAGATATTAAATGCACCTATCAGTATAAAAAAACATGTTTATAGGATCACTATCATTTAGGAATTATTTCTTAAATAAATTAAAAAGGGGATAAGAAAAAAATACCTACATTAAGATTGTTTTATGGTTTTGTTATTCATTTTCAATAATCTTATAGAGGTATTGCATAAACTGAAATGATTGGTTCAATAATTTTGCAATTTATTTTTCTTTATTAATGTAAAATAAATTTATAAATCAATATCAAATATGATAATTCTATTTTATAGTAAGTATTTTTAAAACTATTCAGAAATATTTGATTTTAAAGCATTAGCAATGGTGCTCTTTTTTCAACGCCTATACAATAAGCTAATATTAATATGTAATAGCTAATACTAATACAGATTACAAGGACTGTGTTCACAACACTATCCAAACTACACATTTGTATTTTATTACAATAAATACATATTTTGGTAATGAAGTTACCTTGTTCAGGGCAAAAACAGAGTGACAAAAGGACGTTTCTTGCCATGACTAAAGTAACTTGTTTATTGAAATACACATTGGCATGTAATCAAATACAAATGTATGGTTCAAAGACTCTGTTTGAATGTATGTAGTGCTTATATTAATATTAATCAGTTACAAAAGTTCTGTATATAAATATTTGATTATTTATGCTATTTCTTTCTGTAAATGTGTATACGTAGGGTGGTTCTTATTTGGGTCCCATTTGATTCCAAAAAACAAAAATTTTGATCATTCACTGTAAAATGGAGAAGTTTCCTATTTAAAATACACACTTTTTTTAAATTATTATATGTATAATTTATTGTATAGTATATATTTGACCACTAGTACAAAATGTTAGGAAAAAATTTTAAAATTAAACGGGCATCAATGCTACTTTTAGGTAAACAAAGATTATATGAGGTTAAAGTTTTAAACTTGCTGAAATTTACAGTGAACTACCCGCAGAGGTTGTTACCGCTTTAGCAGATACAGTATATCAAAATCCACCAAACTTTAAGTTGGAACTATAATAGAATAGAACTATAAGATAACATTATCTGATAACCGGAAAGTAATTCTTAGAACAGTGGCCTAACAAAATGCTTAAATAAGCTCGATTTAATTCATTTTCACTGCTTTTTACTTAGTATTTTTTGTAACTTAAATACTGTTTTTGGGAAATCATCCCTTTCTATGGTGTTGTTTTAAATTTATTATTCATTTCTTCTACCTATTTCTTTATTACTAAAGAACTCGTCATTTTAATATAAGTAACAGTATTTTTATCTTTTAAAACGATTAAAATGCAAAATTCGACTATATTTTTGTTTCTCTTACACTCTCTAAATTTGTTAGATTCCTATTAGTTCTCTGAAACGGTGCGTAATGTACACTATTTGGTGTAATGAAATTAAAGAATTCGAAATTTAGACAATTAAACAAAATGAAGTGTGATACTTTGCTATTATTATATATTTACTGGAATATAAGACCCTCCCCCTATATTTCGAAGCGAATTAAAAAAAGCTGTTGTATGCCAATTTTGGTTCCCTAGAAATATAAGCAATATAAGATTTTGAACATTTTTTAATTTTATTTTGTTAGAAAATTTTGTTAGCTATATACTACATGGGAAAAATTGTACTCTTTATCTCTTAATAGAAACAATGCCTTTGTGGTAGCACGTTTACCCGAATCCCCTTTGAGGAATCTTCTAAAATTGTAGGCAGTTCATTCAAAAGTGTTCGGATGTGACTACAATAGGTAATAAAATTATGCACACTTACTGCAAAGATTAAGGTGCTACTATTGTTAACAATTAGGTAGGTACTTAATAGGTTACAATTTTTCAGTCAGTACTATTAAAGGCTTAAATGAATTTCTTAGAAATGTTATTGCCATCCCTGGGTTTTTCACTAATATCGACCCTTTCAGTTGTCAAACTTAATTTGTAAAACCATTTTTAAAAATTATGATAAAGGATAATAACAATCTTACTGAGGGTGATGACGACGATGATAGCAAACGATTCTGACTAGCAGATAACCTAAAAATAATTGTATATTATTTCATAATTATCGGAATTACTATAATTGTTGCAGTCAATAAACTTTGCTTATTGGTTTCACAATGCCTGCATAGGTTTATGTGTATCAATATCGGTTAAAATACAGACAACCAGGTGAGATGTTACATTCTTAAACATCAGAAGGCTATTATAGATGTTATTGTATTGAAATACATTTTTTTTAATAAATACTTGTAACCATTACCCAATTACACTCATTGTTTTCACTTTTTATTGAATATATCTTATTATACTCAATTAATCTAAACTCTATTAATTTAAATATAGAAAATGATCTCAAAACTGTATCTGCCTGGTTAAATTGTCATAAATTAACTATTAACGCAAAAAAGTCTTCTTATATGATAATATCCAAACAAAAAGGATATGTAGGAGACCCAATACCATTAGGAAATAATGTATTAAAATATGCAACACAAGTAAAGTATCTCGGAAGACCCAATACTATCTTGGGAAAATCATATTAACAAACTTAAAAATAAAATTGCCGCACCAATCGGTATCTTAAAACGATTGGGCTATTCTGTTCCTAGGTACATGCTTCGTGCTGTATACTTCTCACTGGTTCACAGTCACTTGCAGTACCTGACATTAGTGTGGTTTCCTACTTGTGAAAAATATGCAAAAGTTTTAAAAAATAATGCAAAAAAAACCATAAAAAACATTTATTCTTTGCCTTATCACTACAGTACAGTTAATCTCTATAAAAACTATAATATCTTGAGCCTTGAAAAAACTTATGTGTATCAAACATGTACTTATATAGTACATGGAATAAGAAGTAATAACAGACATTCCAATATCATTTTTACTACGAGAAAACAAATTCACTCCTATTCTACTTGTCATAGCTGTGATCTAAATCTACCATTACCAAAATCAAACACTTTAAAAAACTCATCGAACTTTAAAGGAATCTTTATCTACAATAAACTACCACAAAGCTTAAAAAGTATGACACAAGAATTTCTGTAAAAACCTTAAGAAGGATCTTGCATTAGATTTAATTCTCTTGTAGTGTATACTTTTACTTATATTATGTGATAATTATATGTGATATGTAATTTTGTTAATTTAATGTAATGTATGTTAATTTCTTCTCAGATGACGAAGACTGACGTTATGTTACGGTTAGATGATTATTATGTACAAAATTTAGAGGATAAACCTAGATGAAATTGTATATTTCTTTGGTTTTTAATAAAGTTTATTATTATTATTATAAAACACAACTCGACTATAATGCCCTCCCAAATTTTAGAGAAAAAATCTATCAAAAAAAAGGGTTTTATTTTCGAGTAAATATGGTATTTATTTTTGTATATTATTTTGTTTTTGTTTACTATTAATATCTGTTATTGTTGGTTTGTGACACAATTTTCCATAGTCATAATAATAAATATCACATTCTTCAAGAATTGAAAATATTTGGAAATATGCATTTGATAAGTTGCTTTACTATATCCAGCTTTCATATTTCATAAGCTTCTGATAAAGTCTTGATAGTGATATGCTTAATTTTTTTTTAATACTGAGTAATGATGTACCACGTTCAAATATAGATGTTATATTTATCATACAGCTGATACGTGTATTTTAATTGCAGTAGTAATTAGGATAGATATCAGTTTTTTTAAATTTTGTTAGAGAAAAATGTACATCATCTCAAGATTTATTTAAGTAATTCTTTTTAATTTTAATTTACTTTTTCCACAATAATTAGATTTTTTTCAATTGTTATTACAGTTATCTATCAGAAGCACAAACAAATAAAATAATTGTTTATTTTTTTAGAAAATTACTAAAAACATCATATACTATATTTCTTTTCTTCATTGGCGTGCGGTGAGAATTTAGGCTAGGGAAGCAACCACGATTTTAATTATAATACACCTAGGTACAGGCGCGGATTAACGGGGAGGGAATAATCCCCCCCCCCCATTTAGAAATAAGTTTACATAGAATAGAAACAAATAATGTTTGTTTAATTATTATTTATTAAAACAATTATTTTTCCAAAGATTTCCCCCTCAAAATACTTCTCTGGATCCGCCCCTGCTAGGTACAATAAAAAACAGTGTTATAATTATTAAGCTTAAAAGTTTTTCAAAGAAGCACTTTTACACTTTATACTTATGGAATTTGTTGACTATCATTCTTTATTTAAAAAAAACTACTACTACGTATCGATTTTCCGATCTTTCTTAGCAAAATACCGGTACAGGTTTTAATCTTTGTTGTTAAATTTGAAAGATCTGGTTTTGATCTGCCTTTCTTAATAATTTGTAATTTCTCTCCAAAACTGTTTGCGAAAAATTTCTTATTAATAATTTACAAACTGAACAAAAAATCGTCCCGATTCGGCTATATTGAAGGTACTCGAACCTTTCACCGAAGCAGTTGAATTTGCAGTCGTGACGATAATGCAATTTTAAATTTGCATACAGGCAAACTAAATAGAACTATTTGTCTTTAAAAAAATACAACTTGTAAATTAAAATAATAAAATGCGACAAAATACAGTCTCATTGGCAGATTTACATTACTTAAGTAACACTAAATCGAACAAATAACCAAATTATAATAAATAAACATTTGGGAGCGAAGCACAATAAAAATTACGACCAAACAATGTTAACCAGCCAAACAGCATCCGTCTATTATAACACCCCGCGCTCTCTGATTCACGCCAAGGTTAAGAGAAGAGCATTTATAATCAGTGCTTATATTAAGTGTATGTATCACATTTGAATCGGTATTACCTTTCCGTGCAAGTTTAATGAGCCTAATTTAAAATAGTACTCGAAATAATTATACTTTTTGCTGTACAGAGTTGAGATTGAGCTTTAATTTGATAAATATTTCAATTTAAATAAACGATAACCATAATTTTACAAAAGTATTTTTGTTAGCATTGTTTTTATTTTTAATAAATTCTCAAGGCAAGCATTGCTTCCATGGACCGCACGCCACTGCTTTTCTTATATTTATATAGTTGCAGTGCTAATCTAAGCCTTTGATAGACTCTAGATACGTCGAGTGTTTTTTTGGATTTTATTGTTTATCTTAATGTGTAAGGTCAGAAAATGTATAATAAGCCTGGTGATAAACTAAGCTATAGCAAACATTAAATACAATTACCTTTATGTGCAGTGTAAAAAGTACTATATACAATAATTTGTTTTGCCACCTCTTTTTTTGCATCAGGCCTATAATAAAACTTCTGTTGTTACTTACGTTAAATAGAAGAAAATTAAAGGATTTTCTAACCTACACTGAGAAAAATGATAACTATAAAGTGACGACTATATATAGTAGACCGATTTTTTGTTGTTCTAACCAAATTTTAGCAGCGTTAACTAAAAACCAAGGTCAGAATAAACAACTGATTTGGTAAATGAACTATCTTACTTGGGTTTAAATCTACATGTACAGTAATTTACAAGTCAAACTAAAATAGCTTAATATCGTATTTCATTAAAACCTTTTTCTCACAATGAAAGACATTATTGGCTGCATAATACTAAATACTTCTAAATAAAGAAAGAGATTTTAGTTGACCTTTTATTATGAACTCAATAATTATTTCTTTCCTTTTAATACACAGGAGAAGAATATTTTTAAAGAAATACGATACGAATATTTATTGCATTGTCTATGCCATAAATTACAGCACCGTGTATGCTCTACATAACAAGAATTTTGTCAAACCAGGGAGTAAGGTTGAAATAACCCAAGGTATGGTAAATTCAACTATTGAGTGTTGAGTGTGATTGATTTAACCTTATTGCGTCAATTTAACCAAAAACATTTTACTAAAATCATATAGTTTGTATTACACACAGGTATTGTTGTCAATATTTGTACATATTTTCAGGTTGCTGCGACTTATTTTTGGTTACTTTAACCTGACTATTTTTCTCAGTGTATTAAAAAACTCAACAATCAAATTAGAAATATACAGTTTGGAGATTGGTTTGCTAACAGCTTTTATAAGACGTTTAATCGGTTTTCCAGAGAAAAATTCCTCGGAATTCGCCTTTTGGGCACCGATTTTGATGATTTTTTATTAAATTGGCCGTTATAGCTATCTTAACAGATCTTAATACGTAAATAACTATAACATCGCAATTTACGACTTTAAAAATCCCCTAGTAAGTACTATTTTTCATTTGCCATTTCAAATAATAAATTTCTGACCTCCTATTCCTATTCTAATCAATCGCTGTAACGAGAAGTTTCCCATTTAAAATGCACACTTATTTTTAATTCTTATGTATATATTTGACCATTGGGACAAATTGTTGAGAAAAAAATCTGAAAATTGATTTTTTGGAATTAACAGTGTTCGATGCTACTTTTAGATAAAAAAAATATATGGAGCATTCGATTTTTTCCAACGATTTACAAATAAATTCAAAATAATGCACCGTTCAATTAGTGTTGAAGTGATGTAGAATGTCCCATATAATTTTTTTTACCTAAAAGCATGCCCGTTAATTCCATAAAATCAATTTTCAAGTTTTTCTCGACAATTTGTCCCAGTGGTCAAAAATATGCATAAGAATTGAAAAAAGCGTGTATTTTAAATGGGAAACTTCTCCTCGTTGAGAGCGAATGATTAGAATAGAGGTAGGAAGTTCGTTCGTATTAATCTTAAAATTTTTCATTTTTTTTAATCAAATGGGCACCCGGCAAAATCGAAATTCCAACGTGATCAAAATAAGAATCACCCTAATAAAAGTGCCCCGCATGTTTTGCCCCGCGTATTATTAATCTAAAAAAAATGGCAAAATGATTGGCAAAAACCACAAAAAATCAGTAGGAATTTTTATTAAACTTTATGGAAAAAAATAAAGTATTGTTAACTGGCAAAACTAACATGTCAGATAAAACAAATTGATAATTTGTGGCAACGATTCGCGCCAGAAGCAAAAAAATACTAAAGGCTTAGCTAGAGCAAATAAAATAATTTAGATAAGCTAATGTAGATTAACACTTGTATGTTATTTCTAACGGCATCAAAATCGGCGCTGTTTAGATTTATCGTTAAATTCAATATAACGTGGATAAAATAACATATGCGTTAAACTAATAACAGCTTCCGAAGGATACGTACTATAAATGTAACAGCAATGCCGTTATAACGTGCTGTTATGCTATAACGTATATGTTAAATGCAGTTCTAATGGATACATACTCGGACTGATCTGGAACTCCAAACTGCTAAGCTATTTTAGTTTGACTTGTAAATTACTGTACATGTAGATTTAAATCCAAGTAAGATAGTTCATTTACCAAATCAGTTGTTTATTCTGACCTTGGTTTTTGGTTAACGCTGCTAAAATTTGGTTAGAACAACAAAAAATCGGTCTACTATATATAGTCGTCACTTTATAGTTATCATTTTTCTCAGTGTAGGTTAGAAAATCCTTTAATTTTCTTCTATTTAACGTAAGTAACAACAGAAGTTTTATTATAGGCCTGATGCAAAAAAAGAGGTGGCAAAACAAATTATTGTATATAGTACTTTTTACACTGCACATAAAGGTAATTGTATTTAATGTTTGCTATCGCTTAGTTTATCACCAGGCTTATTATACATTTTCTGACCTTACACATTAAGATAAACATATAAAATCCAAAAAAACACTCGACGTATCTAGAGTCTATCAAAGGCTTAGATTAGCACTGCAACTATATAAATATAAGAAAAGAAATATAGTATATGATGTTTTTAGTAATTTTCTAAAAAAAAAAAAAACAATTATTTTATTTGTTTGTGCTTCTGATAGATAACTGTAATAACAATTGAAAAAAATCTAATTAATGTGGAAAAAGTAAATTAAAATTAAAAAGAATTACTTAAATAAATCTTGAGATGATGTACATTTTTCTCTAATAAAATTTAAAAAAACTGATATCTATCCTAATTACTACTGCAATTAAAATACACGTATCAGCTGTATGATAAATATAACATCTATATTTAAACGTGGTACATCATTACTCAGTATTAAAAAAAAATTAGGCATATCACTATCAAGACTTTATCAGAAGCTTATGAAATATGAATGCTGGATATAGTAAAGCAACTTATCAAATGCATATTTCCAAATATTTTCAATTCTTGAAGAATGTGATATTTATTATTATGACTATGGAAAATTGTGTCACAAACCAACAATAACAGATATTAATAGTAAACAAAAACATAATAATATACAAAAATAAATACCATATTTACTCGAAAATAAAACCCCTTTTTTTGGTAGATTTTTCTCTAAAATTTGGGAGGGCATTATAGTCGAGTTGTGTTTTATAATAATAATAATAATCAACTTTATTAAAAACCAAAGAAATATACAATTTCATCTAGGTTTATCCTCTAAATTTTGTACATAATCATCTAACCGTAACATAACGTCAGTCTTCGTCATCTGAGAAGAAATTAACAAAATTACATATCACATATAATTATCACATAATATAAGTAAAAGTATACACTACAAGAGAATTAAATCTAATGCAAGATCCTTCTTAAGGTTTTTACAGAAATTTTTGTAAGTCATACTTTTTAAGCTTTGTGGTAGTTTATTGCAGATAAAGATTCCTTTAAAGTTCGATGAGTTTTTTAAAGTGTTTGATTTTGGTAATGGTAGATTTAGATCACAGCTGTGACAAGTAGAATAGGAGTGAATTTGTTTTCTCATAGTAAAAATGATATTGGAATGTCTGTTATTACTTCTTATTCCATGTATATAAGTACATGTTTGATACACATAAGTTTTTTCAAGGCTTAAGATATTATAATTTTTATAGAGATTAACTGTACTGTAGTGATAAGGCAAAGAATAAATGTTTTTTATGGGTTTTATATTATAACATTATAATTGTATAAAATTAGGTACTTATAGTTTTTTGGGATCGCAGATTACGAATTCGGGTCCAAATCGGTCAAAAGTGCAAAATGGCGGCTACAAGATGGCCGCCGAGGTCAGAAATTTATTATTTGAAATGGCAAATGAAAAATAGTACTTACTAGGGGATTTTTAATGTCGTAAATTGCGATGTTATAGTTATTTACGTATTAAGATCTGTTAAGATAGCTATAACGGCCAATTTAAAAAAAAATCATCAAAATCAGTGCCCAAAAGGCGAATTCCGAGGAATCACTCTTTTTTTGTCTCCAGGAAACCGACTAGTTGCTTATGAAGCTGAATGGAGATTGATGAGATTAACATTTTCTTTATTACAACCATCTAATACAATGATGATATGTACAATGATGTGATGTATGTGTATGGCAAAATTATTTTCAACAAAGCACCATTAATAATCCCTAAATTTAATTGTTTTGCTTATTTTTTGAGCACATTGTATAGTTTTTAGAGTAGACTGTAGTTGTTAATCTTCAATGTCTAAAGTTTACATTAATTCTTTTTGCTTTGGAATTAACATATAATTAACTAATATTACACACTGAGTATAAAATGATACAGAACTGTCTAATGAATAACTTGAGTTCTATGTAGGGCTATTTTTGACTTAATATTGTAAGCCAAATAAACCTTTAAAAATATCCTTTTTAAATATAAAATTGTATGAATGTACAAAAAATTTATACATACATACATAATCCATTCCCCTTTTACCGCATTTTGCAATGTCGGGGTTCCACACAAACTCTTATGGGAGTGACGGCTTTTTAAAAATAAAATTTATGATGCACCTAATATTCGGCCATTAAAATCTGCCGAAGCGCCGAATATTTGGTCGAAGCAAAATAGAAATTTGAATTTTGATTAGTTTTGTTGAATACAAAGTTATGCCACAGAAAGAAAACATTGATGTCCGAAAAATACGTTTCCTACTACGCATTTTGCTATAAAATAATACAAAATTAATAAAAAATAAACAGTATGGGATTATAAAAAACACGATGTCAAAACACTTAATTAAAAAACGCTTATTAAAAAACTACAACGTAATATAATAGCATTAAAAAACCATTTCAGTATTTAAAATTTAATTTAAGAAGATTGTGGTCGATAAAAAGTAGGTTTTAGCAACTTCCGGGGACAATCTAAGTCGAGCACGTGATCGCCGCGTGATTCGGGATGTATTTTGCATTTTCGCCCTCGTGATTTCTTTGGCCCCGATTCTTCAATTTATTGTTGAACTTCTAGTCAGAACAATATATGTACGCTCCCTTTGCGTCATCGTCTAGGCAGGACTTGAAAATAAATGCTTGAAATGCTAACAATTAAATAAATGCTGATACATATTTGAAAAATTAAATTCTTTTTTGGTTAAACCGGGTAAACGCTAAATAATGAGTTTTTTTTTAGTTAAAATGCACTCAAATAAGTCAGATTGCGACAAAAAAAATAAAAAATATTCGCTTCGGCACGCCGAATACCGAATCTTTCACGCTGCAATTGGCCGAATACCGAAGCTTTGGTGCAGCTCTACATAAAATATTCGCATATAAGACATATTTCAAAATAGAAACTTTGGGAGTTTAGCACTATTGACTTATTATTTTTTTTAATTTGTTTAATTAATTTTTAATTGTAATAAACTATAGTAATATATGTAAATATTTACCTTAATACATTTTTGATAAAAGTAGAACAAAATATGTTAAATATTAATAAATATCTATTTAAATTACTTTATCATGTCTTTATCTATTTATAACTAGACACGAATTTTTATTATGCAAACATGCACTTTCAGTATAAAAATTATATGCTTGTTTTGATAAGTAAACCACTGATTTGATAGATATTAGATTCTTGTTGAAACGTAAGTAATTATTATTTATACGTTTCACTTGCATATTATTTGTTGCATATACCTGTGATGCGAACTACATAAACAACTCCATAACAACCAGGGCATTATAAGCGTGCGTTATAATTCATAACGCCCGCTCATGGTTTACTTCAGCTTCGGAGCTGGCATTATGTTCAATATTAATTTGAATCATTAAGGTCAGAAACTATATGTTTGCGTACGAGTATCTTTTGTAAATTTAGTAAAAGTTGTTACCATTTGACAAACATAAAAATCACTAGTTTTATAAATATATAAACAATGCACTTGGCAACGCCAACCGTTATAAATTAATGCTAATTTTCTACTTATACATATTCTTGTGAAAAATAACATTTTGTATGCACCACGAGCATTACTAGATGATAATACCCATCGGGCGAATTCCATCCCTCGGGTCCTTGAGGCCCTTGGGCTGGAACATCGTCGCCCTCCTGGCATTATCATCATTCTAACGCCCTTGTAACATAAATAACTATTAAAGTTTGATATAAAATTACAGCGTGTCAAGTATATCACTAATTGGTTCAATGTAAAATCTTGAGTGTCAGTAGTTAGAATATTTGCACAATTTACAGTTTTATACAGAGAAAATATCGATCTTTTCTGTTGTATCATTTTTATCTATTTAGAGCTATTTACTGATAAAATATTCTGTAAAAAAACAAAAAGAATAACAATACAAAGAAGAATACAAACTATTTATCACTATTTATCTCTAAACTAACAATGAATTCAACTTGGACAATTTAAATTGATTTGAAATACCAAGGGAAAAAACAAAAAAGAACACGTAAATAATCAATATATTATCTTATAACCTTTTTATCAAGTGTTTAAAGGAAGCTACCGATAAGTCGAACAACTCGATACTTAAACAATGCTTATTAGCCAAGCTTAACATTCTATTTATAGACTCATTTTGAATATAGTACGATAAAAGGGTATGTTAAAAACTACACAGTTTCGAGGTATTCTTTGATTTACATTAAAATTCATGAATTCTAGAATTTCTGATGAGTTTATGTTGCCATTGAGAACCTTATGCAAAAATATGATTATTCGTAATCATAATTGTAAAGTGCAGTAATGTATGAATAATCCAAGCCCCCCCCTCTAATTCGAACCCATTTATAGTCCGTACAGTCCTAGTTGTGTAAATTGATTTGCCTAGTCTGAAACTTGGTATTTGTAATTTCAACTTTACGTAGGTACTGTAGATAAAACAAAATATGAACTGTTCTCACAGTATGAATTGCTTATATCGGTGTTCTACAGAATTTACAAATAATATTTCTTGGAATTACAAAAGTACGTCAGCATTTTTACAGTTTATTTTAGAGTGTTGTTTAAAATGTTTTTGAATTCTAAGATTATTACATACAGCCTACGCATTTCTTTTTTATTCTTTTGTGTTATCATGCAGTTAGTATATTATTAAAATGTCTACTAATATTGATTGATTGATTTTGATCAACATGATATGTGATCTATAATCCGAACTTAGTTATTGAATTTGAATGCTAGTTCATGAAGGTGCATTTAAATTGGAACGAACGGATGAGCACCGAACGAATTCGTTTGTTCATTCGTTCGGTGGTGCTCGCTATAATTTAAATGTTGCTTGATACACATCAGATATTACAAGACATTTACTTCTCTCACCTACATCCTCAAAATTTTTAATATGTAAGTTATGGTAAAATGTTAATGTATTCAACAAATCTGCAGCAAAATGAAGAATAAAGTAGTTGCTATATGACATAATCATTCATCAATTCATTTAATTTAATGTCCAATATTCATCACAGAAACAAGATATGTAGTTTAAAATGTTCATTTGTTCAGAAATACAGAACACAATTCTTTTCCCATCTGAACTGGATAGTGCAGAAAAGGAATCATTTACTTAGAAATATGACAATAATAATAATCTTTATTATCCATAAGATTAGTACTGATGTGGTAAACGTCACAAACAAAAAGTAGTAGTAGTTCAAACAGTTCAAAACGAACTGTTTACTTCAGTTTTTATGCTTGATATAGGGGTATAAATAAAAAAGAATTTGCTTTAACACTATATTTTATTGCGGTTTAAATTTAGATTGCATTACAAATATTGACAAGCTATTACACAAACTACAATTAAGCAGTAAAAGGTGTTATTAAATCATTCAAAAAAAAAAAAGCTTCAAGTGCTTAGTGATGATACACATCTTCGCCTTGGTGGTAAGTTCCTTCACCTTGATGGAAAGTTCCTTCACCGTGATGGTAAGATTCTTGTCCATGATGGTAATAACCTTGACCATGGGAGTATGGATCTTCACCGTGATAGTAGGGACCTTCAACATGATGAGGAGCATCGTCATGATAAGTTGATGAGTTGATATCATCAGCGTGTTGGTGGTAAATGACAGCATCGTAGAAGTAAGCATTGGGAACATGGTAGAAACTGTATTCATCAATTGGTCTGTCGAAGGGATATCCCAAGGGATAATCGTCCAAGTATTGAACACCGAGACCAACCATGGGGTAGTGCATGTATTCGTAATCATGACTTCCATGGAGATTTTGATATACTTCATGGTGTTGTGGATATTGTTGATGATAATGTTGAAGATAATGCTGATGATTTCCCCATTCTCCAACAGCTTTGTATGGACTGACAAATACGTAGAATTGATATACTTGGCCACCGATTTTACCCTTGGGTAGCAAGAATCTGTTGAGAAACAAAAAATATAAAGTGAATATTTATGTGAAAATATAGGTGGTTGATTGTATTTGCAAATTTCGCTTACCTGTTGGGGAATGCATAGTAGAATTCACTTCCATGAGTTGCAAAGTCATTTCCTTGAACTCCAGACATTACCCATTGATACAATTTCTTGTAGGTGGTGCGGTCGCTGGCATAGAAGATTTGACGGGAGTTACGTTCAATAACATTTTGTCCAGCCTTCAATTCATATTTAAATTTATCGAATTCAACAAAGTTTATGCGGTTTTCATCAATGTGGATGTAGCGTCCATATTCATCATACTTGGGACCAATGAATACCCGAACAACAGCATGAGTTGGTTTTTCACTTGCAACATTGATCTTGTACGTGAAAGGCTTGTGATTCAAGCGCCATTGGCGAGCATGAACTTCAAAGTTGTTATGTTCCCATTCCTGTTCATTCATGTAAACAGCATTGGTCAAATCAATATCATATTGTTCAAAATAGGTAACCAAGCGATCAACTTCAAAACCTTCAATCTTGACACCAGGGTATACAAGATCATCGTAAGTGTAGTGAGAAAGATGGTACTTGTATTTTTGGAAGTAGAGAATGATTCTCTTGTAGAACATCCAGAAGGCTGGGTCACGAAGGGAAGTTTCAAAGTGTTCCAAAGCAGATGGAGCAATTTTATATTCATGCAATGGTTGGTAAGAATAACCAAGAAGATGTCGAGCAAATACTTGAAGGTAACCATAGAAGTGGGTGTTCGGAGAACCTGGGTTAGATTCAATGATGTTTCCAAGAGTGTTGAAGCCATGGGGTTCGAAGAGGTTGATCTTTTCTCCTTTTTCCTAATAGGGGCACAAAATTATAAGATATTAGAATCACGAAGGTTTCTGAAAATAAAATACATTTTTTGGAAATCTACTTACAGTGTAGACAAATCCAAGATCGATGGCATCACGGATTCTACGTTCATAATCAACAACCTTGTAGTAGCTGTATGGATATTGACCTTTGAAGGAGAAGCTTTGACCGTGATTGTAGTAGTTTGTGAAGAAATAAACCCAGTTAGATCTCTCAGGGAAAGCCAATCCATTGGGGTAGTGGAGAGAAGGATAGTATCCAACTTCAAAAGCATCGTTGTAGTCATACACGCCAATAGCACCGAAGTTGTTGGAAAGACGTTCAAGGTAGTAACGAGCCAAAAGTTGTTGGTAGAAGTAGTAGAATTCTTCACCACGTTGGTAGGTTTTGATTCCATATTCTTCGGCGTTCATCCAGAAGGGACGGTATAAGTTATAGTAATAATAGTAGGCATTAACTCCAATATCTTCAGTGAAGTAAGACATGGATTGTTCAGGATGCAGGTTTAAGTACCATCCCGAGTAGTTGGCATGGATAACGTAACCTGTAAATATAATTAATTTATAAGATTCAATTAAAAACCAATTGTTGATTTACCATGTGATTGTTGTACACCACTGTTGGTCCATATTTGTTTGTAGTATTGAGCTTTTTGGATTACTTCACTGTTAAAGAAGTAATAAGGATAGATTTCATAGATTGGTGGCAAAACCATGGAATAGGTATCGTAGCGGTGGATAAGAGCAACAGAGTAGGCATACAAGAACATTCCTTGGTTCAAGTAGTAGCGGGCCCATACAGCAGTTTTGTAGAAGGTATCGAAATCTTTTGCATAGTATAACACTTTGAAAAGCGAAACAGCTTGTTTCAAGTGATAATCATAAAATACAGAGAAGACTTCGTCTCTGGGTAACATTCCATGATGATAGTAGTGCAAAAATTCTTTTACAGCTTCAGCATTCTAGAAATGAAGATTAATATCTTAATTTAGTTTTATGTATTTTAGATGATTTAGAAAAAAAGAACAATAGAGAGAAATGAACAATAACATGTTAACACTGTTTAAAGAAATTTTTACACAATGCAAAGTGGAAATTAAAAATAAAGATTTTCCTAATGATGCCAACAGTTTTTATTACTTTACTACTATAAAATTTATATTTTCTATATTTTAAATATTTCATTTGATTGATATGGTTATGTAAATCGTAATGGTAAGTATTATAATCAATTAATTTGCATGAAATCTCACAAACAGAACAAAATTCACTAATTTCAAAAAAGTTAATTTTTGAGACAGTTTAAAAGCGCTTTAAGAGAAATATATTAATTTCAAGTAGTTTGTTAAATTGAATAATTTAAATTTTCTGGAGAGTATGTCGAGAATGAATGATGGTGTGCAAAAACAAATAGGGTACTTACAGTGTAAAGATGCAAGTTGTGTTCAATGGAATATTCCTTTGCAATATCAACATGGTGTTTGTAGTAAGTTGATTGATGGACATACTTGAATAAAGTTAAGACTAACTTGTACTGTGAAAGGTAGTCTTTATTACCTATTAAAATAAGACGCATTAAACACTTTTTTAATACGTATTAAAATTTATATTTTATTGTTTCTCTTTTAAAAATGTACAGAGAATAAAATAAGGTTCACAAAATTAAGTTCTATTTTGATTTGTAATTATTGTAACTTTATTTATGATTTTTTAACTTTATTTATCTATTTCTTAGTTTTTATTAGTATTTGTCAGTTTTTCTGTTACACATACACAGAGACTGTGTATGTGTAATGTTAATGATAATATTATTTAATTTAATTTTTATTGTATCGAAGGTTTACTTTAAGTTTTTGTTTTATTTTAAGTTTTGTAACGGGGTTAAATGAGCTATGCTGCCTGCCCTTCTCTTATAAATAATAATAATAATAATAATAAAGAAAAGATAAAATACTTACTAAGTTGGTATTGGTGGTACCCTGCTTGAACACCATGTTCTTCAACAACAGGAGTTGCCAAGGCAAGGGCACAAACACTAGCGAGCAAAGTAGCTACAATGATGAACCTCATGGTTAATGGACACAATTGAAGTGTGCTGAGTTAAGATTTTTGAAGAGTATTTATAGTAAATATTTTGGCATCCCTCAAATACATCAGAGAGCTTGTGTAATAGATATCTTTTATCATTTTGGAATGTTTAAAAAAATATATCTGCAACGTGAATTTATAAATATATAATGATAAATTGCAACATAACTGCATCTTAATTTTTATATTCTACTTAACAACAAGAAATCTAGATAAAAAGTAATATCTATATAATTTATAATAATTTAGGAAAATTACAAAAATAATACCTATTTAAATGTCATATTTCTAGAAGGAACGAAAATAGAAAAGTATTTCAACATGTAAAATAGCTTTTCTTTAAATTGTACTTAAGAAGGGATGAAAATA
Organism: Agrypnus murinus; assembly: GCA_929113105.1. Taxonomy (NCBI): domain Eukaryota; kingdom Metazoa; phylum Arthropoda; class Insecta; order Coleoptera; family Elateridae; genus Agrypnus; species Agrypnus murinus. Next base: position 155,114,572 of record OV816025.1, read on the forward strand.
TTTCCAAATTTTTATTATGTATTCTAATTGATTACTACTTAAGTAAGAATCTAATAAACGAGCATTTTTAGTCTTTTTATGATTAAAACAAAAGGAACCTTATGGTAATTAAAAAGCGATCATTTGGCTCCAGAAAAACAAGTAAAAACATGTAAACAAGATATTTACTGAATAATAATCCTTTTTAAACTAACTTAGAGAAACATTTTTCCAAGATCTTGACAAAACTCCTATGTTAGTTGGAAATGCAACTATTACAAAGATCTAATATTATTTTTTGATAACATATTTCCAGTTTATATTGGTTCAAAAATTACAAAAATAAATAACATTAAACCAAGTGAATTACTTTTTACAATAATGTTTTATTAAGGACTATAGATACATTCCACGCCGATTCGACCAAAGTTGGCAGAGTACCCTCATTGATTTTTTTTATATTTTGTTCACGTAATGGCCTTTCCAAGCCTTGTATAAAGCTCAAATATTACTGCCCATAAATACACCGTTTGCGAGATATAGAGGTTTATTTTTTCAGTTTTAAACGTACATGCCTATATTCAAATGCTATTTACTCGGCCTTCGTATTAGTTAGGAAGGTCGGGTTTTTTGCATTTGAAAGAGAATGAAATGGACTATCTACGGTAATTTCTGTTCATTTTCCAACATTTGTAACATAGTATATTAACCGAGTTTTAAACAAATTTTGACTTCTCAAAATCGGTTCCATTACTTTTTTTCAAAAAAATTACAACTATTGTATGCAATGTTCTTATAGTTGCGTTAAAATTTCAATTTGGTATCTTTATGGAATCAGAAGTTATGAATTTTCTTCTATAGTCGTGAGAACAAAATGTTCTGAAACGACATGCACTTGTATCATGAACGGCGAATGTAACTCTCAAAATGTTCCATTAATTTTCTCCAAAAAAAAATCACAACTATTGCATGATATGTCCTTATCATTGTAATAAAATTTCAACTTGGTATCTCAATAGAATCGGAAGTTGAGACATTAATTCTGTAGTCGTGGGTATACACTTTACACACTGCAACAAGAATTATCCGAAGTTTACGGGACGCAGTTGCGAGCAAACCTCTTGTAGGTATATATTATATCAGGCGCGGATTAACGGCGGGGGGAAACGGGGGAAATTCCCCCCCCAAATTTATAAATAAATATACATAGGATAGAATCAAATAATGTTTGTTTAATTATTATGTATTAAAACAATTATTTTTCCAAAAATCCCCCCCCCCCCCAAATAATTCTCTGGATCCGACCCTGATTATATGATAATACAACGAATTACAATTATTACTAATTTTGTTTTAACAAATCAAACTCGAAACAATCATTTGGAAATGAATAACAATTTTGATACCAACAGAAGAGTAGAATGGAAAAGTTTATCAACATTTGGTTGATCTTTCGTATCGCAAAAGTTGTAGCGAAGACTTATGATTTTCAAATGATTTGTTCGAATTTGATTTGTTAAAACAAAAGTGGTAATAATTACTATAATTCGTTGTATTATCATATAATATATACCTACAATAGGTTTGCTCACAACTGCATCCCGTGGACTTTGGATAATTCTCGTTGCAGTGTGTAAAGTGTATACGCACGACTACAGAATTAATGTCTCAACTTCCGATTCTATTGAGATACCAAGTTGAAATTTTATTACAATGTTAAGGACATATCATGCAATAGTTGTGATTTTTTTGGAGAAAATTAATGGAACATTTTGAGAGTTACATTCGCTGTTCATGATACAAGTGCATGTCGTTTCAGAACATTTTGTTCTCACGACTATAGAAGAAAATTCATAACTTGTGATTCCATAAAGATACCAAACTGAAATTTTAACGCAATTATAAGAACATTGCATACAATAGATGTAATTTTTTTGAAAAAAATTAATGGAATCGATTTTGAGAAAAGTCAAAATTTGTAAAAAACTCGGTTAATATACTATGTTACAAATGTTGGAAAAACGAACAGAAATTACCGTAGATAGTCCATTTCATTCTCTTTCAAATGCAAAAAACCCGACCTTTCTAACTAATACGAAGGCCGAGTAAATAGCATTTGAATATATAAGCATGTACGTTTAAAACTGAAAAAAATAAACCTCTATATCTCGCGAACGGTGTATTTATGGGCAGTAATATCTGAGCTTTATACAAGGCTTGGAAAGGGCATTACGTGAACAAAATATTAAAAAAATCTATGAGGGTACCCCGCCAACTTTGGTCGAATCGGCGTGGAATGTATCTATATGTAATGCTAGCAAACAAATTTTGCCTGCCATTGCGACAACTACATATTTATTAATTTGCTAATTTGATTAGTCATTAATTAGACTTTTTCACATTCTGTGTTATGAAACTGCATTATGTTTCTGTATTATTTCAAGAGTCCTATATGGCCATTTCACCCTTGCTAGGGATTTCAGTAAGACATACTTAGGTTTGAAAATGTGTTTTGCTCAATTTGATTAAAGTTGTTTGTAACTTTAAAGTTTAAATGAGTATAAGCTTTGATTGGCTTATGTCAATTCAATAAGATTTGCAGCATTTTGTAGGAAAAACTGGGCTCAAAATTGAATTGTAGCAAAGTATGATGGTAAAGACCTAGGGGTGGGCCATATCAAAAAAGTTATCGATAACATCAATATTACCGATATATCGATAAATATTGATAACTATCGATATTTCCAACCACTGATATTGATAATTATCGATAACAGTCGATTTATCTATAATAAAATCAGCCTTACTCGAAAATGTTCTTACGTCTTTACTTACTGTTTAGAAATAATACACGTAGTATGTTCAGTATCTGTTATTATTCATATTTTATACTTTTAATTATACCTGTATGTATGTTGTTTAAACTCTTCCACTTTTAAGTTATTACAAGTACTTACAAACTTAATGCTGATTATTTGTTGGTAATTTAGTAGTCCGGATACTTATCGATAAATATCGATATTATTAATATATTTAAATTATCGATATTTATCGATAAATCATTTGTTACGAAATAAATAAAGATTAGTAAAAAGTTTCACAGTATTTATTAAAATATAACCTGACAATATTGTTTCGTTAGCTACGCTGTCATTATCAAAGGTAATATAAATATAAACAAACAAGTTGCTAAGGTAGATACAAAAATAGGTAACTAGATAAAAATAATAATCAGAATTAAATATCTAACACTTCCAGTAACGGAGAATTACTGAGCTCAAGTTGTTCATTCATTAAAGGTACCCTGAGTTTGTGTTTGTATATCTCAAAGGCTTCTAAAATATCTAATTTGCGTTTGTTATTACAAAAATGTAGGAATTCAATATTATTTTGAGGAGTCATTGTGTGATTTTGTTCTAAAAGGTGTTTGGCTTAGTTAGATTTTTCAGGATGTTTATTTTTGTAATGACGTACGTGTTCTTTATAATAATAATAATAATATCTTTATTAGTCATAATATCTTACAAATATAAAAGACATTGACATCGTTATAATAGCTAAGGAAATCACTAAAATATATAATTATATGATTTAAAATCAAATTAACTAGATGGTGTTTATAACAACAGAAAAGTATTTAGAAATATTGAGAAACATAATTTAATAATTACGATTGTTATAAAGAGACTATTTGATACAATTCAATTACATTTATCCCAGGTAACAAACTCATCTAAGGTGTAAATGACTCGCTTTGCAAGAAGGCATTTCAACCTTAGTCTGAATTTTACATACGAAGAAATACTTTTAATTTCTTGTGGTAAACTATTGTACAAATGACAGCCCATATAAATAGGTGATTTTTTATAGAATGTGTGATTAGGTTTATGTAGTCGAAAATTTTGTTTTATTCTTACGTCATGGCTGTGTAAATTAGAGACAGTTGCATATTTTTTTCTTGTTCTTATGGATGTACACCAACAATTGTAGGAGATACATTGCCACAACAGTTAAAATTTGGTTGGATCTAAAAATTGTCCGACAGGTATGGTTATAGAGCAAGTCAAAAATGAGTCTGATAATACGTTTTTGCAAAACGAACACAGAGTTTAAGCCAGTGGCTTGACCCCCAATAATTAAGTTATAATTAATGATAGGAAATACTAAAGTATAGTAAATGTTCAATAAAACAGAGGCATCAAAGGAATTTTTAAGAATTGCAATTGCATAATAAGCTGGTTGAGTTTTGTACATACAATACTGATTTGTGGTTTAAAATTAAAATTCTCATCGATTTCAATGCCTAAAAATCTAGTAACATTAACAGACTTTAGTATGTTATTATTTATTTGAAAAGAAAGACATTGACTGCTACGAGAAATATTATGAATATCCATATAAACGGTTTTTTTGTAATTTACCATAAGTTTATTTTTATTGCACCAAGAGTTAAATTGTTGTAACACAATGTTGACTTTCAGCTCCACCTCAGCAGAGGTTTTACTGCTAACTATAATAGTAGTATCATCGGCATACATGAAGACAGAGTAGTCTTTATATCTTTGTCAAAATTTCGCAGTGTTTGCCCAATATACACCAAACTACAAAAAGAACAATTTAAACGGTAAATGCCTGATTTCATGATATCATGTGTTCTGTCTTTAGCATTAAATAAAAATGAAAAAGTGTTAGTGTTGGTTTTAAATCAGTAATTCTCCGTTACTGGAAGTGTTAGATATTTAATTCTGATTACTATTATTTTTATCTAGTTACCTATTTTTGTATCTACCTTAGCGACGTGTTTGTTTGTATTTATATTACCTTTGATAATGACAGCATAGCTGTCGAAACAATATTGTCAGGTTATATTTTAATAAATACTGTGAAACTTTTTACTAATCTTTATTTATTTCATGATTATGGAGTTCCACAAAGTAAGGCTGGAAACAATAAACAAAATCATTTGTTGATACAACAATATTTATTGATTAATCATTATTCTCAACCACTTATATCGTTATTCAATATATCGATAATTATCCATAACTACTGATATATCGATAACTACCGATATATTGATAAATTTTTCCAGCCCTAGTAAAGACCTAGGCTACTCTAATACAGAGTTGAGGATCCGGTTGAATACATTTGATATCTTGTGCTATATTTTGTAATAAAGTTGTTAAACAAGGAGACCTACTATCATCATGTCTGTTTATACATGCCTTAGAGGAAATATTTAGATAGTTGAAATGGGAGAATCTTGGATTAACTGTAGGAAAGAAAAAACAAAAACCAAGAAAGATTTAGCGAGGAAACACGACTTGGAAGAAGAAGGTTTAGTCTAGTAATCAACTATGAGCAAACACATGTATTATCAAACAGAAAAATTAAAGACGTAACCTACCCAACACTATTTTTACCTCCGGTACTATATAAGGTTTTTCTGAAGTATTTTCGAATGTAAAAAATGAATCTGATATTTAAAATTTTCAGTACATACCGGTACTATGTACTTTCAAAATGTAAATAGTACGCCAAATGTACTATATTGTACGATCTCAGAAGTTGTCGTTTGTTTATAGATTCATCTAAAAACACTTTAAAGGCAGTGTTACTCCACAATTGAAATGAATATCCATCAGTTTTGGTGTTCCATGCATTGGACTTAAAGAAACTTATGAAAGTATGTTCGAAATCCTTACATGTGGGTCAATCCATATGAAGTGGTCCAGCACTGGTCTCTCGACCATTTCAGAAAACGATAATTTTTTGCATGTTGTCACCCCTAAGTATTGGCAGTTCAAAACCATTGTTATTTTATTTTTATTCCTTTTGATTAAATATGGCAGCCATATTTGTTTCGTGGTGCACGATGTTTTTGTGGTTTTTGATGTAAACGTAAAACTTGATATCTCAAGAACGGTTGAACCTATGGTAAAAACCATTGTACTGTTTAGATGTCGGACTACATTTTCTAGTTTAAACATAATTTTCGTAGGATGCTTATTTATGGGTGTAATTTAACCCCGAAGTTTAATAACGATTTTGCAAAATTTCCACTTTTTAGGGGGCCATATTTCCAGATAAAGGTGAAGTATTAGGGCTGATTTTTTTTTGTTAATGGTGCACAGTTAGGGGTAGTTTATGTATAAAATATTTCAAATCTAAAACTTTACTATTTTGGTATTTATAGACTTTTGAAGTTCTCGTTTTTTCTATTTTTGGTACGTGAAAATGAAGTACTATATGATGGCAAACTGTGGTAAAAGTCTCAACTTTGATATTAGCCTGAGAACAGAGTTATGCTCATTTGAAAACTGTAAATAAATTTTGCAAATAACCATAAAACTCGGTCATTATTAAACCATGTATTTTCAATACATTGCCATCTCCATTAGTATCGATGAGTAAATTTATTTTATTCTAACATGCTAACATTATTATTAGTTGTTTGAGTAATTATTAGATTGTTACTATAATATAATCATATGCCATTCGTAAAAGTTCTTGCAGTTATAACTAAAGCAATTAATAGAATACATATTTATATGTATTTTCTTCCCTAGTCGATTTTCCTACGAATCCATGTAAATTATATGACAGTTTACATATACTAATTCACGAAATCTGAAAGGCTCAACTCATTATCAGCCCGGCTATTAGCCCCACTGTCAGCAGGGTTGATGAGCATGTTTACATTTGCTGGAATTATTACATTACATCTGCCTTAATTCCATTGGGAATCATTGGCGCCCTTTATTTTGGGCTCTTCAATCCTTTTTATTAAGCTGGATTAGTGCTTATTATTACATATAGCTTGTGTCAAATATTCTTGTCTGATTTGGCCTTTTCTACTATCTTCCTCCATTCCTGTCTATTTGTGACTTTTTCTCTCCAATCCCTCACATTCATCTTCTTCATATCTTCTAGGACTTCGTTTTTCCATCTATTTTTGGGTTTTCCCCTTGGTCTTGTTGTTCCTGGTTCCCATTCTGTTATTGTTTTAATCATTCTATTTTCATTTGCTCTCGTTACATGTCCCAGCCATCGTATCCTTTGCGCTTTGATTTCTCGTACTATGTCCTCACTTTTTATCTCTCTGTCTATTTCTTCATTCATCCTCACTCTATATTCATCTTCTCATGTTCTCACTGGGCCCAGAATTCTTCTTAGTATCTTTCTTTCATATATTCTTAGTTGTTCTTCATCCTTCTTTGTTAACCTCATTGTTTCTGCTGCGTATATAACTGTGGGTCTTATTAATGTTCTGTAAATTCTTAGTTTTGTGTCTGTGAAGGTTTGTATATGTTGAACATTTTGTGTCCCCTTTGGATTCTATCTTTTGTCTTGTACTTTACTGTTTTTATTATTTATCTCGGTACCTAGATACGTTAATGCTTGCACTTTCTTGAATTCATATTGTCCTATCTTGTATGGTGTTTGATCTTCTGTGTCTCCTCTTTTGCACTTCATATACCATGTCTTATCTTTGTTCATTGAGAGCCCTCTTTTTTTCGCTTCTTTGTCTATTATCTCCAACGTTTCATTTAGTTTTGTTTTCCGTCTTGATATAATAACTAGATCATCAGCATACGCCACCACCTGTATTTCCTTGTTTCTTATTGTTCCTCTGTGTCCTGTTTTTCTTATTATATTTTCTATGGCCACGTTGAATAGCACTGGCGATAGTGCGTCCCCTTGTCTTACGCCCTTGTTTATCTCGATATAATCTGTCTCTTCCTCTCCTACTTTTATTGTCGCTTCTGAGTTTTCCATTGTCATTTGCGTGAGTCGTATTAATTTTTGTGGTATTTGTAGTTCTTGCATGTCTTTTATTATTTGTGGTCTTCTGATTTCGTCGAATGCTCTGCGGAAATCTATGAATAGCAGGTGTAGTTCGATGTTATATTCATAGGCTTTTTCTATTATTTGATTCATTATGTGTATGGCGTCTACCGTGGATCTGCCTGGTCTAAACCCACATTGATAATCTCCCAATTCCCTTTCCGTGTACTGTCTTAGGCGTTGTTGGATTATGCTTGTAAATACTTTGTAGGATGTGTTTAAATTTGCTGGAATTACAGTAAATAAAAGATCATTACATTGTGTTATTATCTAACGAAATAAATATTATTACTTATTAGCATCATAATGTCTACAGAAATACTAATTAAAAAAAATTAGAAGTATTTTAAAACAGCAAAAACATACTCCTGGAATTAAGAAGAATTAAAATACCATAAAGATTTGTGTTTTAAATAAAACTGTTTAAAACCTTTTCTTATTAGAATTGCGGTAACTTTATTGCTTGTTTTGGAGCTTTTTGAGAAAAATTCCCAAATAACCATAAATATGAAGGGAATGCAATAACTCAATATCTTAACGAAGAGAAAGCAAAAAAGGTGCATATGTCTGGAATAACTAAATTTATTTTTATGATTTTTACATCTTTTACTTTATGTAATAAATTACGCACATCTAAACTGTGTATTACAGTTCGTAATACAAGGCTTACATGTGGCTTTCAGTTTAATCTGTCAAGATGTTGGCTACAGTTAGAAGAGGTGATCTTTAAATTTTTATGGTATTATAATACTTCTAATTAAACAAATATACTTACATGAACAATATGATGCTAGTGGAAGACCAGTATGCGTTACAAATGAAGAAAATTCTTTGAATGTCATGTTAGATGTGGTGGAAAATCCAATAAATTCGACACAACAGAGGGCTTTAAATCATAACATGACTCGATATTCCATTCAAAAAATTTGCAAACGGGAAAAATTCCTTCATATAAAGTGCATTTGTTAAAAGAATTAAGTGAAGACGATTTTGATCGTAGAATCGAGTTCTGCAAAGTTATTATGGATAATTAATTAATTAATTAATAATGTTCTTTATTGATGTAGCATACATACATACATCAAAGGGCTATCGACCAAGGTCCTTCTGCCCTGAATTATCACAATATATTTAATTGAATTAAATTAATATAATTTAAACTAAATTGACAAATAAATTAATGAAATTAGTTAACTAACAGAATAGATTAAATTGATGAAATGATTGATGGACATGATATAATTAGAGATATAATACAATACAGAAACATAATATATGTATAACATGATTAATTTTGTTGAATTGTGAGGAGCTTTTCATAGATTGATTCTTGCGGGTGCATCCAGGTTTGTTGTTGTTGTTGTTGGTCTAGGGTGCGTTGCATACATAGCGGTCTGATAATATCTAAGTTGTGGAATTGTTTTGCAAATCTCTTGCTCAGTTCTAGGAGTCTTTCATAGATTGGTTGAATGTTGGTGGTTTCGTACAATAAGATGTTAGAAGGATTGTGCAAAGGATTTCGAGGATGTCTCATCTTGGTGATGGCTCTAAGTGCTGAGGTTTCGGCAGTTTGTAGTTGTTTCTGAGCTGGTCTCTTGAGATTGAGCATAACTGAATGGCCATATTCTAATAACGGTCTGCAGATGGCTTTGTATATTCGTGCAGCATCTTCAGTAGATATGCCGTTATTTTTATACGTTAGGTTACGAAAATGTTTGGCTCTTGTAATTACTTTGTTCTGTATTGTTTTGGTGTGTTCGTTAAAATTTAACTTATTATCTACGGTCATTCCAAGATATTTAATTGATTGCTTGGGTAGAATTTGTTGACTGTCAATTATCATTCTAGGCGATGCTGCTTTAAGTCTATGATTAAATATTATAAATTGGGTCTTTTCGGGATTTTGTTTTAATCTCCATAGCTTAAACCATTCTGAAGTTTTGTTCATTAGAATTTGTAGCTATTCAGTTGTTTTCTTTAAATTTTGGTCATGGGAGACTAAGACTGTGTCATCAGAAAATTATAATATGTATGCTTTGGGCTCTATTTCTGCTTTATCTGCTATGTGGAAATTATAGATAACGTAGCAGTAAATATTGTATAACAGGGTAGATAATGGTGAACCTTGAGCGAGGCCCTGCCCCAGAGCTATGGGATTTGATAAATTCTGATTTATTTTAATTCTTGTTGTTCGCTGCTCCAAAAATTTCCTTGTCATTGCAATTGTTGAATTGTTGCAGTTTATTTGCTTCATTTTAAAGAGTAAACCCTTGTGCCATACACTATCGAATGCCTTGCTGATGTCTAGAAATACCGCTGCACTATGTTTCTTTGTTAGGCGAGCTGTTTCCATGTTTGATGCTAGTATTGTTAGTGGATGGATAGTGGAGCACTTTTTTTTATATCCAAATTGGTATACAGGAATTCTTTGTCCAATCTCTGTTTCTATTATATGTTTTAGTATCTTCTCCAGATTCTTACCTAGTACAGGTAGTAACGTGATTGGCTGATAATTCTTAGCTTTTGAGTGGTCAGTGTTTGGCTTTGGTATTGTAATTGTTATACCATTTTTCCATTCTTCCGGGAAATAATTATTTGAAAAGCAATATTCGTAAATCTTTATGATGTACTTGTGTATGTTGTTATTTAGTTTTCTCACCAAATTTTTAGTAACATGATCCCAACCTGGACTTGTACTTTTTCCCTGATTTAGTATCTGATAATAAAGCTCTTCCTCAATTGTGCGGTTTTTATAATTTTCTTCTATATTAAAAAAATCGGTATACCATGTATTGATATGATTAAGGTTGTTAATGTCATAGTTGTGGTCCATCTCTTCATTTAATGTCTTCTCCAAATGCTTTGCCATTACTTTCACCTTGTCTTCATCGCTCTTGTATTTTATGTTGTTCTCGGTTAATGCTGGTATCATTGCTTTGGTTTTATATTTGCTTAGTTTTTTAATTTGTTGCCAGTACTTTTTTACCTGCTGTTGTATTTCTTTACATGCTTCAAACCATTTGTGTGTTTTGAATTCCCATATTAGTTTTTGTATATTTTTATTGTATTGATTAATTTTAGTTTTTAATTCAGGCATTTTATTTGCTTGATAATCTCTGAACATTTTTCTTTTATATTTAATAAGTTTTACAATGAACGGGGGAAATTGTCCAGTTGTTTTTTCTTGGCAGCGTTAGGATTAAGGTCTCCTATTATGATTGCATACTTCTGAAGAGCGGCCATTGTAAGTAGGCCTTGTTCTATATTGGACGTTGCATGGATGTATACTAAGAAGATATGCAATTTATGGTTTTTGAAAGGTATCGTAAAATGTACTGGGTGGAAATAAATGATTTTCATCAAGTTACCATTGCATTCCCCATGTAAAAGCACGACGTGCCACTCTACGAAAATAGAGAAGGCAGTACCATAACCTCAAAATAAATTAATTCAATAAATTCTATGAATTGTTTGACAGATTGATATCATTTATTGACAGAACTAATTTAGTACTAAATCAAAAAGAGTAGAGCGGTACAGAAAAATTTACATGTGAAAAAATTCCAAAGGGAACTTGATGAAAATCATTTATTTCCACGCTGTATAATGTCGTTTAAGGGGTTTGTTATGGTTGGTTTATTAGCTTTTCCAATTTTAAGTATAGGATCTTCTTGAACAAGACTGCCTCCCCTAACATTGGTGTTTACAATGTTACCATTGTTTTTTATTACTTTCCAATTTTTGTAATAGATATTTGTATCTTGAGTTGTTTTCGTTTCCACATACAGTGCACATTGTGCATTATTATTGTCTAAGTAGTATTGTATTATCTGTTGTTTTTTCTTATAGCTGTTTATGTTAGTATAAATAATATTTATTTTAGACATTGTGTTGGATATTATTAGCTCCTTCGATTGGTTCCGTAGGTGATGTACTCTGGGGGTAATCAAACCAAATCAAACATTAGAATGTAGATTCTGTTACCTGACCAGACAGCTGTAGTGTCCACTTTGTACTCATTTATAAATCTTAGTTTTAGTTTTTGTAGTAAAGCTTCTCTGTCTACATTTTTTTCCTTATTGAGTTTTTTTATTGAGAAACTTCACCTGAATATTTGGGATTCCTTGCATTGGTTTTAATGGTCTATTAGGACATCTAAAAGACCAAGCGTCGTGGCCTTCTACATGGCATGATGCACATTTTGTAGGTTTATTAGAAGTACATTTTTCACCACATTTGTTACAAATAATGGGTTCTGAACAATTAGATGAAACGTGCGTGAATAGACCACACTTCGTGCATGGCTGTGGTGTTGATGGTGTAGGATTACTTGGATAAACTGGGTAATGCTTATGTTTAAAGAACATTCCCTCTTGTAGCAGCTTTTGTGATGAATTACTATCATTAGTTATTATTCTAATTAGACTAGTTGGCTTATTTTTAGCTCGTGATGTAATTCTTTTACAGTAGGTATGATTAATATTGTCTCTCTTTAAATGCTGGCTGACTTAATTCTCATCAATTTCCATTTCGACTGTGGCTATTACTACAGAAAATGTTAATTGTAATTGGCTAATATTTTTGTTTCTTGATACATTGGAATGAGTTTCTACAAAACTTTCTATTTTAGATTCGTTTTTCCTTTTTTCTTAATGTAGTTACGATTTTGTTTTGTTCTGTGTTTGTTTTCAATAGAAACCCGCTTTTTGTTTGTATAATTATGTCTTTAGCATTGGGAAATTCTTTATCCCATATTTCAGACAACTGAAATCTATTTATATTTTGAGTAGTATTGATATAAAACAAACATTTGTACTGTTTATTTATCACCTTGTTTTGACTTGCATTGGTCATATTTGTTGGAGAGTACAGCCTCGTTTTCTTGAAAATTTGTTTTGGAGATATTCCAATTATCTCTCTGATTTCCTCTCGAGAAACATCTTTTTGCCGTTTTCTTTTTTTATATTACTTTATCATCCAGGTTAAATTTTCGTCCTCCGTCTCGCGGTCCGAATCCGATTCGAACATTTTCTTTTTTTATTAATATTGTGTTATATCCTGGTTATTTATGTATATATTGTAGATTTACTTTTTAATCTTCACTAATTTTTAAGTACGGCACTGGCACTTGTTTATACGCACTAGAACTCGCGGCGCTTGCGCACACGTGCCCACCAGAACTTATTTGTCACTTTATCTTAATCAGATTTGATAAACCAAAGTTTTAACTGTAAGAATTTCAGTTTAATTGGATGTTTTCTCACTATTTTTAATTGCTTCTATGGTAAAACACTTTGAATTTTCGTAATTCAGCCTGCACTCTAAAAAATTACCGGTAAATTTACCCTAAAAAATGGAGGCAACTATGTTACCTCCATTTTTTTGGGGTAAATTTACTTCAAAGTGTAATTTTCATAGGAAGTGGGAAATTACAATATTAGGTTAAATTTGCATTGTAATGTTTCCTTTTTAAATAAATTTACAGATTAAAATTACGATCTCAATGTAATTTTACTTTCTAACATTAAAACACCTGTGTAAACACATACATGACAAAGTTAATATTTCAAGGCAATAGTACTTTTCAGGGTTAAAACACAAATGTGAAAATACTTCTTGAATGTAACGATGACTTGCGAAAGTACTTGCAAATTCAATCGTTCCTCTGAATATTACTTACATTGGTAAATGTATTGTATGAAATAAAATAAAATCAAAGTAATTTTTATTGAATGTATGTACTCATATAAAATATAAGACATTAACAGAACTTCTTTTAAGGGGCTTTAGGAAATATTTGGTCTCTCAAAAACATTCAGATAAAGTTTCGATTCCACCTAGAAAATTTAAAAATTATAAATTATATAAACAATTATACACGAATACCTTTCTCATTACAGTTATGCTAGTTTATTTCGAATTCTTCAAATTTTGATTCATCCTAGAAACACATTAAATTAAATATTTTTATTTTATTGGTTTAAATTTGTAATTTTAACATGTACTTACCGTTTATTACTTTTTAACTTCTACTATAAAATCAAATTCTTCCCACCTTGGGTCATATGTGCAAATATTTGCCTTTAATAAATCTGCACTACACTACAACGAAAAACAAAATATTAATGAGCAATGAACACTTCGTTCGATATCGATAGGGTACGCTCGCCGATTGCGAAACCTATAACAAGAAATCATAAAAGAATTGGTACACACCATTCCGACTATTCACCAAAAGCCCTATTTGGACTGTTCATAATGGGTTCCTGAATTCGTTCACGAAACGAAGGTCACCACTCATCAACAAACAAGTGCAATCAGCGAAATAGTATCTCATCAGTTAAAAACATATTAAGGGCAAAATTACACTATACTTGTTATAGTTCATCTTATCTTTAATATTACACTAAAAATGAATCAAGTTATTGAGTAATAATACATTTCCAAGGAAAGATTTTCTGAGTTATGTAAATTTACATTATGGATAGTGATTTTAACCAGTTAAATGTAGTAGAATTACTTATATTTGTGTAATTTTACACAATTAAAGAATATTTTACCACAAATAGTAAAACAACTATTAACGTATAGGTAAAGTTAAATTTTAGAGTAAAACTACCGCAAATAAGAGAGGAAAGTTAACTCTTTCCCAAGGTAAATTTCAACTCATTTTTTACAGTGTGTCTCACAAAACACGGTTTTTAATTTTACTCTAATTCCGCGATTATTCCGGCACCGAAATTTCCGTCTGTTTTACACGGCGTTCAGAACCGTGAAGTAAACATTATTTGTTTCTATCGAATTATGGATAAATTAAATAAAAATGCCAACTTTGTCACCCACATATTATTTTCTGACAAAGCTACATTTTGTTTAAACGGGCACGTAAACAGGGACGAACCTAAAGAGTTTTTTTGGAGGGGGGGGGGGTAACCTTAAAATTGCCAACTTATTACGATGAGAATCGCACGACGATGCCGAGAACTAATAGAAAAATTCAAATTTGAATTGTATCCATGACAATCACATAATTTTCCGGAAATTTATAGGTATATAAATATACATGCTACCAAGGAGTAATTTTTTGGAAATTATACTTGTAACATATATAGCTACATAAAACATGGAGTCTCTGTACATAAAACTTGAACCAATAATTTATTGAAATAATGGGTGCCCTTTTTTATATTTTGATATTTTGGAACACTGATTTTAGAAATAAAAACCAATTAATCATAATGCATTTTTTTCTGTGCGTCGTGCGATTCTCTTACCGAATATAGCCTCGTGCATTGATTCTGCCTGGAAATTTTTATTTCGTGCAATTCTGCAACGTAATTGCACTCCACTCTGTGTCGTGCAATTAAGACGTTGCAGAAATGTCACTCAAAAAATTTCCGGCAATAATCAATGCACTTGGTATATTATAAGTGAAAATACCAACTACTAGTAAGAAAATATTTTTATTTTTAAAATCTTATTTTTATTTAAAACTCTCCAACGTGTATGTGTCGCAGGCAGATAGTCAAATCCGGCAAATAACTATGTGCCTAGTCATTTACTAAGTGACGGGGCAGATAGCAAAACGGGAATAAATCTATGCGATTTTACTATTTGCCTAGGCATTTACTAAATGCCGTCCTTTAAAGCAGGCAAATAGTAAATGACTTAATGTGCTGTCGGCAAATAAGATATCAATAAACACTGTCCATGTTTGGACTGTAAGTTAATTATTTATTAGACTGAATTATCGAACATAACTATAGTATATCATTCTCTTAAAAAACAAATAGAGATATATTATATATTTATTTAAATAACAAAAAAATAAATAAATACCTACTTAAAACCTAAATTCATTATGCTCTTCAGCATAAAAAAAGTTCAAAATAAAAAAGAGTAACATGTTATTTATTTTTGCACTTTAAACTTCCACATAATTGCTTTTTGCGCAAACATGCACATTTCGCCGTGGAACATTCTTTTTTACAAGACCACTTGGGAAATCGTTGCCCATTGTAAAGAGAATGCTTAGAACTCGCTTCTCGTAAAGAAATCTCCTTATTTATAGGGATATCTTGAATACCTAGTGATACGTTTTCAACTTGCTGAATTTGGTTTCTTGCACACAATGGTTTAAGAATACCAGCACTAGTTCCAACTTGGTACAGACCATTTCCAACTTCCATTATAAATCCTGGAATATTACGGTCATCTAAGGGAGCTCTATCAACTTTTGGAACAGCAACGAGTACCGGTGTGCCTTTCTCTATTGACGGAAACTTTGTCTCGGATGACATTTTCATTTTTTTTTGCAGCCACTTGGTCGTTTTTTGGAGCTTTTCTATTAAAAATAATAGAATTTTGCTGTTCTCATATGCTACAGATCAATGTGGAACCATAATCTTCATTCTGGTTATGTATTTTTCTGCTGCATATCACATGTACAACTTTTTTGCAATAGTCGCAGATTTGGGTTCCCGGACTATTTTCCTTACTGCAGACACAACAAACAAAATTGTCTTCACGTATTGCAGGTTCAGCATGCTCGGCTGTATCTTTTTCCTGAAAAGGGATCCCCAAGTTCTCGGAGTCTTCTTCTTGCGTTATACCATCATCTTCATGGTTTTCAGTTTGGATATGCTCGTTAGAATGTTCGGGTTCTTGCATGTAGCTATCGAGATCATCCTCTGTCATAATATTTCCTACTAACTCTTTCGGTATATTTGTTGATTGCAGACCAACTTTGGGTACTCCTCCATATAAAGCCTTTCTGGTTTCATATGATGATGATAACTTTTGCTTGAGACAACTTTCACTTACAACTTAATACATATCAAAGCTTAAATAATGTCACACACTTCACAGATACAGAAATTTTTCGTTACAAATAAACATACGATCAAACGCCATAATTTCCAGAAAGGGCGCACGCGTTATATGGCGACCAGCAGCATGATATATCGTTATTTACTATTTGCCTGTTTTAAAGAACGGCATTTAGTAAAAGCCTAGGCATATAGCAAAATCGCATAGATTTATTCTCGTTTTGCTATCTGCCCCGTCACTTAGTAAATGACTAGTTATTTGCCGGATTTGACTATCTGCCTGCGACATATGCATGGCAATTATATTAAATTTAAAAAAATAAATTGTTTTGGACACATTTTCTTATCTTCTCATTTTTCTCAAATTGTGAAATTGCCAACTCTTGCTCAAAATTATCAACTTTGAGGGGGGAGCTTCCCCTCCCATCCCCCCCATGGGTTCGTCCCTGCACGTAAACCGACACAACTGTAGGTATTGGTCAGACCAAAATCCACATTGGATGGAGGAAGTTCACACCCAACGATCACAAAAAGTAAATGTTTGGTGTGGCATTATTGGTGGACACGTCATAGGACCCTATTTTATAAACGAAAATTCGACCGCTGAATATTATATTACTTTTGCGAGATATGCATATTATTCCAGAGCTTAGACGATTATTCCCGAACAATAACAATTCCAATTTACCGGCAGAACAAATATGGTTTCAACAAGAAAAATGGATTGGACGTAGGGGGAGCCTGCTAGGTCTCCTGATATGATCCTGCTTGACTTTTCTCTGTGGGGTCAAATAAAAAATCTAGTCTACAAAAATGAGCCGCAAAATATCGAAGAGTTGGAAGAAAGGATAAGTCAAGAAATTTCCAATATTCCTCCCAATGCCCTTTTAAATTCACTACAAAATTTTGTTCAGCGAATTCATTACTGTCAGGAAGTAAATGGTGAACACTTTGAGCACCTTATAAAATAGAATTCCAAAGAAAGTATTTGTTTTCTCTTTTCTTTTCTGGCTTAACTATTATTTTCATAAAATGTAAAATATCCAGGACATTAATTAAAAAATACGTTTTTTCGCATCATGCATTTTTATGGTGATGTGGATATGACTCCTTATCACCATATCCCCCACCTTGTGTAATTTTCATAAAAAATATCCATCATTTCGGACTTTTTCTTTAATAAATTTGAAGGTAGTAAAAAATGATTTTCAAAGTTCGATATCTCGAAAACGGTTAAATTTAGGTATATTGATGTGCTATACAATTTTGTTTAGAATTTCGAGATAATTTGAAATTTGGATAATATACAGGGTGTTTCATTAAAAAAAAGCAACTTTGTTTCGTCATGACTTTTTGACTAATCCTGTATACTTAATTTGTCTTTATTGTAATAGATCTTAAAAAACCCTAAAACTTTTGTATTTAACATTTTTCGCTACCTATCTTACTTTAGAAGATAATCGACCGTTTCCATACATCTCAGCGACCCTGTATACTGAAAATACATGGTTTAATAATGACCGAGTTTTATGGTTATTTACAAAATTTATTTATAGTTTTCAACTGAGCATAACTCTGTTCTCAGGCTGATATCAAAGTTGAGAGTTTTACCACAGTTTGCCATCATATAGTACTTCATTCTCACGTAATATAAAAAGTTGACCAAAAATAGAAAAAACGAGAACTTCAAAAGTCCATAAATACCAAAATAGTAAAGTTTTAGATTTGAAATATTTTATACCTAAAACTGTGTACCATTAACAGAAAAATCAGCCCTAAGACCTTTATCTGGAGATATGGCCCCCTAAAAAGTGTAAATTTTGCAAAAACGTTATTAAACTTCGGGGTTACATTACACCTACAAATAAACATCCTACGAAAATTATGCCTCCAATAAAAAATGTAGTCCGACATGTAAACAGTACAATGGTTTTTACCACAGGCCTTTAGGACCAACCATTCTTGAGATATCAAGATTTACGTTTACATCAAAAACGCAAAAAACCTCGTGCACCACGAAACAAATATGGCTGCCATATTTTAATTAAAAGGAATAAAAATAAAATAACAGTGGTTTCAAACTACCAATACTTAGGGGTGACAACACAAAAAATATTACCCGTTTTTGAAATAGTCGAGCGACCAATTTATTATTTTCTGGACCACTTCAGATGGATTGACCCATGTGGAGTATTTATTTGGTATGCAAGGAGGTTACACAAAATTTACACAACAAAACATTATAATGTGCAAAAATGAAAAGAGTAGGAGGAATTTGTATCAGGAAAGTGTAATGTAAATATGTCATAAATCAGAAGAAGGGTCTTCTCCCTCCATTTTATATAAAGTTTGGCTTAATGAAGAACTTCGTGAAAGCACTAGATAAAGAAGGCAACGATTTTGGTTACTTAAGGGAAGTTTTTCACGATATATCAGATGCCAAGTTGAAGGAGGGAGTTTTCATTGAGCCTCGGGTAAGCTAACAAATAAATATCTATTAATTACTGTTTCTAAAGCTGCATTATTTTCCTTATCTATAGTCGTTCTACAACACATATTAACAATTGTTTTGGTTGTGTGCACATTGGAAACCTAGTTATAAGAATATCTTCGAATTTCTACGTTAAGCATCTGAGCAACTTAAGAAACTGTAATTAATAGATATTTATTTGTTAGCTATAAATTATATAGCATTATTTTCTATATCTATAGTTATTCTAAAACACATATTGACAATTGTTTTGGTTGTGTGCTCATTTGAAACCTAGTTATAACAATATCTTCGAATTTTTAGCTCCAGCATCTGACCAACTTCTAAGAAACAATAATTAATAGATATTTTTTGTTAGCTATAAATTATTGTTTATCTTTTACATCTCGACTGTTGTTTTCTAATGGTGTTAGATAATTTTTGCATAATATGGTTCTTTGAGCCCATAATATATTTTCGTTACTTTTCATGCATGATGAAAGGCCATAAAATTTTATTTATCATATGAGCTAGAAATTATCTTTGGTGGAATGGTTTAGTTTGATACATATATTTTTTTAAATTTTGGTAGTATGCCAGCATTAATATTAAGGTAGCTTAGAGCTGTTTTCCCAGTAACTGCTGCAGCAATAAATTTCTCTTATGAGCTAGAAATTATCTCTAGTGGAATGGTTTAGTTTTATATATATATTTTTTTAATTTTTGGTAGTGTATCAGCTTGACTGGTAAGCTAGCTTACAGCATTTTTCTCGGTAACGGCTGGAACAATAAATTTTTTCTCTTGGCAATAAATTAGCTAAAAATGAGCTTTAAATATTTGTGCTATTTTTTTTTTTGTGTGCTACAGTTGTTATTCCAGCTTTATAGACCTTAATATTTCAAAGAAAAGATTCCTAATTTATCTGTAATTTCTGCAGAATCGTGACAAAACATAACCTCTTCAAATTTTATTAACATTTCTTTATGGCTTATATGTCTAATTTGTGTAATTATTCATGATTTGGTACATTTCTATGAAACTCCATGTTAATTTGTAGATTAAATATTTTGGTGATGAGTTTCCTAAATGTTGTCGGTCATTAACGTTTTTTACATCTAATGTCAAAAATTTATCACTTTATGAAATTTTATTCTTTATTCTTCATGATTTAAATAATTACAAAAATATATCTGAAACTAAGGAGATTGGTTTTATAGAACACAAGAAATATTTTATTTATAAAGACTACATATTTCATTGCATTATCCATTATTGATACACATATCAGAAGCCTTTTTGTCTGTTCACTATACCCATTGAAGTATTATTGAACTCCAAGTCTGACTCAAATTGTTGGCCCTTTAATTCCTTTCTCGTGTCAGGAACCAAGTAGAAGTCACATCTAGCTAGATCAATGAAGTAGGCAGGGTGAACATTAGTTTTGTGCCTAATTCTTTTATTAGAAAATTTATGCAAACTGTGGACCTATGGGCTGATGTCTTATCATGATGTAGTGGCCAGCAATAATCAAGTTAATGAGGCATTTGCAGTTTACTATCACTTGAAGGGGGCTTTGTAGCACTGAGCACGTTAGTATTGTACACTAATAAAAGATGGCAAGGACTGTGATGGAGGACAACTCGTATATTTTAAACAGTCTCAAAAATGCTCATTGGAATTTAACTAATGCTAATACATATTTTGGTAACAAGGTTAAACCTAAAAAAAGGTCGATAACTTCTACCTAAATATAATAAGCGAAATACAAATGTGTTTGGAGCCACTAGTATTTTTCAGTTATTGTTTGCTCTTTAGGCATGCAGTAATTTCTATTTCAATTGCATTATAAGTAAAGTACCTTACTTTAATTTTACAATAATTTGAAAAGATGTATCATCTATTAATTTATAAAGATCTCTAAGCAGAGTTTCGGAGGAGGAGGTTTCGGTTTTCTTATAAGTACATGTTAGTAAAAGACATCATTTTTAATGCTCTGGTTTATTGATGTTTAAATTTAGATTGCATTACAAATATTGAGAAGCTATTTACACAAACTACAATTAAGCAATAATAGTTGTCGTTAAACTATTTAAACAAAGAAAAAAAAGCTTAGTGATGATAAACATCTTCACCTTGATGGAAAGCTCCTTCACCATGATGGTAAGATTCTTCACCGTGGTGGTAAGATTCTTGTCCATGATGGTAATAACCTTCACCATGGGAGTATGGACCTTCACCGTGATAGTAGGGACCTTCAACATGATGATGAGCATCGTCATGATAAGTTGATGAGTTGATATCACCAGAGTGTTGGTGGTAAATGACAGCATCATAGAAGTAAGCATTTGGAACATGGTAGAAACTGTATTCATCAATTGGTCTGTCGAAGGGATATCCCAAGGGATAATCGTCCAAGTATTGGACACCAAGACCAACCATGGGGTAATGCATGTATTCGTAATCATGACTTCCATGGAGATTTTGGTATACTTCATGGTGTTGTGGATATTGTTGATGATAATGTTGAAGATAATGCTGATGATTTCCCCATTCTCTAACAGCTTTGTATGGACTGACAAATACGTAGAATTGATATACTTGGCCACCGATTTTACCCTTGGGGAGCAAGAATCTGTTGAGAAACAAAAAATATAAAGTGAATATTTATGTGAAAATATAGGTGGTGGATTGGATTTGCAAGTTTCGCTTACCTGTTGGGGAATGCATAGTAGAATTCACTTCCATGAGTTACAAAGTCATCTCCTTGTACTCCAGACATTACCCATTGATACAATTGCTTGTAGGTGGTGCGGTCGCTGGCATAGAAGATTTGACGGGAGTTACGTTCAATAACATTTTGTCCAGCCTTCAATTCATATTTAAATTTATCGAATTCAACAAAGTTTATGCGGTTTTCATCAATGTGGATGTAGCGTCCATATTCATCATACTTGGGACCAATGAATACCCGAACAACAGCTTGAGTTGGTTTTTCACTTGCAACATTGATCTTGTATGTGAAAGGTTTGTGATTCAAGCGCCATTGGCGAGCATGAACTTCAAAGTTGTTATGTTCCCATTCCTGTTCATTCATGTAAACAGCATTGGTCAAATCAATATCATATTGTTCAAAATAGGTAACCAAGCGATCAACTTCAAAACCTTCAATCTTGACACCAGGGTATACAAGATCATCGTAAGTGTAGTGAGAAAGATGGTACTTGTATTTTTGGAAGTAGAGAATGATTCTCTTGTAGAACATCCAGAAGGCTGGGTCACGAAGGGAAGTTTCAAAGTGTTCCAAAGCAGATGGAGCAATTTTATATTCATGCAATGGTTGGTAAGAATAACCAAGAAGATGTCGAGCAAATACTTGAAGGTAACCATAGAAGTGGGTGTTCGGAGAACCTGGGTTAGATTCAATGATGTTTCCAAGAGTGTTGAAGCCATGGGGTTCGAAGAGGTTGATCTTTTCTCCTTTTTCCTAATAGGGGCACAAAATTATAAGATATTAGAATCACGAAGGTTTCTGAAAATAAAATACATTTTTTGGAAATCTACTTACAGTGTAGACAAATCCAAGATCGATGGCATCACGGATTCTACGTTCATAATCAACAACTTTGTAGTAGCTGTATGGATATTGACCTTTGAAGGAGAAGCTTTGACCGTGATTGTAGTAGTTTGTGAAGAAATAAACCCAGTTAGATCTCTCAGGGAAAGCCAATCCATTGGGGTAGTGGAGAGAAGGATAGTATCCAACTTCAAAAGCATCGTTGTAGTCATACACGCCAATAGCACCGAAGTTGTTGGAAAGACGTTCAAGGTAGTAACGAGCCAAAAGTTGTTGGTAGAAGTAGTAGAATTCTTCACCACGTTGGTAGGTTTTGATTCCATATTCTTCGGCGTTCATCCAGAAGGGACGGTATAAGTTATAGTAATAATAGTAGGCATTAACTCCAATATCTTCAGTGAAGTAAGACATGGATTGTTCAGGATGCAGGTTTAAGTACCATCCAGAGTAGTTGGCATGGATAACGTAACCTGTAAATATAATTGATTTAGAATTTATAAGATTCAATTAAAAATCAATTGTTGATTTACCATGTGATTGTTGTACACCACTGTTGGTCCATATTTGTTTGTAGTATTGAGCCTTTTGGATTACTTCACTGTTAAAGAAGTAATAAGGATAGATTTCATAGATTGGTGGCAAAACCATGGAATAGGTATCGTAGCGGTGGATAAGGGCAACAGAGTAGGCATACAAGAACATTCCTTGGTTCAAGTAGTAGCGGGCCCATACAGCAGTTTTGTAGAAGGTATCAAAATCTTTTGCATAGTATAACACTTTGAAAAGCGAAACAGCTTGTTTCAAGTGATAATCATAAAACACAGAGAAGACTTCGTCTCTGGGTAACATTCCATGATGATAGTAATGCAAAAATTCTTTTACAGCTTCAGCATTCTAGAAATGAAGAATAATATCTTAATTTAGTTTTATGTGTGGTTTAGATGATATAGAAAAAAAGAACAATAGAGAGAAATGAAGAATAGCATGGGCGCCGTTTAAAAGTAATGTTCTCTGAAAAGGGGTGTGGGGGGTTCATTCAAAATGAACGGAAGGGAGGGATTTTAAACAAAAATATGAAAAAATAACGTAAACAAAAAAAGGGTTAAATTGCTGAATTTTCATTTACTCACCATTCGGGTTGGGGATATAAATTGCAAATGTTCATGGTAGGTGGTTTAAGGTTTGCGAACAAAAACGAATGTACGGTGTGGAGGGCTCAAAAAATTACGAATGTTTTGAATGGCCCCATGTTAACAGTATTTGAAGACATTTATACACAATGCAAACGCAGAAGTGAAAAATAAAGATTTTCCTAATAATGCTAACAGCTTTTATTACTTTACTACTATAAAATTAATATTTTAAATATTTCATTTGATTGATATGATAATGTAAATCTTAAGAGTAAGTATTACAATCAATTAATTGAATGAAATCTCACAAACTGAACAAAATTTTCTAATTTAAAAAAGTTAGTTTTGATACAGTTTAAAAACTCTAAGAAAAGTGTATTAATTTCAAGTAGTTTGTTAAATTGAATATTTTAAGTTTTATGGAGGAATATGTTAAAAATGAATGATGGTGTGCAATAACAAATAGGTACTTACAGTGTAAAGATGCAAGTTGTGTTCAATGGAATATTCCTTTGCAATATCAACATGGTGTTTGTAGTAAGTTGATTGATGGACGTACTTGAATAAAGTTAAGACTAACTTGTACTGTGAAAGGTAGTCTTTATTACCTATTAAAATAACACATTAAAAAACTTTCTTAATATTAAAATTTATATTTTATTATTTCTCTTTAAGTATATTAAAAATGTACAGAGAATAAAGAAAAGGTAAAATACTTACTAAGTTGGTATTGGTGGTACCCTGCTTGAACACCATGTTGTTCTTCAACAACAGGAGTTGCCAAGGCAAGGGCACAAACACTAGCGAGCAAAGTAGCTACAATGATGAACCTCATGGTTGATGGACACAATTGAAGTGTGCTGAGTTAAGATTTTTGAAGAGTATTTATAGTAAATCCTTTGGCCACCCCTCAAATGCATCAGAGAGCTTGTGTAATAGATATCTTTTATCATTTTGGAATGTTTAAAAAAATTATCTGCAACGTGAATTTATAAACATATAATGATGATAAATTGCACCATAACTGCATCTTAATTTTTATATTCTACTTAACAACAAGAAATGTAGATAAAAAGTAGTATTTATATAATTTATAATAATTTAGGAAAATTACAAAAAAATACCAATTTAAACGTCATGTTTCTAGGAGGAATGAAAATAGAAAAGTATTTTAACATGCAAAATAGCTTTTCTTCAAATTGCACTTGAGAGTAAGGGATGTGAATATTTCAAAATTTTTATTGTGTATTTTAGTTGATTATTATTTTAACGAGTATTGAATTAATTAACTGTAATTCTATTACAATTGGCCCTATTATAATCGACAGTATTTGTATTTCGGCAATTTAACTAGAGGAGAATAAAACACTAGCAAACGATCTCATAAGGACTTACATAAGTAACCATATTGTTTCTATAGGATCGTTTTAATTTTATGTAAACTAACTGACAATAGGATCTACTTTAATCTTTACAGTATTATATACAAGGATTTAAACCTGTGGAAAATATAGATTCAATTAATTTTTTTTAATTAATTCAATTAATTCTCTGTTACATTTTAGATATCTATTTCATTTTCAGAAAATAGAAATAGTTACCAGTGCAATATTTTAGTTTCTACATTTATACACTCATACATCTACTAGTTTTTACATAGTTTTTCTAAATCTATTTTATTTAACCCAACAAAGCATTAAGTGGTAATTTAAAATTTTTTACTTTACATGTATGGTACTTTCATTGAAATATTTTTTAAAATAATTTTTAAAATATAAATATAACATAGGTTTTGATAGTACATTTTTAATGTATCAATATATGGCAGAAATGAAAATTTGTCTGCTACTCATAATTTTCTATATTTTAATTAGAATCAATATTAGTTTTTCTTTAAATGTTATTTGTTTCAAAACATGCACATTTTAGATAAATTATCAACACAAGTTTTCTAATTACTTTTATTTTTATTTTAAAGATATATCAAGAAATTTATGCAATGTTCGTATGTATGTCACTAATTAGTTTACTTTTTGATATAGTTAAATCTATCTATTTTTTAACTACGTGACTGTATATTCTTTTTCTAAATATAGGATGTTGTTCTTCTGTTTTTGTTTTAGTAGTTAATGTCTTATATTTTTAATATCTATTTCTACATATTATGTTTAGCTCCTTCTTTATTATCATTGATATTGTTATGTAAAATTTAAAAATGCTTAGTCATATTTAAATGTATGTATCATGTATTATCAATCTTACTGTTTATTAAAAAATTCAAAAAAAGAAAGCTAATCTTAAAGTTCATGAATGTAAAATCTCTGCGAACATTTTACGCTGCCTTTTCTTTTTGTTTAATTCTTGTTTATTCTAAACTCTTTGGTGAAGTTAGTATAAAATTCTGTTATTAATTCTTAACAAGCTTATTAAGAAAAAAAACAATTTACTTTACCATGTCTTCATTCAAACACCAAACATATAATAACACACGTAACACTAAAATTTGCAAATAAAAAAATTTTGAAAATGTGCTTGATGTTTGAATAAAAACATGGTATACAATTTTCTATGAAACTTTTAATTTCTGATCTGTTCTGGCATTTATTTTTGAATCTATTCGTGTTAGTTATTATTTTTATTGACATGACAGGGTTGCCACAGAGTCACTTATAGTCACTTTTTAAGCTTCTGGTCACTATAAGTCAGTTTTTAAACAAAAAAGTCACTTAAGTTGCTTTTCTTAATTAGAACACATTTTAAAATTTTATTTTACAATATTTATTGAATATTTTTTACATACCTAACTTTATAAAATCTTAATTTTAATATAATTTTGAATTATACAAAAAATTATTACATTTCAAGTGAATTTATAAGCAATATTTTTATTATTAACAATGTAATTGTTTTTTCGGAAAAAATGTATATTTAAAATAACCAGGCTACGAAATTGTTCTCGTAATATCTCTAATAATGCCAGCCCGCGGCCATGAACGGTCTGACTTAAAATTTGTTAACTTAACCAAAGGTTAATGATAAGTTGGTTGTAACTCTTTTCAGAAAACACTTGCAAGACCATTACAAAATGGCATGTAGGCATATACTGCAAAAATGATCGATGCAAAAAAGTGTTAAACTTACAAGCACTTCATCTGGATGTACGGAAAGTTCATCCAGCCTGAAAATGATATCAAATGATGCGAAAGCATTACTGTGGAAAGTAGATATATATGTTCTTCTCGATGAGTGGAGACTTTTGCAATTGGAAAAGTTGAATGTGAGAACGTATCACGCATTGATGCTTATTATCAAAAAAAAAAAATTTCAAATGCAAAATTCTTCTAAAAAACCGCGATATTTGATTTAGTAGCTGCTGACATTTGGTTTAATGTGCAAGGCCCACGTAAGGCATTGATCAAGGTGTAAGCCCAAATATTTTGTTTTGGTCTTGACTGGCATGGGAAATTTATTTATAGTGACTGGTCGACTCACGTTTCTTCTCATGGTAAAAGTTACTTGGAGTGATTTAGTTGGGTTGATTGTAATTTTCAATTTATCAAGCCATCTATTTATAATAAAAAATAATAATAATAGGTCATGAAGGCCCATTGGGGTATAGCAGGGTAGGCTGCTATTCTCTAGCCGTTCGGTACTGAAGGGTGGTAAAGTGGCTAGCTTTATGAACCGACCGCCTATTATTACCCCAGGAAATGAATTCCCAGGTACTCATTTTCACAGACGGAGTCGACCTGGAAGCCTTAGATATTTTTAAAAAGTCCAATGTATTATTCCTGAGATTCGAACCAAGGACCTTAAGATTGGTAGTCAAGTGCCATACCCACTGAGCTACCATGGCTTCAAGCCATCCAGTTAATAAGTTTAAATCATGTTGAAGATTTTGTGATGCAACAGTAGAATCATCATGCGTAGATAGGATCGTAGTATCATCAGCAAAAGTAGCTATAACAGCACTTTGGTCTTCTGGCAGGTCAGCAGTAAATAATAAATATAGGAGGGAGCCAACGATACTTTCCTGTGGGACACTGGATTGGATAGATATTGCTGGGAGATTTCATTACTATGCTTAACTTGAGTATAGCAAGCGCTACGAATTTTGGCCAGTGGTAGGGATACTTCGGGCACGCCCAACTTCACTCTGATTGGTACTGATAATCTCCATTGGCGTAGAATACCATTTCTTAGTATGCTTACAATTTAAAGAAATAATCTTATACATAAATAAAATGAAGCCCAGTCTTGAATTAATTGGAAATACATCTTATTATATTTCAATGTTGTATTTTAGGTACCAATTATAAATATGGACTGTATTTAATATGAAACACCTAGAGTAAATCTATATATAATTATATTTTGTGTCAAAAGTTTATTAACATGGAGTAACCGTACAGCCTTGGTAGTGTACTGTCTAGAGTGCTGGACTTTCACCCAAGCGGCCCGCGGTCGATTCCCGGTGCCGGCAGATCTGGTTAAGGTTTTCTGCAGTTTTCCTTAGCTGTGACACAAATGTGGGATTTGCGCTGTTCCATCTGTAAGTCGGCTGCAGCTACATTTAGGGCCTACGTAATAATAATAATCGCCCCCTCCCTCCCGCACAAGCTTCTGGGGCCTGGTTTTCAGGCTATGGGTTGTAGCAATTATTATATATTATATTAAACTACATTCTTCATCGGAGGAAGCAGTATCACTTCAATTCATTATAAAGTCTTTAAATAAATTTGTAAACTGTATTTCTTGGCTGAAGTATTTATCCTTTTTTTTTGCAATGACACGTTGACATCTTTTCTTCCATTCAGCTTCTGCTATTTTACTGAATTCAAGTTCGGCCATTTCTTTTACGTCATCCAACTTAAACGTAGTATTCTTTTCAGCAACACTATTTTTAACTGTGGCCCAAATACATTCAGGTAGATTGAAATCGAGATGGTAAGGTTGTATACTCATAATACAGTGAGACCATGTTCTTCAAGTAGTTAAAGTAACGTTTTTAAGATTTATACTGATCTTTATGCTTGTTTATGATCTCATAAAGCTGAGATTTTATCTTATTCCGATGAAAAGGTATATTTTGTTTTGCCGTTAACCAGTCTATCATGTCGACTTTCCTGGAATATGAGACCGTAGAGACAGAGTTGGAATGAGTTACAATATGTTTAGTACAAATATGTTTCATCTAAATATACACTGGGTTTCCCTTGACTCCGATAGTATCTGATTTTTTACAAATAATTCTTAAACACTTTATTTCATTTTTTTCTGTCGGAACATCTCTCCAACAAATTCCCATGTTACGTAAAATTATTCTGAGGGAAGAGTTCGACCCCTGCCAGTTCAGTTCATCTTTCATTTTCAGATTTTCTACTGTTACACGAGATCCTTCGGTTGTGTGAAAAGTATGTATCATATCATGAAGATCATTTATCTTGTATTCTGGGATGGCATGTACCAATGAATGTCTTGCATGCTTTTTCCTAGACTTTTAAAAATTTCACATGTTTTTGAAGAAACCGTCAATTCACTAGCTGTTGCACTACTACCTTCTTTCACTGTTCTTTATATTGTTCTCACTTCTCACTGATACTCCTGCTGCTTACGACACTTTAGTTGGTGAAGTCTCTGCCGTTGAATTATTTGGTTTAAAATACTTAAAAACCTGAAATACTATTTTGCCAGCTTGACTGACAAAAACTTTATAATGACATTTACTTTCTGTCATCTTATCATTTGTAAAATTAAACCTTACTATTCGAACTCTCGAGCGCGCGCCTCTGACTTGTAGGTGTAAGTACATCTGTGGGCGGAGTTTTTCAAAAATGAGCGTACTACGCACTCCGCCTTCTCGCCAAGTTTAGTGGCGCTTGCTATACAACCTGTTAAAAGATAATAGTTATTTAGCAACAGTTTTTTAATTTGTATAGCAACCTAGTATGCTACACCCTATCAAATGCCTGGGTTACATCGAAGAAGATAGCTGTACAGTATTTTTTTCTCTTCGAGGCTTTTTGATATTTGGTTGAGTATTCTATGCATTTGCTAAGTTGTAGAATGGCCTTCTCTAAACCCGAACTGAAATAGGTGCAGGTGTTCTTCAGTAGTCTTTTGAGAAACAATTTCTCAAATACGTTGCCTAGTAAGGGACCATTTGGCCTATAAAGAAGCCACATCTTGTTGTAATTTAAACGAAGATTTATGTTTCTCTTATAATAATTCTAATGATAATAATCTAATAATTTAGCATATACGTTTTACTCGTTATATAAATATTTAAACATTGTATTATAAATTTCATTTGTGAATTCTCAAGTTCGATATTAACATATATGATAAAATGGTTTTTTATAATAAGATTATTCTTATTTGTGATGACCATTGTTAAAAATTAATAATCAGCTCAGTCACTTTTTTATTGGGAAAAGTCACTTAAATCACTAAAATTAAACTACAAATCCTGCGGGGCACTCCTGACATAACCAAAAGAGCCAATTTTTTCAATGTCGTTATTTTACATTCTTGGATATTTACATCTACAATTGTAGTATATTACAAGTGTTTCACACCAAAGCAAGCAACTGGCAACAAACAATATCATATTGATCATATCAAACTGCTTGTTGCGATCACTTTGGTGTGAAATATGCCTTAGAGATTTTGTGGATGTTAATTTAATTCTTAAATGGTGAAACATCTTGTATCTTGTAGTAAGAGAAAAAAAAACAAAATTTACCCATTATATTTATAGTATCCTATCCAAGTCCATTATAGTAGCCTTGGTAGTGTAACGGTTAACACGCTAGTCTCTCAACCAAGCTGCCTGAGATTGACTCCCAATGCTGACAAATATGGTTAAGGTTTTTTACAGTTTTTCCTTAGCTGTAATACAAATGTGAGATTTGTGCTATAATATCTGTAAGTCAGCTGTAGTCGTACGATGAGCCTGCATAATAATAATAATTACTCCTCCCTCCCGCACAAGCTTCATAGCTTCTGGGACCTGGTTTCTAGGTTATAGGTGATTATTATAAGAAATTTGTTATGGCCTAACCTATAGCATGAAAACCTATACTGATCAGAATTAATCTGTTTTGCTGGTTAATAAAAAAAACACCAATTTCTTCTTATTTTCTACTTTGCAGTTCTATAAATAAAGCTGTAACCATTCTGACTGTTGATGCTATTGAAACTGGTACCGAGAGTAATAGATTTTTGTATCACAAAATACTATTACATACTGAATAGCATTATAGAAAAGTTATATGCACACTTCAAATTTGATTTAAAAGTTTTTCTTTTTGTTTGCAGATATTTTGGACATCCCTGCAAATCTGTAATGAAGCTGAACTCTTATTGAGCAACTAATTTATTTGTCACATTCTTGTTTCGTTCAACTCTTATAACTCATGTAAGTACGTCTTGATACAATATTTGTAAAAATTTGATAGTAGTAAAAATAGATAGAATTCTAAACAACTTGAACATTTTCAATTAATTGCATTTTTTAGTTATTGTGCATGTATTGAATTGTTTCATTTCTATATTTTTTGTTTCATTTATTCACAAAAGAAGTAATTTTTTATTGAGTATGTTATGTACATTAATATTAAAGATTTGGTTATTTGTACCAAAATCTTTAATTGATTTTGGTAAGGAGTTGTAATATATATATATAGTCTAGAATTCTAGATAATATTATTAACATTACTCATATATATTTTCTAAAATGATTATTTATCTTTTAAAAACAAAATATTTAATATAGTATAATCTATCTATTTCACAAAATGATGATATTTATGTTGCGACATTGTTTTATCACATTATTAGCAATTAACTACTGCAGAGATGATACTAATGTAAACTTTAACTCTGACCAATTTGTGACAGTGTCCTTTTCAGTAATCTTAATTAGACAAATTTTTGGAATAACACCTTCCAAATAACTTCATGAAATCAGCTGATATTCAAGCATTGTAAAATATGCTGTATATATTAAATCCAATATTTACATTTGCATGCAACATGTAGAACCTCTACTCTGTTAGCTAATAGACATCTGAAAACCTTAAAAATCCTCTTTAATGGCTTTTATACAACTTTGGAAGCTGGTTTATGTACAGAAGAGTCCTCCAACTAAAAAGTAAATTCAATCGTCAATTGTAAGCATGCAAACGAAAAGTGTCATTGTAGGCATGTATAAACGTCCAGCGCTGCCACTGCTCTATCTTTCTAGTTGGGTGAACTCCTCTGCATAACAAAATGCTACAATGAGAAGGAATGCAATATGAAATAAGTGTATTGTAAATAAATAAAGAGAAGTATGGTTTAAATATCTAGATCAAATTAATATAACAAATTTTTTAAATCAGGTATATCTTTTTATGCATAAATTTTTCTTTTTCGAACATTTTAAAGGTTTCAATCTTTTAGAAAAATATATGAACTTATGTACTTCCTTCGCTGCTTTAAATTTTATATTCAGAAGAATTCTTTTGCTGTTAAAAAATTCTGTTTTTTGCATATATCATGAAAATCATTGCTTAATCGCAATTTCTCGAAATGTTCTTTTCAAATGCTCAAAGACACCATGACAATTGAATTCAACATATATGTCAAATTTGGGAAACCAAGCAACCATGATATCAAGACCAAACTGTGAAACAGAATTAAGGTTATGGTTCCTATTACACATCAAAATATTATGTTCCTATATTATACATCAAAATGTTATGTTAAACATTACATTTTTTAATATCTAAGCAGTATAGATATCACTTATTTTTAATGTGTCAATACATACTAGTTGAACATTTTCATTATTAGTGACAAATTACTAGTGTTAATGACAAATGAAGAAATTAGTTTACTTTAAAACAAGTTTTTTGTTTGAACTGCATTGACTATGACATGTCTTCACTATATTTACTTTAAACGATACCTCATATATTTTATTTGTTCATTTAAATGAACATGAATTGTTGACCATGGAACCAAAAGAAGACTCTTATGTCAGTACTTCTCTTGTCAGTATATAGACGATATATAATTCTATATGACAAAGGCGTTACAAGAATCAGTGAAGTATCAGCTGTAAATACCAACATTAGATAATACTCAATGTTAACTTTTGATGAAACTTCAATTTTCTAAGCATTAGGAAATTTCTATTTGAATTATTGAAAGAAAGGACCATAGAGTTACAACTTCCTGTGTTTTGTTAGAGATAATGTAGTCAGAGGAAATTATCTAAAATCTGATTTCACGTTCATGACCTAATAGTTTTTTTTTAGTAATTCTGCATAATGTCTGTTGTTTGCCAAACTCAGAAAAAGTTTATGCTTATAATTCTTAACTGCTATCTTCTACCTTTGCAATATTAAGTCAATGAATTAAAATTGGACATTTCTATATGAATACTGTTGTTGGCTAGAAAAGCTAGCGAAGATAGAAACTTCTGTTTTTCCTACCTTTTGACTTGAAGAGGGATGTTGATTTTGGAAGATACAGCAGTTTCTTGCATAAAAACTAACTTTTTGTGTAACCTTAACTAATACCTTCAGTTGCTGCTAATTAGGTTGTGATGTTGTTGGGTAGTAAAAAGGACTGATCCATACTTTGGTTAAATAAAACCATGTAACTCGTCACTATTCAAATGCATGCTACTCTCAACATTTTTTATCATTTTATATTAAGAAACAAACTTTATAATTTTATCTAAATCAACTTTTAAACGAGTAGTCTTTAAAAATTAATAACATTTAAAATATACATATGTTTTTTCTCAACTGAGCAATGAAATAGTTAGATGAACAGAATCTATAAAAGGTTTCTTCAATAACAAGAAATAAAAGGTAAGCAAAAAGAAAACTTTAAACAGTAAATCAAAAGCATTCTTAGAATTCAGTTTTCTTTTGTTTCTTTTTGCTTATTTATTAGTGCCAGATTGTAGTGTTTGTTTATCAATCTTATCTACCTTTGATAATGACACAAAGTGTCGAAACAATATTGTCTGGTTAAGATATTAATAAAACTTGTGAAACTTTAATCTTTGTATTTATATTATATTTCATGATTATGGAGTTCCACAAAGTAAGGCTGGAGACAGTAAATGTAGTATTTATAGTCGATATTTGATAGATTTTGCTGTAGATATTAACATAGAGACACGGTCAAGTTTTGGATCTTTTGAGGCTAAATATTTTGTGGAAACACATTAACTGAATCATTGAAAACATAAATAAGATGAGAAATATATTTTTAGGCATATGAACTTATATCTTACATTAGTTTGTTTCTTATAGAACCTTAGTTACATGAATGAACTTGTTTGAAAACAAAATTGTTTCAACACTGAAATATGAAGCTGTATGAGTTTATAGATACAGGAATAAATCAAATACATTCTTATAGATGTAGGGATAAAAAATCTTTATATCAACCAATGTAGAATATAAGAAATACAGAGAGATCTACTTATCAGTAGATTCTCATCATTTCTACATCTACTTACTGAGCATAGATTCCTAAGCATTACTTAGTGTTTATATTTTTTATTTGCACACATACCTGTATGTTTAGGTCTCGCAGTAGTTCTCGGTGGGAGCGAAAGTCTGAGGAACGAAAATCCCAAGACCGACATCGATCGTACCGTGATGATGATAGGTATGTTTATTTAATATAATAGTATTAGTTTATATTTGTTCCTCATTTCACACCTGTATGTTTAGGTCTCATAGGAGAAGTTCACGTTGGGAACGTAAATCATTAGAACGTGATATGAGAGATCGAAGTAGGCGTCGTAGATCTGATGATGACGATGATGACAGAGAATTTTGTAGAAAAGATTATTCTTCAAAAAAACCTCTTATTGGAGCTAGTGGGACGGAAGTAATTGGATATAAAAGCTATCCACCTAACAGCACCATCATGATACGAGGTCTGGCACAACATATTACAGAGATAGACGTTCGTCAAGATATTATTCGCTGCGGACTAATGCCCAAAGAAATACGTCTGGTACGAACAAAAGACACAGGCATATCACGTGGTTTTGCTTTTGTAGAATTTTCTACATTAGAAGAGGCTGTGAGATGGATGGATATGAAAGAGGGAGTATTGATATTGCATAACCAATATCGTGCTATTATGCAGTACAGCATTCCAAAAGCAAATAATCAAATTGCAGAAATTGCTCCATCACAGAAAGCTGCTTTTGACTGGTTTTGTGCCAAATGTGGTGCTCAGAATTTTAAAAGACGTGAAAATTGTTTTAAATGTTTTGCCTCTCGCACAGAAAGTGAAGAAGGAGGTAGTGGTAGTGACGAAGTTTCAGAATATGTTACGAAAACTATTATGCTAAGAAATTTAGATGCTCTGACTACTGAAGATTCAGTAAT
This sequence comes from Agrypnus murinus, assembly GCA_929113105.1. Taxonomy (NCBI): domain Eukaryota; kingdom Metazoa; phylum Arthropoda; class Insecta; order Coleoptera; family Elateridae; genus Agrypnus; species Agrypnus murinus. Next base: position 155,149,816 of record OV816025.1, read on the forward strand.
ACAAATTTTGAGTAAAGTTATTCCAGAACAAGCAAAGAAAATTTCTGGGGTATGTATTGGAAGAGATCCTCTTACTTCAACATCTCGTGGAATTTGTTATTTAGGAACTGATAGTACTTTAGATGCTTTGACTTTGTATCAAGAGCTTACAAATTTAGATTCACCTTTAACCATTGATGAGAAGGTTGTTACTATATCATACTGCAAGTACAATATGGGTGATACAGACAAAGCTCATGAACAAGCATTACAAGCAGCATTTCCAAATGCTAACCAACCTAGTACTTATGTTATGAGTGACGTAAATAGATTAGCAGAATATGCAGCTAGTCGTTATGCTAAAACAGTTCCTGAATATCAACAATATTTTGAATATTATAAAAATTATTTTTCTGAACAAATTAACGCTGGAAATTGTATAACTTTACAAAGTAATCAAACAGATGCAACAAATGTTGCTGCAGCAGTAGCACAAGCAGCTATACAACGCACACAAGCTAGTAAGAATCTTTATACTGCTACTCCCCAAGTAGTTGCACCAGATGGAACAGAAACAGCACAATATTCTGTTCCTGATGTTGCTAAATACATATATGATAAGAGCAGTGGATATTATTACGATCCAACTACTGGTTTGTATTACGATCCTAATACTAGTTATTATTGGAATACAACGCTCCAAAAATATCTGTATTATAATCATGAAAAATTAACATATCAACTTGCATCTTCTTTGGATTATCCTTCTGTTCAGCAACCAGTAGAAAATACAGTGGAAACGAAGATTAAAAAACCAAAAAGTGAGAAACCAGATAAAATTAAAGTTGCCAAAAAGGTTGTTAAAGATATGGAACGATGGGCAAAAACTCTGAATCAGAAAAAAGACATGCCTTCATCGTTTGCTAATAATGAAATTAGCTTAAGCAATCTGACCTCTTCAGCTTCTGCTGATATAGGCTATTCAGTATTAGAAAGCAAAAATAGCAATTCATTTACTAGTGTCTATACAACCTCATACGATATTCCCACTTCAGTGCCAGAACCTTCTCATTCAAGTCCTGCTCTACCACCAGTACGTGAAGAAACACAACTATCTGATGATGAAGCTCCTGTTATCCCTGAGGCAGACTTCTTAGATTTTAAGAAATTGATATGTAAATTATGTAAACGCCAATTACTATCTGTTGATGCTCTTTCTAAACATGGATCTTTATCAGATCTACATAAGAAAAATTTAGAAGTTTATTATAGTACTAGAAAGAATGAGAATAGTGATAAAACAGTATATCGTGATAGAGCTAAAGAGCGTCGCATGAAGTACGGTAATGCAGAGGAACAACATGTGAGTGAACTGAAAGAAAAATACTTAAAGTCCCTGGAAATGACCAACATGCCAGTATCAACTCCTGGTAATGAACCTATCGGTTCTGAAAATGTTGGAAGTCGTTTGTTGCAAAAAATGGGTTGGACAGAAGGGCAAGGACTTGGAAAGTCAAATCAAGGTCGAACAACGATCATTCAAGCTGAACAACGTACCAGCACTGTCGGTTTGGGAAACAAATCAGCATATACAGCTGTTGTTGGTGAATCATATAAAGACAGTGTTAAGAAAGTATTGTACGCACGATATCAAGAATTTGACTGAATTAACCGGTTTTAGTAGGTGCTTATTGGTGTTAGGTGGCAGGATGCCAAGATAAATTGAACAAAGCGATAAATGCATTTCCAATACCTATTATATTTTATTGATTTAGATTATTGGTTTCAAAGTCAGTGGTTGAAATTCATGAATGCACCATTTTCGTATAAAGATTTGACACGGGAATAGGTTAATTAAAAATTGGTCAATTTGTATATCTTTACAATGTTATTATCTTTGATAAATATCTAGCAGGATATTTACTATATCAGATCTCTTCTTCCTCTATACAACATTCATCTGAGGATTATACTGTTCTACATATATTTGAAAGTTTAGGGCAGTGGTTTTCAATCTTTCTTAAAGCCCCCCCTAACTAGAATTCAAAATGTTTATAATTATTTATTGCAATTTTTTTTTCTAACATTTGAAAGTACAGTAGAACTCTTTAATCCGAACCTATAAATGATAGGCAAATTCGTATCGTATTCGTAATGTTATTGTTTGGATTACTGGATGTTCGGATTATGGAGTTTTTACTGTAGACTTTTTTAGATGTCATTAGAGAATTGAATATTGATGTTTTCTGAGGAGCAAGCAGAATTCTCACTTTTCCACTTATCTTAAATAGCAACATGCAGAAAAGGTTCTCCACTTGCTCAAATCAAACAACAACAATGGTAACTTTTATTGTTTTATTAAGTTGACAGATTGATTTAGCTATAAATGTATTGCTTTCAGATACTTAGATATAAAATTGATATTTCTTTAATATTTTTGCGGTCGTGGAAAAAATCTTGTGTATATTGGTAGTAGGAAGTGCCATTGCCACTCATGACAGATAGTCTACTTTCTCTCTGGATTGGCATTCCGCTTTTAATACATAAGCAGTTATTTTTTCATTAGGATGGAACATAAGTAATGACAAATAGCGATGCACCAAAGCGGATTTTGGCCGAATCACCGAATACCGAATAATTGGCCATTAACACCGAAGTGCCGAACATTTGGCCGAAGCAAAATATAAATTTGAGTTTTGATTAATCTTATTGAATATGTAATATTAGTGTCTGAAATACACCAACGTCTTCTATGCAATTTACTTTAATAAAATATACTTAAAATTTATTCAAAAATAAACAGTATGCAGATTATAAAAAATAGAGGGGTTGAAAATATGTATGTATTGTAATTCTAGGAACCTTCTATTAAATAAATGCTGATACATATTTTAAATCTTCTCCTTTTTGTTTACCGTTAAATAATGTATTTTTCAGTTAAAATCCGTTCAAATAAGTCAGATTGCGTATAAATCCGCTTCGGCTGGCTAAATATCTAATCTTTCATACTGTTTCGGTCAAAACCAAATCTATTCAAAATTTGTTGAATACCGAAGCAAAATCGAAGCTTTGCTGCATCTCTAATGAGAAATAAATAATGTTCTACATATTATTATTATATTATTATATTTCGTATTGCTATGATATATTATTGTTTAATAAGCATCGCATTCGTGTGATAATAAAACTTTATGGTGATTATTTCATTCTACTTCGTTTTTGACCAATCGCAAGGCTTTGTTTTTTGGATTACAGCGATAATTCGATAATTTTTTATTGTCCTTTTCGACTGTTTTTATCTTCGTGACAACGCTGAAAACTAGTGTCACATGTGTCCCATTTTTTACTTTCATGTCAAATACTAATCTTTATGTTAATAAGTAGATGCTTAAATAAACAACTGTATCATGAAATAATCTTACCGAATTACATGCTCGTGCTTCTGAAATTATCTGTTGTAATACTCAAGTTGATTAAAACGCAACACTCGTGTCATTTTTTGACAAATTTCCCTCCGTTGCACGTCGGGAAATTAAAACGTCAAAAAATGACACTTGTGGTTGCTAATCAACGTTCGTATTACAAATCGATAATTTCGAAGCACTCGTGTAATTACAAGTGATAAGCGCTGTACTAGTATACACTTTACAACACTTGATCATAAATTTATTTAAATTTAAAGACCACTCTCACTTATGTTTAGTGTAGCAAGGCAAACTGAAAAGTTGTACAAAAACAAACACTACTTACCTTTGTGATGAAAAGAAAATTTGCTCTGGCTATGATTTTAAAATCCAAAGACAAGCTCAGGAGAATTGCATGAGAAAATTTCAGGCGGGTCGCTCTGTGACAAAATAATAAAATATTGTTCAACTTATACCTGTGAAATTCTGTTGATGGACACAAAACAAGAAAAATACACAAATGAATCTTCTTTTTAACACGTTCGCGGACAGTGATATTTGCATGTGGGTACCCCGTGGTGCACCTTCATAACTTTTGAGCTAATGGGCGGATTTTCATGGTTGTTGAAGTTTTTAGTATATCTTCACTTTTTCTTTGATTCTATACAAAAAAAAACAACGACTGCAATTGCAGTCATGTCCCTTGACATCAATATTTTTGTGGTGCAGGTGCACGACTGCTATTGCAGTCTATAATATTTTTCACAAAACTAATAATATTCTTTATTATGAAAATAAACCTAAGTACATATTATTCAAAAATACATAAAAATGCAAATAAAACACGAAAGAAAAAACATAAAATGCTTACATGCGAAAATAAGCCAGCGTTATTCATTGGTGATTTCCACGTGTGTGAAAATTTTCGAAGCAATCACCAATGCATAAAGCTGGCTTATTTTCGCATGTTTTGCACCTCCAACTTGTTTGCCCCTTCTATTATCTTTTGCACATTGTTTACAACGCAAAAAATAACTTTTGCGTGTATAGTTCTCGGGCAAAGGTATCTTCTCCATAAAGTGTGTCACAATAACGTTTTCAACGGCTCCATCGCTTCGTTTCTGAACAAATGGTCCGGGTTTGACGAATAATCTTCCATCTTTGACGTTTCCAGGAATTAGCAAAAGCTCTCGAATTAATCGCTCACGAAAATCAAGAAAGCTAATTTTCGAGCGGTTTTTCGTTTTAAATAGAAGGAAGGCATTCAGTACAGCAACGTCCAATAGGTGAAACATAACTTTTTTGTACCACCTAACGGTTTTTCTTGGGCAAGAGTAATAAGAAACCATCTGGTCGCATCGGTCCACTCCAGACATGTGCATGTTGTACTCAGAGATCTCTTTTGGTTTAGTTTTAACTTGACCAAAACGATTAGGTACATCTATCAATTCGGGGTGATATTTTGTAGTGATGCATATTACTTCTCGCTTGTCCTTCCATTTCGAAACATAGACTTTTCCATTACGCATCCATATATGTTCGAATTCTTCAGTTTTCTAGATGTAACTGATTTTGGATTGTCTTTTCTATTCGCTCTTAGCGTACCTGTGGTGTGAGTCTTTTGTTCTAAAAGCTGATTTGATAGACGCACACTGTTATAATAGTTAACAAGATGATGTCCCATATTCAAATAGGGTTGCATTAGACGGAAAACGAGAGAGTCAATTTTAGATTTTTCTTCGTCATTATTAGTTTGTTTTCCTTTATAAATCTCTATATTGAACACATATCCATTGGGAGCACAGAGCTCGTAAAATTTGATACCATATTTGGCTTTCTTCCCTTTTATATACTGCCGGAAACTCAAACGTCCCCGAAATAATAATAAAGATTCGTCTAGTGACAAGTGTTCGTCGGGCTGTAGTGCCAGCTGAAAATTCTTCAGTAACATATTTAGTAGGGGTGTAATTTTTCGCAGTTTGTCTTCTGATTCAGTATCGTCGGAACAGTTGAAACTTCGAAGAATTTTCTCATAGCGTCTTCCAGACATGATAGACTGGAAAATTGGATGGTAGTATAGAGGATTATTAGAAAACGCTTTTCGTAGTGTAGGAAAACCAATTTGTGCTCGCAGTAATGTTAGGCCAATAAACTTATCAAGTTCGTCATTATCTAATTCTTTGAATGAGACCACTCTGGCGTATTTACGGTGTGGTCTTGACTGATTACACAGTTTCTTACCATAATTATTTGTAGACTCCAAAATCAAGTTGGCAACTTCATTTGTCCACAGTTTTCTAAAAATTTCAACAGGAGACATATTATCCGTAATATTTATGTTGATGCCTGCAGAGTTTGAATCAAAATTGAAATCAGGTATGTCGGCTCTAGTAGAAGTCCATTCTTCTTCCGATTCTTGTTCATCTGCTTGATCTGCATTATTATTACCGTCGGGGACCTCTTCACTGTAAGAAGAATCAGAGCTTTGATCAACTTCATCCTCCAGTGTAAATGTTGGGTCATCTCCATATTCTCCATCATCATTGAAAGGGTCCTCTCTAGAATCATCAGATGAGGCGGACATTGCTTCATCTGTGTCGACCTCTTCAAATAACTTCAAAAGTCTGGCTTCCTCTTTGTTATCCATTGTAGTAATAAGAAGTATCAAGTAATATCATGTTTCCCTGCAAAATACAACACTAATAATAGTAAACAGGTCTACGTATGGCATCAAATAACCAACTTACTTTGAAAAAATCGATCACACGGGACACTAAATCACATGTGCTATGGTTCACCATTAGAAATCGACTGCAACTGCAGTTGCGACCCAGCCAATGTCTTATAAAATATCACCCCACATGCTCAACCAATCAGATCAATTAGCGATGTCAAGGGACAGTGCCCAAAAAAATGTTGCGATGTACTGGGACACCAAGTATAGAAAAGCATTGTGGCGAATGTAAATATTGGCTGCTATTGCAGTCGTGCTCCCTGTGGAAGCGAACTTGTGGACTGCAATTGCAGTCTTGTCCTGCTGGAGCTCCAGTCAATTGACTGCAATTGCAGTCGTGTCCGCGAATGTGTTAACATTTAAAATATTTTATTAATAAACACATTAAAAGAATTAAAAGAGAAACGAAAACAAAAATATTCTTATTACATAAAATGAATTCAATTAATTATTGGTGCCAATTTGATCTAACAAAATAAGAATCAAGAGACAGTCTAACTCTATTTGTTCTGCTCAATTTTTATTTGATCAATCCCATGCTCTTAAATTATAATTGAAGGAAGAAATGAAACAAAAAAAATAAAGTTGATGTTTGAAAATAATTTTTTAAAATTCAAAAATTTTGCGCCGTTCTTGGAGATTTTTGCACACTATATTATTTCGTAGTTCTCTGTATAATAGTCAGTAAATTTATCTGCTTACTTGTTGCGTTGGTGAATACACATTTCCATATAATTGTTCTTGTGGATCTTCTTTTGTAATTTATTACAACTATTAAAATATTGAACAATTTACCTCCAATATGTGAGTATCAATTGTATATTTTCCAAAAATTCTTATTACATCCAGTTTTAATTTCTTTCCATCTAGAAATAAAGTTACAATACATTTTCTAAAAAAAAATTCTTATAAATAAATAGCCCAAAAACCAAATTAACACTTCCACTTTCCTTTTTATTTAAATCAGTTTAATTGTTCATTGTTATTATCATTATTAAGCACTTTAAAAAAAATTAAATTTGAATGACATTTGTCATAACCTTACTTTTTTGACATTTCATTGACGTAAAATCTGTCACACATAACCTCAAAATTTTATTATTGCATGATCTGACATGGCTTCTGCTTTACAAGAAAATAAACAAGCAAGTAACCAGATTTTCGATCTGCTTTTATATTTTTTTCAAAAACAAACGACAATTGTCATTTTTCCACTAACAAGATTTGGTAAGTAACTAAAAACAATTGAACATCTAACCTAACAAGATCTACATAACCACAAAATATTGTTAAAAATTTAAATTAAATGTTTAAACAAATTACATAATCGGAAAGAGGATAATTTTCCCTATATTTTGGTATATTACATGTCTAACAAAAAGCAAATTTAACTCCAGGATTCAATAGAAACCATCTTGAATCTTCTGACAAACATGGTTTTATAAAATTGCAGATAATAACATTTTCACACCTTATTACTTCTTTTTCTCTTTATTAAATCAATCCTAACATCCTATTCACAACATTTACATCAATTTTGGCACCAAAACTTTAAATATTAACAAAATTTTACCATTTTAACAGATCAGGTCCAAACGGTACAAATTTTAGGCTTCAACAGGCTAAACCTTCTCTATATAGAGCTGCCCACTTGAAAATTCTATTGCTAAAGGTGCTCTAGAACCTAATTAAGAATATTGCAGCAAAACATTTTGACTGCAAATGCATAGATTAATAAAAACTATACATTTATCATGAAATTTGATGAATCGTTAAACACCTTTACACATACACCTTTCCATCTATGCCTTTTATAATTTCCAGGTGAAACTACACCTTACAATGGCTTCAATTATGAAAAACCAAGTCCAACGACTTAACGATATGCAAATCGTAACTTGTCAAAATAATTTTTCAGTTTTAAGTGAAAAATCCATTTAAGATTACTTATTATAATCAAATGATGTAGAGTGTATTGTTTACCTATTAAGTAACAAATTAATTAATTTAATTGAAATTTGTTTATGTTTTGACAAGTTTAGTCCAAACCCCTAAATATATAGGCAACCCAAATGACATTCAATTATGAGTGCTGGAATCACAGCAGCATGTTAAATAATAATGAGACAAACTTTCGTATATGCAATATATTAAGGGATCTAAACACCAATCAACAAGAACCGTTATGTACTTATAACTTGACTAATTCTTTTAAATGCTTATCCAGACTAATTTTGGCAGTGGGATGCACTTTTTGCTGTACTTATGAACATATTTTTATTCTATTATAATGGGAACTTGCACCAATAGGACCAAAACACATAAACGAATTGCTGTTATTTTGTATTTCTGTTTGCACTGAAACGATTTTCTTTCTAAATAATTTTAAATAATTAAATAAAAATCCTCGCTGGGCATGGATTCTGCTGTTTCAGTTAAATTCTAAAATCCACTACCACGATTCTTAAATGAAATAATATTTCTACATATATTGATATTTATAGAAACAATTGATGTAAACAACATCCCTGTCAACTTGATGGGATTAAAGTGTTATAAGTTTTGTCTTATTATTATTTAACATATGATGCTATGGATTTTAAAAGATCTTATAGCTTAAACAGCATTTGTTCCACAATATAAAAATGCATAACAATGAACAGTGGAATTTTGTGACTCATCTCAGATTGAAAGTTGACTTAGTTAAACGTAAGGTATGCAAAACTTTATTGAAAAAAATTGTCATGTTCAACTAAGAAAATACTAAACTTGCTAAAATATTAAGCAAAAAATGTGGCCATTTTTTGGACTTGGACTTGACTATGAACAACATATTTATAATTGGCAAATAGTTATCTTTTTAATTTTGTTTGATTATCACCATTCAGAATAATTTGAAAGCAAAACTATCATTTATATTAAAATTTGCATTTTTCTATTTATTGGACAAAGGATATCAAATGAAAAATATAAGTGTATACAGGGTGTAGAATTACTTCACACACAATTCAGTTTTATGTGCATTTTATTTCAAACCCTAATATTATTTCTTATTTTACATTAAAGATATTAAGGAGTGCTATAAAGAAAACTTAGGAATGGAATGATGCATTTGGTTACAGATTGCATTGAATGTAACCAGAAAAAAATAAGGAAAATAAAACTTGTTTGTGCAAAAAGAAACAGCTATGTCTTGGAAACATGGCAACGATCAGAACATTAGGCGTTTACGAAAATTGGATTGTACGGTATCTACCGCATTCCCAGCGGTAAACAGCTGATACATAAGGTAGATGGAACCGATATATGCATTTCTGAATGTTTACGGTGCATTTTTAATAACAACATAAACTACAAAACCATCGTTATGTTTATTAAATTGTTTTTTGATAGTGTTTAAGTTTTCTTGTATACCACAGACAGAACATATCCCTAACACGTATTCATATTCACTGTGGAGAATGAAAACGTACATAAAAACTACACACCTAAGAAACAACTTGAATTGTAGGTTATGTTTACCGTTAAATTTCTATTTACCAACTATAAACCTCGCTCCACGAATCATGGATCCGGTAGATAAAACAGGTATATACCGGCTAATTTCCGAACGCCTGTAGAGCACCAGTGATACAATTTCCGAACGCTTTCGCTACATTGGTGTATATCCGATACAATTTTCGTAAATGCCTATTGAATGACCAATATTAATACTTTGAAAACATTAGAATGACAGTGGAAATATTTGCTTCATACTTCACAATTATTTTGAAAAATTGAATTTGATAAGTTTGTACCATTATTTTTGAATGCAAGACAGAACAAATGTATGCAGTGTGCAATAGGGTGGTCCAACAAAAAAGCAAAGTCGGAAATCTTATGCTCTCACCCCCTAGGATTATTGTACATCGAAAAAAAAAGTACCCCTATGTTTTTATTTTGAAATCGGGCGATGTTTAGGGGTGCCTTAAAGTTTCCCATGTATTTTATATGGGAAAAAACACGTTTTCGTAGATTTGGTACAGAATTCTAGAAAATCAATATTTTTCAACCGGACTACTCTGTTTCTCTCCAGAAATGTTCAGAGAATGAGATCCAATAATTTATTTATCAAAATACTTTATATTAAAAAATAGTAATAAATATTTTTTAATGATTTTTCTGTGTTTCTTCCATTTATGGGGTTTTTTGTGGGTCTGTAAAAAATAGTTAATATAAGAAATTTAACAAATCAATTATTGGATGTCATTCTCTGAACATTTCTGAAGAGAAACAGAGTAGTCCGGTTGAAAAATATTGATTTTCTAGAATTCTATACCAAATCTACGAAATCACGAAAACGTGTTTTTTCCCATATAAAATACATGGGAGACTTTAAGAGCTTTGAGGCACCCCTAAACATCATCCGATTTTAAAATAAAAAAATAGATGTACTTTCTTTTTCGATATACAATAATCCTAGGTGGTGAAAGCATAAGATTTCCGACTTCGCTTTTTTGTTGGACCACCCTAGTGTGCAAGTTACTTAATCTTTGATATAATAAAAAATGTTATCGGTTATTCAGTTCGTAATTTACCTTGTTTATGTTTATCAGTTCTAATAAAATTATTGTTTTGTTCTACCATTAAGAATCTTTATTGTCAAAGAATTTTACAATTTCTTTCTTAGGGAAGATGATGGATAATCTAGATAATCATATGTAAATACATCTTGTCTGTGGAGTACTGTTTCATTATAACTTTGTCTGTTATAATACAAATTTAATAATCAAGCAGTTTAATATAACCTTAAACATGACATGTTTAGGTAGCGATTATTTTCCCTTCCTTCTTCCAATGTTTCCAAGCCATAACTGATTTTTGCAAAAACGGAAGTTTTAATTAAATGCCAGCTGTTTTTTTAAACTTAATTTGTTCTTAGTATAATTTGTAAACTTATCAACAATGAATAAGCTGAAACTAAATATTTTGGAATATTTATTACAGTAACTTCAAGTAAGCACAGCGGCTTGGATGTACCTATGTACTCATTTAATTATATTTTTCACACAATAAAATATTTAAGATAAAAACTTAATCTGTGCATAAAATAGTGTATGTATAGCGGGCGTAACTTGCTTTTATGTTACGATCAAAGGGATCCATATTCAAGGGCATCATTCTATTGGTAAATGTTCTTATTACTGCACTTCGGAATATCTTTTTTGTAAAATAATTAGAGGAGATAATATTTAGGTTTGAAAAAAATACACGTAAATCTGTATTGTGCATAACCCTGTTCTAAACCCTGTATAGGAAATTTTGTAATGTACAGGTGGGGAATTAAAATCAATATACTAGTTTACACTTTTGTAAATCCAGTTACCAATGTTTTTAATTTTTGCATATTGTAAATGTGGTATATCATAGAAGCAAAATTACTAAATAGTATTTATACAAAACATGAAAAGATTTGATATTTTATACTAGCAAATTAACTCCAGAATTTAAAGAAATGTTCAAGAAACTTAACCACATATGTTAATATTTTATTACACTGCCATTTTTGTTGATCACCATTTGCAGCCTTTGGTTCATTGATTGAGTTACGGAGGGAAGTGTATTTATATAACTTTCTTTAAATCCAGCCTCTAACAATCCTACTTGTGGTGTTGTTGTATTGAAAGATTATTACATTTTCAAAAAATGTTTCTGTAGGCGGGTCCTGTTAATGTTTCATCTATTCTGAAACACATGCTTTGTCTCTCTGCACTGATCCATGCCCAAACATTGACAGAAAACGTACCACTGTCTCTCGCCTGCTTGACATAGTCTCATTTTATAGTCAGGAGCATACTGAAAATTTCAATAAAGCTCTATTATCCAAGCCTGGATTTGAGGCGAATAATAATAATCAGTTGTAGGTAATTATAAATTCTTATCATACTCATTACATCATAATTCAATGATATATACATACTGGTATTTATCATCGTATTTAGAAATAAAGAGAAAATTGCCTCTGAGTTTATCAATGCATTATAAGTTCTATAAAATGAGACTAATCAGAAGGTTTCTTGGTGGTCAATGGTAATGAATTTGTTGAAAGTTTATTATTTAATATGCTAGTACTAGGATTTATTACAGTAAAAAATGTTTTAATTATGAACGTTTGCCTTTATTTTGCATTAATTGGGGGTATACTTTGTGTATATAAGTATAAAATGGTGCATTACAATTCCTTTTACATACTACTACATCAAAATAACCTGTTGATTATTATTAGTTTTTGCGTTGCCTTTCATAGGAAATGTATCAAAAAAGGATAGCTTTATCACTTTGTTTTCTACATCTTGATTTATCTTTTTTCTAGCACTGGTTGTTATATCAGTATGATATGGTTGATTTAATTATTATTCAGGATGTAGCTTTTGATTGGTAACGATTTGCAGCCTATTAACATTTCCTTTTTGATGACTTGTTAAGAGACGTGAACATTTTTAGACTTGTCTTTTTAGAAAGACTGGTAAGAAATTCTACTGCTTTCTAAAGTGCTATTTTATCTAATATATCTACAGATGTATATGCATTTTTTTTAACACTGTTTCTAAGCAACCTTATTTGTAGCTTAAGTAATATATAGAATAGTTGTCTAGCACTAATTTTATAGGAAGGAAATAAACATTTTGCAAAAACTTCTTTATTATTATAAGAGAAAGCACACAGTACAGAGCCATACCTATCAAAATGCTACACCCTGTATGTTAATACTATTTCTTATGCATGAACAAATATGTGATATGGGAGGTCGGACCAAAGGGGTAGATCGCCAATTACTGTTACAATTCTGTCTAACGTGAATGACTTAAAATTGTTTTATTTTTTTAATTTGGATTCTTTGATATACAGAAGAATACTGCTCAAGTCAATATGGTTGATACCTTTTTTAATCAATTGTCAATAATTATTGATCTTTTTCACACTTTTGCTATATGCAATTTTTGATGTAAACTTTTCGTTTTCTTTTTTGTGTTTACAAAAGTGTACTTGCATTTTGAGTTATATCTTAAAGAGTGTGTCCAGATTCTTTGGTTCCATCTCCTTTTGAGTGCCACGTCTAAAGATGTGTTTGAAAGTTTCAAAGCATTGAAAATTAATACACAAAAACTATAAATTATAATCCACATATATAGAAGGTCTAAGAATATTATGAGAAAGTGTTTTCAAATGTCTTTCCACAAATGTAATTTTTTGTAAAAACATTGACCTTTAATCTTTAAAATGTGATTGTGATAGAAATCTATTGTTGATGTCAGTGATTGGGGACTGATGTCTATGGCTATATGTGTCTATCTGTCATGTGATTTTTATTCACTGGATTCTGGACATGCTTTCTATGGTTAACTTGTTAGTTATATATTTTTATTCCCATACGAGCTCTAAATCATATCAGTTGTTCGACTTTTATTTTCATTGAAGGGTACCCTATAATTCTTTCCCTGAATTTCTTTTGGTCTGTGCGGTAGCCATATTTTGTTGCTCTATATTAAAATGTGAAGTTGGGCTATAAACCCTCTTACCAAATAGGTTCACTCCCCCAACAAGATATGTTATGTGAACCTCTAATAGAATTTCATAGAATTTGGCATGGAGTAAGTGCAGAAGCAGTACTTCACTTTTGCAACAAAAAACAGCCTCCTTAGAGATTAAAAGAAATTCGGGATAAAAATTACTCGACAACCCACAACAAAAATACAAGCAGGTCAACTAATATGATTTTGGTCTTGTAAATTTAAAATTTACAAAAAAAAGATTATATAATTCTTGCCAATTTCTTATTTTTACAAATAATTAGGTTTCTTAAATTTCTTATTAAGTTTTACAATTCAATCTAATTATTTAAATTTAGAATATTGTTTTAAATGCAACCGTATTGCTTTTGCCTCATTTTGAAATCTACGAAAGGATGTAAATATAAACCCTGTATTATATTTTCACGCTTTAATATTCTGTAACAGTTTGACCTTTATGTGACCTATTTAAAGCCTCTTTATGTGGAAGCTAGTTTAAGTACAATTACTGATTTATCAACGAAGTTGATAGACGCAAAATGAAAAGTATTAAACATCATTATACAAGAGATTAATTGATGGTGTGGTGCACATTCACAGAAAAAGGAATTAAGTGCCTAAAATGCATTTATGAATAACATAGAATGCCATATCAAGTAGTATTTTGTAGTTGTAAGTGCTGATTGATATACAGGGTTTGAAATCGCTGCCAGGCTGGATGCAGGTGTGCCAGCACGCTTCATACCAAGTTTCTCGCTTCGTCTATGATCATGTATTGCTATGTAAGTAAAAGCAATTTTGAACCTTGTATCTAACGAGAGTATAAACTTTGAATCATGATTACAGCACTTACATGGGCATTAAATCTGTGCATTATATCATCAATGCTTATTGAAGGAACATGAATATGTAACAAAATAAGTGTAATGATTTAGCTATTGTTAATGTTAAACAAAAAAGTTGTTTATTTTATTGGCTTAAGTAAGGCATATTGTTTTATTATATCTAGGGGTTTTAACTTTTTTATTTTATACTTTACAAGATTTTATGTGCATTCACTTTACTATTTTTTTTAAATATATGTAAGTTCTTAAATATTATATGTTGCGATAATTCTAATTAACAATATTAAGGGTTAATGAGTAAGATTTTTACTTATAATCTTAAATAAATGAAATATTTATATAGATAATGCTTGTTACTTTGTTATAAAATATACATCATAAGTGATCTAAATATAAGAGGAAATACACAACTTTTTAATAATAATTAAAATTATTTAGGCTCAACGTAAGATCTTGTCCACTTGTAAAAAAATTGAAACTAGACTGACAATATAGAATTGTGTATTTGATATAAAATTCAGAAATAGTAGAATAAATAATACATATTATTTTTATTGATACCCAAAAAATTTTTGTCCAGTAGGACATAGCAAAAAAAAAACTTTAGAATTTCTGATATCTCTGAAATCAAAAGTTGCCTTTTTGGGTAAAGGTTTGCAATGCTTTAATGGAAAATATCCACATACCGACGATGTTGTGCTAGGATATTATAGAAAATTAATCAAGTTTTAAAATTATCAGGTGCAGTAGTTTGTGCTCATGCTATAACCCGGGCCGCTGAACAGATATAGTTAAAAAAAAATCAAGGCAGCACAGATTGTTCTGTTTGGTTTTATGTGAAAGTCAAATTTACAATAGAACATTTTTAGAAATGAATTGTTAATTCATTATAAATAATGGCACTTTGAGAAATGCTAGTATAAATAATAACCATACATTTTAAAAAATTTCAGTTTTATTAATTTGATAAAATTGCCATTAAAAGGTCGTGACTGCGATGTTTGTAAACGCATTTATTTTGTCTGAGAATTATTAATAAAACAAGGAATTTACATACAAACATGCTTTAAGTATATACATCTTTGGCACAAAATGTTTTATACAAAATAGAAATGCAGATTATAGAGCAATATAAATATAGAGCAGAAACTGCAACTACTAAACGAATACAGGATACAAATGAAAACTATAAAATATGTACACACGATGAATTACATAATAAATATTAATCAGAATCCGAGCTCGTTGATGAATCAGATTCATTTTCCAAATTGATAATCAATGGTTCGATCACAATATCCGCTGCTAAATCAGCTTCCCACATGCCCTGTTCTACCAGCATGGTATGTGATATCGTTTTCTTCCAATTTTCGGAAGAAACATTAGCAACTGCAGTAAGTAGTAGGTTTCGTACATCTTGGATTTTAAAGTTGGTATTATTTCTTGCTACTTCTTCTTTTATTTGGGCTCATATTAATTCTATAGGATTAACTTCGCAGTGATATGGTGGCAATCGTAGAATTTCACGACCAACTGCTGTAGCTAATTCGTCAATAGCATATTTCTTTTTTGCCGGTGCGTGTTGTTGCACCAGCGTTAATTCTCGCGTTAATTCAGCGTTTAAGTTCTGATTAACTTAATTGTCATAAATTCAGAAATTTCATTGTCTGAAATTTAACAGACCTTGAATTTTATCCAGTCATATTTCTAGATTTCAACTTTAATCACAATTAAGTTAATCAGTGTTTAATCAAGCTTTGTGAAACCAGCCAATAAAGCTTGATTAAGTTCTGATTAACTTAAATGTCATTAAATTCGAAATTCAGAAATTTCATTGGCTGAGATTTAACCGATCTTGAATTTTATCCAATTATATTTCTAGATTTCAACTTTAAATGGAATTAAGTTAATCAGAGTTTTATCAAGTTTTGTGAAACTGGCCATTTGAGTTGCAGTACTTTTTGTTAAAAAAGCATAGAACGATACTGATCATTTAGAAAAGTATTAGGTAAAAAAGCTTTTGTTTTAAGTTAAAATGCTATTTAAGTTAATTGCATAAATATGCATTTGTTTAAAGCAAATTATGTTCATCAATTTTTTATTTATTACAATTTTCCTTAGAACTTAATATTTTAATTTATTATTATTATTATAAGAACTTTTTCAAGTTAATTCTAATGATTTTAAGCTAAAATCAAAAATATTGATTTTTTTTACTAAGTAATGTTATAAGCATATGTATAAATAATAACTACGATAACTTCTTAAAAACTATAACAAGGTATATTTTGAATGCTTAATACCGATTTATCTCTTTTCAATAAAAATAAAATATATTCTTCATAAGTATTTATTACAATTTTTTTATAGTTTTCCTAGTATTTGAAAATATTTGTAAGGCAATGGCAATATGCAGCCGTCTGACAACTAAACAGCTTCTAACATTTCATATTATAATGTCCTTCAAAATTAATGATTTGTGTGTTTTTTTATAAGGAATCAACTCTATTCGCTATTCCGCTCTATTAGATAGAATTAGAGGCACATAATTTTCATATAAATTTCTATTCCAGCGCTACTAGAGGTAGGTATTTAATATGTGTCCCATTGCAATGAAAATTCATCATATCGTCATTTACGATATGATGAAATGATATGATTTATCAACGGTTTACTCGCATTACTGATTCTTTTACTTGCAAAAATTGACATAAACAACTTCAAAGTTGATCCACAAATAACTGCGTATGTTACAATAGATGTTAAATTGAAGATGGATATATTACTTACCTTCTTTGTCATATAGGTCATGGACCAAATTTAAACATTTTTTTTTAATTTTGTGTTGCATATTTATTTACATATAAAATACGTATCGCCATGAATTTTTGTAGTGTACACCCTGTAGCTAACTAATTCATTTCAACAGACAGAGAAAGGCATAAGTGGGTAGTAGATTCCAGCAAAGAATGTTTCCAAGTATACAGGGTGTTATGAAAAAACATAACATGGAATAATTTTCTTGAAGAAATTCATTAGTCCCGCTGTATCAGCTGCTATTTGACTCCAAGCGTTCACATGTACGCCTAGAATTGCGTAAAATTTTCAACTGTAATAGCGTGCATTTTTAACATACGTTAGGAAGGAAGCACTTCCACCTCACTGTGGGAATTTCGGTCATACATAATTTTTTCTGTACTTACCATCTAATATAAGATTTGGGTGGTTTATCCTTTCTTCAGCATAATCTGAAAAAAATAAATACAATAAAACGTGAAAATTTCTTAAATAACATGAGTGACCTAGGACGGACTTAAATATAGAACATTGTTGGATGAACCACACATGTGTTGAACATTAGTGTAAGCTTTCAACATAAAACTAATGGTTGGTCTTGCTAGACCAGTTTTAATAATATTAACACTTATGTGTTTACTAAAAAAAATAATACATGGGAATAATCAAGTTACTGAAGCCACGCTAAAATGCAACATACATTTTTTTCGCAGCGACAAATGTATTATTTTCCAACATATTTTCAATATTAGGCGGGTACTCTAGTTGAAATGATGATATGGCGGGGAAAAAATAAATACACTAAAAACGTGAAAATTCCATTTAGATAATATGAGAAAAATTAAGTTACTGGAGGCACGCTAAAATCCAACGTAAAATTTTTTCTCAGCGACACACTTATTAAACCAACATATTTTCGATATTAAACAGGTACTCTAGTTAAAATGATATGGCGGGGGAAAAAAATACAATAAAACGTGAAAACACCATTCAAATAAAATGGGAAGAATCAAATTACCAGAGGCACGCTAAAATGCAACATACAGTTTTTTTTCTCAGTGACATACTTATTATTTTCTAACGTATTTTCGATATCAGACAGGTACTCCCCGAAAAACAAACTTTAGGAAATAACGGACACCCTAGAGATTATCCTTCTTCTCGTAAATATCGTAACGTATATATACGACGCACGTAACGTAAGTTCTAATCTAACCTCTAATCTGTAACATAACCTCTAGTTTCTAGTGTGACCTTTAACCCAAACCTAACTTCAAACCTAGCCTAACCTAACTTCAAACCCATCCTCTAATCTAATATTTAATCTATTTCTAATAAATTTATTAGTGAATTACAAGTTTCCGCAGAGTGGGCGGAATGTATTTGTCCCGTACAGCTTCGCGATTGTTATTTTTATTTGCACTGCAATTGTCTTTCAGTTTTTTCCGTAACGATTGCTCTGTTCGCTAAAATTCAATATGAGCTAGTGATGGGAACTTGGATATAGGGTATAGCGATATTATTCGGGTCTAGGCCACAACGGCCAATGACCACAACGGCCAATCGCTATTTTGGCTGTTGTGGTCATAATCACAACGGTCTCCGTGACCATAACGGCCAATTTGACCATATCGCCCAAATCGACACTTGACCATAACGGCCACCATGACCACAACGGCCAACTAGAAACTCCACCCCATCCGCCATTTTGACCACAACGACCACCGACGCTTATGTATTGGCGTCGCTGGTGACGATGACCACAACGGCCATAATGACCACTACGGCCAACTAGGGTGAGTGACCACAACGGCCAAAATGACCACCACGGCCAACTATGGAGCGTGACCACAACAGCCAAAATGACCATAACGACCAACTGTGGCGAGTGACCACAACGGCCAAATGTGGCGCGTGGCCACAACAGCCAAAATGACCACAACGGCCAACTTTTTTCATACTGTTATTTTGGTTTTGTTAAAGCTCATTTCTCTCTTCTAACTTAGCCTGTATTTGTATAAAGTACGTCCAGAATTTAACAGCGAGGTCTGATGTCAAAGTAGCGCCGATTTAACGTGACTTACCTATATTGAAAAATACACCTCAATATACAATGCAGCCCCATGCAGTTGACGAAATTTTTCTTTCTTAGTTTCTCGGTAAGTATCCCAGGCAGATTAAATGCTGAAAATTGGATACAGGTACACTATACTATTTACACAATCATGATACTTTAGTTCACAGGGTAGTTTACCTTTAACATCAAAAGAAGTTTTTTTCTATTACTTGTTTACCTACAGCAATGTTCCATTTTGGGGACGTTTAAAAAAGTACGAAATAGAACTATAAAACAACACGTTTGACGTTTTATTTATAGATTTTCATTGCATTGAATTTGAAGTACGTAATTAGCTGTTTTTATCAGTTTTAAAATTTAGACTAAATGTAAATCTTCCCCTAAAAAGTAAACACGATATCTACGAATCTGCCCAGTACTTAATAAAATTAATCTAGGGAGTAGTATGGGACGTAACTCCATAAACAAACCGCAGTAATCCAAAACAATATTGCTCCATACGTATCCGAGAGAAAATACAAGAAAAACGAGCTCTTAGAAAGAAATGACAGATTACTTACTCGCGCACCGGGTGATAAAACGTAGTTTAATAGGGCCGTCAAAGAGTTTAAGAAACTATTAGATGGGCAGAAAAATCAAGATTTCCAGAACTATTTCCACTGCCTATCAGCAACTGGCTGCATTATGCAACGTCATAAAAATCGTGTTTACGCCTCTTACCATTGAAGAAGAAAAATTCATACGGGACGTAGAAAGAAGTAGAAGTAGAAGTAGAAGTGGGGACGTAGAAGTCCCCAGGTTTCGACGTAATAACTGGAAAACTCCTAAAGGAACTTTCATATGAGGGATTTCGCATGATAACTGTAATCTATAAAGAGATATTAAGGACGGGATACTTCTCTGGCCAATGGAAGGTGGCCCAAATAGCAATGGTCCCAAAACCGGAGAAACCGCCATCAGATGTGGCCTCATACAGACCCATTAGTCTGTTACCCGTCAATGGTTTGTAAAAAATTGTTCGCCAAGCGAATGTCGCCGCTAATTGACGAAAATCTGCGAATGCCCAATTAACAGTTTGAATTTCGTCGACAATACGCTACAATCGAACAAGTACACATAGTTGCATTAAAAATCAGGTTTGACCTGGAGACCAAAACATTTTGTTCAGCGGCATTCATAGAGCCAAGCCTTTGACAGGGTGTGGTATGTATGTAGATCTACTCTACAACCTCAAGCGACATTTACCGTATACCTTCTTTCAAATTCTCACGTTATACCTCACTGAAAGATACTTTTTCGTGAAATATCCAGATTCCACTTCAGCTCTTCTACCCATAACATCTGGTGTCGCGCGACTGGTCCGATTTTATACCTAATTTTCAACTACAAACACAACATTAGCAACCTTCGCGGACTACATGGCAATACTGGCTTCCCATACTAATACAGATATAGCCTCGCACAGGCTTAAATGTTTCGATCCGCTAGAACGCTTTTAGCATTAGTATAAATTCCCAATTTTATGTATGTATTTGTTGTGGATTATTATTAAGTTTTTGCTTTGCTTTTACAACACCCTGATTTGATTAGCCTTTTTTTTATTAACTCCAAGTTGTTTGACATGCTGTTCAATTAGACAGTTGGTAAAATGTTTTACAAGATAAGTATGACACAGTAGGGGTGTGCCCATTACCGCGCTCCTTTGCAATTAATATACTAATATATATTTAATTATATACAATACATTATTTAGACTTATTGGGAATTTATACTAATGCTAAAAGCGTTCTAGTCTTGGACTGAAAGCGCTGGAATGTTTGACTCGTTTGTTGCTCTCCATAATTGAATGCCATAGCACCACATGGGCTTGATTGCTACTTGTAAGACGTCTGTCTAGATGGATTCCTAGATATTTGACCTAATCTTCTTGAGTAGTGAGTTTCCGTTAAGGCGAACTAGAGGGCAAGTAGTTTTTTTAGTAGTATAAGTGGCTGTGTTGATTCTGTATATTTGCTTTAATGCGTCATGTTCCATCATCTTTCAAAAAGGCGTAGGTGGTTTGTAAGTTTCTGAAAATTATATCTGCATTAGTATGGAAAACCAGTATTGCCATGTAGTCCGCGAAGGTTGCTACCGTCGTGTTTCTAGTTGAAAATTAGGTATAAAATCGGACCAGTCGCGCGACACCAGATGTTATGGGTAGAAGAGCAGAAGTGGAATCTGGATATTTCACGAAAAAGTATGGTTGCGCTGCGCTCACCGCATGTTTGTGGTGACTCCATATAGCACAGGGCGCTTTCTTGTAATTTCGCAACTTATCGCTATTTTGGATAGCATCTTTGGCTTTGCCAGGATATGATGGCTGCCAACTATTTGTTTTGAAGAACCTTAGCAACGAGAACAAATACGAAAAGAAAAAGACGTTGACATAATTTGTATTTGTCCTTTTTTGTGAATCCTATAAAACCGCCCGTCCCTTCAATTTCACCACCATTTTGATTATTTGGTGTGGATGAACCAGAAGTCAGCAGAAAGTAGGAGTAATTACTGGTGAGTCCCTTGTGCTTTGGCTCTCAATAGCATAAAGTTGTAGACCAATCTTACTCCCACATTTTTGTTACCTTATAATTCTCTAATTTTCTTAATTTTTTTTTGTGAGGCTATTTACACGCCCCATCAAAGTATCTTTCAGTGAGGTATAACGTGAGAATTTGAAAGAAGGTATACGGTAAATGTCGCTTGAGGTTGTAGAGTAGATCTACATACATACCACACCCTGTCCTGAACAAATTGTTTTGGTCTCCAGGACAAACCTGATTTTTGATGCAACTATGTGTACTTGTTCGATTGTAGCGTATTGTCGACGAAATTCAAACTGTTAGTTGGGCATTCGCAGATTTTCGTCAATTAGCGGCGACATTCGCTTGGCGAACAATTTTTTACAAACCATTGACGGGTAACAGACTAATGGGTCTGTATGAGGCCACATCTGATGGCGGTTTCTTCGGTTTTGGGACCATTGCTATTTGGGCCACTTTCCATTGGCCAGAGAAGTATCCCGTCCTTAATATCCCTTTATAGATTACAGTTATCATGCGAAATCCCTCATATGAAAGTTCCTTTAGGAGTTTTCCAGTTATTACGTCGAAACCTGGGGACTTCTTCGAATTTACTTCAGTTTCGATGACCTCACTTCGCGCTTGAAGGAAGTCCCGTATGAATTTTTCTTCTCCAATGGTAAGAGGTGTAAACAGCATTTTTATGACGTTGCATAATGCAGCCAGTTGCTGTTAGGCAGTGCAAATAGTTCTGGAAATCTTGATTTTTCTGCCCATCTAATAGTTTCTAAAAACTCTTTGACGGCCCTATTAAACTACGTTTTATCACCCGGTGCGCGAGTAAGTAATCTATCATTTCTTTCTAAGAGCTCGTTTTTCTTGTATTTTCTCTCGGATACGTATGGAGCAATATTGTTTTGGATTACTGCGGTTTGTTTATGGAGTTACGTCCCATACTACTCCCTAGATTAATTTTATTAAGTACTGGGCAGATTCGTAGATATCGTGTTTACTTTTTAGGGGAAGATTTACATTTAGTCTAAATTTTAAAACTGATAAAAACAGCTAATTACGTACTTCAAATTCAATGCAATGAAAATCTATAAATAAAACGTCAAACGTGTTGTTTTATACAGTTCTTCCACTCGATCTTTACCCACACGTCACAGATTTTATGCGTACGAATTAATAAACAAGAATTTCTAATAAAATCAACGACTAGTTTCATATTTTTGGTATTTTAGCCAAGTTCACAACCATTAAGAGTCGTAAACTGTTGGATAACCTACAATTTTTAATAAGTTAGTTGTTCCAAAAAATAGTTTTATTGTTTACTTTTTCTAATTAAAGAAAATTTGTAATGATCTTCTAACTACATATTTAGTAAACCTGTTTTAAGAGTGAATAAAATGTACTTAATAGAAATAAAAAAGTCGTTTGAAAAATGACAGCTACCACACAAAAATTATTTAAATGAATCACGCAGTTCTCACTCCTTCCCGCCTTTTTAGTTTTTTAAAAAAGCAGAACTAAAATTAAATTTTTTCGAAAATTTTAAATTATCTCTCTCACTTCATATTGCTTTTTGTGCAACCTTTCAATTTTTAGAACTGTTAAACAGCAAAATTCTATAGAATAAATTTGTAATTACAAATAAAAATTATTTCGGTTTTAAAATATTCATAATGCTTTTAGCGCCATCTCTCAAGAAAGCACTGCATTACCACTTAAAAATGTACTTTATCTTTTATTCTTTATTATCTCACGTAAGTAATAAGAATGTGAACATATGACTTGTCTTTACTAGCTACACATAATTAGTTACGTGTGGGTAAAGATCGAGTGGAAGAACTGTAGTTCTATTTCGTACTTTTTTAAACGTCCCCAAAATGGAAACATTGCTGTAGGTAAACAAGTAATAGACAAGGAAAAACTTCTTTTGATGTTAAAGGTAAACTACCCTGTGAACTAAAGTATCATGATTGTGTAAATAGTATAGTGTACCTGTATCAAATGTTCAGCATTTAATCTGCCTGGGATACTTGCCGAGAAACTAAGAAAGAAAAATTTCGTCAACTGCATGGGGCTGCATTGTATATTGAGGTGTATTTTTCAATATAGGTAAGTCACGTTAAATCGGCGCTACTTTGACATCAGACCTCGCTGTTAAATTCTGGACGTACTTTATACAAATACAGGCTAAGTTAGAAGAGAGAAATGAGCTTTAACAAAACCAAAATAACAGTATGAAAAAAGTTGGCCGTTGTGGTCATTTTGGCTGTTGTGGTCACGCGCCACATTTGGCCGTTGTGGTCACTCGCCACAGTTGGTCGTTATGGTCATTTTGGCTGTTGTTGTCACGCTCCATAGTTGGACGTTGTGGTCATTTTGGCCGTTGTGGTCACTCACCCTAGTTGGCCGTAGTGGTCATTTTGGCCGTTGTGGTCATCGTCACCAGCGACGCCAATACATAAGCGTCGGTGGCCGTTGTGGTCAAAATGGCGGATGGGGTGGAGTTTCTAATTGGCCGTTGTGGTCATGGTGGCCGTTATGGTCAAGTGTCGAGTTGGGCGATATGGTCAAATTGGCCGTTGTGGCTGTTGGCCGTTATGGTCACGGAGACCGTTGTGGTTATGACCACAACAGCCAAAATAGCGATTGGCAATTGTGGCCAGGCCCCTATTATTCGTGGTCGCGACACTGCAAATAGTATCGCTCTTATTAAGAGTGTAATTCTAAGTTGCTCGATTATTCTTACAAAGAAATTAAAGGCAGATTCGTTGAACTGGCCAAGAATCATTGAATGAAACACTTACATATAAAAATATTATATTGTGGATTTTTTCTTTTGCTAATTCTTTTGTAATTAGTATAATTTTGAGGGTAATATTTTTATCTTGGGTTTTCAGCAAAATAAATTAAAATCAATAATTGCAGTTGAGTAAGTTCCTCATGTACCTAATTGAGCGAGAGACTATTTCCTCTTGTAGGCAATCTTATTTAAAAGACGTTCTCGACTAAAGACGTTGTCATCGGCAGCGAAAAGGTGTTTTGAAGACTGTAATCTATGACACCCTGAAAATCTCATTTATTTATTGTACTTTGTTGTATTGAATATTTTTCAATATTCAAAACTATTGTCCAATATTTCTTGATATTGTCTGCGATATCTTCGGTATCAATATTATTGTTTATCAATACTATCAATAACAATCTTTTGTAGCCAATACCAATATCAATCCTCATGCCTAGACCCATACCTTTTTTTAACAATTTCAGAAAGTTTTCTGGGAAAACCTCTTGTTACATCATTGAGATTTTCCTTTATACTACAGACATGTTACTGACAGGAATTCGTTTGTTGCTTGTGTAGTAAGCAGGAATACAGTAGATATGTAGTATATAGTAGCTTGACATACAGAGTGGCCTACCGAAAACGAAACGAGCTCGTTTTGAGGCACTAAACCACATTTTTTCGAAAAACGGCCGGATACAATTTATTAGTCAATTATTGATCAAATTTATTAGGCAGGGCACACGCCATATGGCTATTAGCGTTTAGCCATTTTCAACCCTAAAATAGGGGTGAGGTTTACTCTAAATTCTTTAAATGCCATGGGGTGGCAAGACATACATTTGAAGGCTCAATGAATTTACTTTACCGTAGTATTTTTATTTTTTGGGTTTCGAGTATTAGTTCCCGTGAAAATCTAATTCAAAGGAACAGTGCAAACTCAAATTCAATTTCACATTTTTCAGAAAACCCGTAATAGTTATTTATGTATTAAGGGCATAAAGAAGTTTTTATGGCCAGAAGCGTTATTTCTAGGAAAAGGCTGTAGGGCCATAAAAGCAAGTTATGCCCGAAATGCATACACTATTTTATGCACAGATTGTTTTTATCTCAAATCTATTATTGTGTAAAAAATATAATTAAATGAGTACGTAGGTTACATCAAGCCGCTGTACGTATACTTATGTGCATATATACGAAGTACGTTACTATAGTTACTATCTAAAATACTTAATTTCAGCTTATTTTCATTGGTGATAAGTTTACAAATTATATTAAGAACCAATCAAGTTCTACAAATACAGCTCTGACATTTAATTGACGTTTCATTATTGCCCGTCGGATCATAAAGAGGCCCTTGGGGCATAAAGAGACAGTTATGTTTAGATAGATCTATCAATAATAGTCTAATTATAATGCATCTGTGCATCAGTAGCGGTGAGTGCATACGTCAAACCCGGGGCACTCGCAGTGCAACACATGATGATATACTGCTTTAATGTGTGCGTACGAGCATGATAGCGATATACCAGTTTGTCGTGTGCCCCGAGTTTGACGTATGACCCACCGCCACTGCTGTGCATAATAGTTATTTACGTGCCAAGCTTTGTAAATTAATCCTTACGCGTGAGCTGGAAAGTGTGTGGGGCGATCGACGAAGGAGCCAGCCTCCATAATCCAGTGAGCTCAGTAATGACACTTTACGGTCATTTATGGTAACTAAGTAAATACTAAATAAGTAAGTAAACTAAGTAACAGCCATGTAAAACTTTACGCGCTCCTAAACGAGACCTGTAAAATTTTACAATGCTCATCAACAAAAAGCTATGGAAACTAACTACTTTGTTGCTTAACCACAATACCATGACTACGCCTAGCTATAAATTGTGCTACAGCCTTCGATTACAAAATATCTTTTTATAAAAAATATACAATTTATAAAAAACGCTGGTGAAGGTGGAAATAAAACTTTGTACGCGACACACTTTGTAATTAATCTTCACTGGGCTCACTGGATTATGGAGGCTCGCTTTTTCGTCGCTCGCCCCACAAACTTTCCAGCTCACCCGTATAGATTAATTTACAAAACTTGGCACGTAAACAACTATTACAGTCATACTAAACCGTAAAATTGAATTTTCCGGACTGTAATCGCTACCGTAAGCATGGATAATGCAATACAGTATGAAATAAAAGTTTTTTTGCACGTCCTATATATAAGGCTCTACTTTAGTCCCCCAAAAGAGGGAGTAAAGTAGCACTTTTACTCCCTGAGGGAGTAAAGTGTTTCCATGACAGCAACAACAAGTAAACAACAGAAAAGAGTAATCGCGGTACATGTTAGGATTCATTATCCTGAAACTATGTGATTTTGGCATTTGCAGAGTTCAATTGCCAGAATGACATGTAAGGAAATTATCGGAAAAAATTTTAGTAGGGTCTGGCAAATGATCATAGTACCTAGTCGGTGCCATGGAATACGAGGCAAAATAAATAAATTTCATTCAAATTACAACTGATAGGAGGCTTATGTCAGGAACCTAGGTTGTATGCTAGATTTATAGCCGGCTGTTGACAATGAACTGTGGAAAGCGTCTAAACATTGTAGTGAATAATTTGTGATTAACAGCTAGTGTTTGTCCATATCATTTCTGGGCTATGATAAGAAAGTTTACGTAAAAGTATTAACCATGAATACTCGCCAGTCTGCTATGTATACATAGATAACAGTTACGGTAAGGAGAACAAGGGGATAAAGACCTCTCAGTACTTCTAATAACCATTAAATGCAAATCCGTGAGTGTCTCTGCCCATTTTGGCGAGTTTTACCATGTACAGTTGCGACCGAAAAATTCTCAACGGTAATTTATCAAGTTAACACATTTTTCTGATATTCATATCGCATGAACCTGGCTTGTATGCTATTTATGGCATTTTAGATTAACAAAAGTGACGTCGCTTATGAAATTTGAAAAATCGAAATTACCCAGTTGCAATAGACCCTTCAAAATTTTTCGACCGCAACTGTACTATAAGTATAAATACCGTATAAATATAATTAGTAAAAAAAATACAAGTATAAATACAAATACTGTAGACAAATAGACGTAGATTTCTTGACTCTGAAGGGGTCTTTTGATTGCACACAACGTAGATGTGCATATGTGATGTGTAGAAGGTTTTTGCATCGTCCGTTGACAACATTTTGATCCCCTACATACACTGTTGACTTGGGATATAATGTACATACTGAAACGGCACCTCTAACGAGAAGCCAGAAGTATTTTATTTTTCTTTGTGCCAGAGCAGATACGAAAATCCGCTAATTACAGAAGTTTTAAAACGCTTTAGTTTTGAAGGTGGAAGGACGTCATTTTTATATTTCACCGCCAGTTCTTGAATATACAAAGTGATATATCCTACTGCAATGTCGATGAAACTGCCGAACAAAAGGTTCCACGCATCACTTCTTTAACAGTACCAAATAGATAGCAAACTGTATTTTCCTAGCTGATTTGGATATTGCCTGCAGATACAAGTTTGCTATATTGTGTGGTCTCCTTCCCATAGTAACTTTGCCATCTGTTGCATTTGTATCTTTATCTGTCTCACTCTCTTCTTTGTGTTAGCTGTATCTGATTGACGGTCACCATAGCATTATCAGAACTTCTTTCTGATACATATCTACGGTAGATTCTTATGTTAGAATTGTTTACAGTAAGTTCACCAAAAGCAGAAAATAATGAAAATAACTTGTCAAGTAATAAAAATCGCTAATAATAGAAAATCAACACCTGCTTTTACTCAGGCAAAACCGACACTATCTGAAATACAGAAAGCTTCTCGATGAATCCCCGATACTCGAATGGTTCTATGCCTAAGATTAGGAGATTCCCAGGCCATTAGTTATGCAATAATAATAATAATTGATTTGGGCAATCTGCATAATCAGCAGAAACAAAAATTACGGGAATACTTCTTTACGAAACAGAACACCTCTAGTTTCTTCCGTGCTTTAGTGGATAGTTACAGTGGATAATAACTACTCCCCGCTAAACCTAGCTAACAATATAGAACTACCTGTAGTAACTAATCAGGAAAAACGTCAAGCCTGGTCCGAAAAAGCACTCCATGGTAAACATGCCCATGATTTAAGTGAGCCGCGTGTTGATAAGACTGCTTCAAACGCATGGCTCACCCACGTTGGGCTGTTTCCAGAAACTGAAGATTTATGTGCGCAATTCCAGCGCAAGACCAGGTGATCAACACAAAAAATTACACTAAATATGTCATAAAAACTGGAACTCGGGATGACGCTTGTAGAAGATGTGGAATTGCAGCAGAAAATATCCATCATATCACATCATGCTGTCAAGCACTCGCACAGTCAAATTATAAGCAAAGACACGACAATGTTGCGAAAATAGTTCATCAACAGATAGCCAGGAATTACGCTCTGGCCAATGAACATAATCCATATTACAAATATGAGCCCCAAAAAGTGCTAGAAAACGACAAAGCGCTTTTATACTGGGAACAGGTATCAGTACTGATAGACCTGATAGCGCATAACAGACCTGACATTACGCTTATTGACAAAAGTGATAGTCGGGCTTATCTTGTTGTTACCATACCTAACACCGCTAATCTATGAAATGCACATACCGAAAAACTGACTAAATATGTAGAGTTAGTTTTTGAGGCAAAGCAGTTGTGGAAGGTGGAAACGGTAAACATCGTATCGATAGTCCCCACACTTCTCACCAAGCACTGAACCAAATAAAACTACTACAAAAAATATATATTGAGATGCAGAAATCAGTGATACTATGTACGTGTAACATCGCCAGGAGGTTTTTAAATAACCAGGAGATTCAGTAGTTAAAACTATCATTACTTTGGTCTTTAGGCCTGTATGATAGTAAACACGCAAGAAAATGTGTGAAGACACAATAATAATAAAAATGGCCATTTTGGTTTATTTTATTTCTATACAATTGAATCTGCATAGAATATACCTATACAGCAAAAATATTCAATAATAATTATATTTAAACTGACTGACCGTCCCAACCGAACGAAACTTTTGCCGTAGTTGTCGGCGAAAAATGCGATGCGATTGTGTAAATTACATCAGCAGTCAGCGAAATAACATAAGCCGCCCGCGCGACGTCAATAATGATCCCCCTCTTAAGAAAGCGGTGAAACAGTCGCGGTCGTACGAAGTTGGTTGATGCGATTTCCTAAACACATCTCGGCGTATTTTATCGTTGGTGCTGCGTTATTATTTTGTTGTGTTTTACTTGACTTGAAATAGGGAAGACGCATATGTCGTCAATTGAGGAGATTCTTGCATTTTCATAAACGTCATTACTAAATTATTTAGAATATCAGTTATAGATGCATTAAACAATTACCAATTTTAAGTAATTAATTTTTGAAAACCTTGAAAATTTAAATAAATTTAAAATGCAATACTGGTGTCCTCTAATGGATGAAACTTTGTTACCTCTTACAGTTCCAAAGACGACCCACTGTTGGTGCTAATGAAACAGTTAAGAGACCTGTATTACCCGTTAGTTTGAAAAATTTTTTATTTTCAAGTTCAAATATCGTCTACTTATTAACGAGTAATTAATATTATAATGTACGTTATGCTGTTGTGTAATTAACTGCCATAATTAAAGTGGTGTTAAATATTTCTGGTAATATAATTCAAAATTCAGTTTATTGGTTTTCATCAGCGCCATCTAACGTTGAGTAGATCGTCAATATTGCTTCTTCACATTCAAAGCGGTACCTACTTTTTTACATGAAATAGCTTTGAGGGAAGTTGCTCAAGGCCAAATTCGGTTTTAAATGAGGAGAATTTTTAAATTTAATTTTTTCACATAAATTGAGGGTTTTTAGAAATTCCGCTTATCTGGAAATATTTTTCTAACCAAAATGAACCAATACAAAAATTAAAAAAAATACGTGCGTCTTCCCTATTATGGAGAGGAGTGTGACTGTGTCATTGAAAAACTATTTCGTTCAACTTTCAATAATTTATCTTTTACAGAAAAATTACAAATTATTAAAAATGGACCACCACGCCATATTTTGAACATTAATACAAAATTAAAATCGTATGTTCGTCATTTTAGTGAAAATGTTTATAATAGTGAGCATTGGTTATGTGGCTATAACGTACTCAACAAACTTTTTTGCTGGCCTTGCTTATTATTCTCCACTGAAAAAACTGTGTGGAACACAACCGGCTACAACGATTTAAACAACATATATCGATCGGAAAAGAGGCATAAAAACTCAGCAAATCATATTTCCTGTGAAAAGGCTTTGCTTTTATTTGGAAAAATCAAAGGATTGAATTCGCCTTAAGTACTCAATACAAATTGAATATTGAAAAACACAATGACTTAGTGAGGCAAAATAGGCAAATTTTAGGACACCTTGTTAGGGTGACTTGTCTTCTTGGAAAACAGGGCCTTCCCTTCAGAGGTCACGATGAAAGCCAGTTTTCAAAAAATAAAGGAAATTTCGTCGAGTTTGTGTACGAAATTGCAAGGTATGATACTTTACTTAAAACGCATTTGGATAATTCTACTGTGTTTCGCGGTCTTTCGCCCGATATTCAGAATGATTTGATACTTTCTGTGGCCGAAGAAATGACAAGAAAAATAAAAGAAGAAATCTCAAAAACTGCTTTTGTAGCGTTAATCTTGGACGAGGCGTCTGATATCAGTATGAAATCGCAACTGTCAGTAACTTTGCGATACGTCTCACATGATGGAGAAATTCAAGAAAGATTCGTAAATTTTACTGTCGTGAGCGCCGACAGAACAGCAAGTGCTCTTTTGCAACATACCTTGCAGATTTTGAAAGACTTTGGATGTGCTGGAAAATTAGTGGCTCAAACTTACGACGGCGCGGCTGTGATGGCTGGAGAGCACAATGGTCTGCAGGCTAAACTTGTAAAACTGCAACATTCATTCATTGTTATGCCCATAAACTTAACCTAGTTTTAGCTCAGCCAGCTAGTTATATCAAAGAAGTTAAAGTGTTCTTCACCAACCTTTCAAGTTTTTCTGTATTTTTTCCAAATCTTTCAAAAGAACTAACGCATTGGATATCCATGTGAAGAAAAGAATTCCTTCTGTTGCTCCTACAAGGTGGAACTTTTGTGGAGCAACTTTTTTGGAAGGTGGAACAAGCCGGATAGTGCAAACAGTAAAAGAACATAAACAAGATTTAGAATCACTTTTTGAGACAATTGTAGAGAACGAAAATGCAGAATGGGATCGCGAAACCACCATTTGTGCTAGGGGTCTTTTAAGTTTATTGCGAGATTTTGATTTTAATTTTTTTCTCACAGTGTTTTCTACTATATTTCCTCATTCTGAGAATTTATTTAAAATCTTGCAGACAAAACTTACTGATATCAATTACTGCAATAAAAAGATTAATGATTTCAAATTACATATTCAGAAAATGAGAAATGAATTTGATGTTATTTGGGAGATTATGGACAAACACGTTACTGATAATAATCAGCCACCTAGCAAAAGAATGCGTTTAAGCTCAATCCATGGAAAAGATAAGAAAAGTGCCTACGCTCGTTTGTTTTACGAAATTACGGACGTTATCAGTTTGAATGTTACTCAACGATCTAATGAAATTTCCAAGTTGAAATTCCTAAATCTTCTGGATTCAACACAGTTCACTAATTACGCAAAATCATTTCCTGAAGAACTTTTTTCTGCCTTATTAGAAACCTATGGTACATTTTTTGATGCAGACCGTTTAAAAAGTGAACTTTCCGTGATTTATAGTGATCCCGACTTGAAAAAGGACTCTGTATATGAGCTTCATCAATATGTTACGTCCCTCCAACTGTCTTCTGTTTTCCCTGAATCATCCAAATTAATCTATTTAATTTTAACTATAACTGCAACAAGCAGTTATGCGGAAAGGTCATTTTCGTGTCTCAAAAGAATAAAGACTTACCTTCGGAATTCTCAAATGCAAGAAAGATTATCCCCTTTGGCATTAATGAACATTAAAAATGGTTTTTTAGAACATTTGCGTTCATCGCCTTTATTTGAAGAAGCAGTAATAGATGTTTTCGCCGAACGTAACAAAAACAGAAGAATTGATCTTCATAACTTATGCTTTTGTTTTTCATGTAACTACATAAAATGTTGTTGCCAATAAAATATGTGCATGTCTTATTTTTTGATGATTCACAACCCATTACATCCCTTAATGCTTCACTCACGCTACTCCACTGAAAATTGAATACCGCGCGGTCATTAAATTTTTAACAAAAGAACGAAGAAGAAAGAAGATTTTATCAAATCAAACAACGTTTACACAGCGTTTATGGTGATTTATCTCCCTTCATATTCCATTGTAAAAACAAAGTGTTCAAAATGTTTCCGTTTGGGACAAGAATGTCTTGAAGATGATGTGTGTCCACCGGTCTGCCAATTCGGGCGGTAACGCCTCAAAAAGTTGCAATCATTGAAGAAATGATATTAAAAGTTCGCCGTTTGAAAGTTAGGGAGTTAGCAGTGATGTCTGACATTTCGGAAACAAGCAGTGGCGTGCGGTGAGAATTTAGGCTAGGGAAGCAACCACGATTTTAATTATAATACACCTAGGTACAGGCGCGAATTATCTGGGAGGGAATAATCCCCCCCCCAATTTAGAAATAAGTATACATAGAATAGAAACAAATAATGTTTGTTTAATTATTATTTATTAAAACAATTATTTTTCCAATGATTCCCCCTCAAAATACTTCTCTGGATCCGCACCTGCTAGGTACAATAAAAAACAGTGTTATAATTATTAAGCTTAAAAGTTTTTCAAAGAAGAACTTTTACACTTTATACTTATGGAATTTGTTGACTATTATTCTTTATTTTAAAAAAACTACTACTATGTATTTATACTGCAACTCAATTTTCCGGGCTTAGCAAAATATCGGTGCAGGTTTTAATCTTTGTTGTTAAATTTAAAAGTTCTGGTTTTGATCTGCCTTTCTTAATAATTTGTAATTTCTCTCCAAAACTGTATGCGGAAAATTCGTTATTAATAATTTACAAACTGCACAAAAAAATTGTACCGATTCGGATGTATCGAAAGTTCCCGAGCCTTTCACCGAAGCAGTTGAATTTGCAGTCGCGACGATAATGCAATTTTAAATTTGCATACAGGCAAACTAAATAGAATTATTTGTCTTAAAAAAAAATCCAACTTATATAAATTGAAATAATAAAATGCGACAAAATACAGTCTCATTCGCAGATTTACATTACTTAAGTAACATTAAATTTAACAAACACTAAATCGAACAAATAACCAAATTATAATAAACATTTGGGCATGAAGCACACTAAAAATAGCGGCCAAGCAATGCTAACAGCATCGTCTACCATATAACCACGCCCTCTGATTCTCTAATTCACGCCAAGGCTAAGAGAAGAGCAGTTATAAGCAGTGCTTATATGCAGTGTACGAGGATGGTCTGAAAAGTTTCCGACCTTAACGTCAAGATGGCAGCACTCGTCAATAAAAGCTAGGGAATGTAGTTGTTAGTTTTTTGACAGGTACTCACCAAAATTTCAGCCATTTTGGACGCGCAATTGTTATTTGACAATCGTTTGAGTGAGTCGAGGTGAGTGTTTTTGTGAAAATGGAAAAAATCGAGTATCGAGCTGTCATTAAATATTTGTTTTTGAAAGGCAATACGCCTACGCAAATCAAAGATGAATTGGACTCTGCGTATGGGGACTCTGCGCCATCATTTACCACAGTAACATTTTGGGCAGCTGAATTTAAACGTGGCCGTACCAGCTTGGGAGACGATAAACGTTCGGGACTTCGAAAAACTGCAACCACTGACGATAACATCGCTAAAGTTCACCAAATGGTGCTAAACGGCCTTCGTATTAAAGTGAGAGAGATAGCAGAGGCTATGAATATGTCCAAAGAACGTGTTTGTCACATATTGAATCAAGAGTTAAGCATGAGAAAGCTGTCCGCGCGTTGGGTGCCGCGTTTGCTCACGTTAGACCAAAAACGTGTTCGAATGAACCTTTCCAACGCTCTGTTGGCGCAGTTTAGGCGCAATAAATCAGAGTTTTGGCGCCGATTAATTACTGTAGACGAATCTTGGATACATTATTATACGCCCGAAACAAAAATACAGTCAAAACAGTGGACTGCGAAGGGGGAATCGGCTCCAAAAAAGCAAAAACTGTTATGTCGGCTGGGAAAGTGATGGCGACTGTTTTTTGGGATAGTCATGGAGTTATCTTAATCGATTATCTTCAAACAGGAAAAACCATTACAGGAGCATACTACGCATCATTACTTGACAAGCTGAAGGCAGAAATTGCGGAAAAACGGCCACATTTGCAGAAAAAGAAAATCCTGTTTCACCAAGACAATGCACTCTCACACCTCCGCGGTTGCCATAGCGAAAAGCCACGAATTACGGTTTGAACTGCTTGACCATCCTCCTTACTCACTAGATCTACCCCAAGCGACTTCTTTTTGTTCCCTCATCTAAAAATTTCGCTCGGAGGACAGAGATTTTCGTCAAATGAGGAGGCAATCACCTTCGTGAACAATTATTTTGCGGAGAAAAACGCCTAGTACTATTTCGACCGGTTAAAGAGATGGGAGCATCGCTTACAAGGAGACTATGTAGAAAAATAAAAATAAATTTAAAGAAAAAATGTCTTGTATCGTTGTTAGGTCGGAAACTTTTCAGACCACCCTCGTATATAACACATTTGAATCGGTATTACCTTTCCGTGCAAGTTTAATGAACCTAATTTAAAATAGTACTCTAAATTATACTTTTTGCTGTACGGAATTGATATTGAGCTTTAAGTTGATTAAATATTACAAATTGAAATAAACGATAACCATAATTTTGTAAAAATATTTTGTTAGCATTGATTTTTAATAAATTCTCAAGGGAAGCATTGCTTCCATGGACCGCACGCCACTGGAAACAAGTGTTCGCCGAGTTCTTCGTGGCCATTTGGGTATGAATAAAATTAGTGCAAGATGGGTACCGCGTCTTCTTTCTGCTGTTCAACGTCACGTCGAATGTGCGTGCTCGTTTTTAACTGGTGTGGAGACGACCCAAACTCGATTTTGGACTGATTGATTTTAAAGAACGCAATACACAGTTGTTAACAGTACATATTATGCGTCTTTTTTGCATAAATTGAGAAACAATATTCGTGAAAAACGTCGGGAAAATTGACAGGAGGTGTTCGATTATTAAACGACAATGACCCGTCATACTGCCGCAATTTCACAAGCTGCCAATCGCGAATGCGGTTTTCAAGCATTGGATAATCCACCGTATTAGTGACGTATTATTTATTTAAAGGAAGACTTAGGGGGCATCGTTTTTTTAAGGACGAGAACGAGTTGCAAGCAGCTGTAATTGAACATTTTGAAGGAAAAACTTCAGATTATTTTTACAAGGGCATTGAATTATTAATTTCACGTTGTAATAAGTGTATTGACATTAGGGGATATTATATTGAAAAATAAAAATTATTATATTTACCAAGTTTATTATTTCTACAGGGTGTTTGGAAAAAGATGCCTTTCCCGTTAAAGAGCAATAGAGAAACATGTGTAGAGTAACATCTTACTAACAATTTCCTGAAATGCCCCTTTGAATTGACAACCCCCCTTATAAAAATAATAGGCACGCCACTGCAAATAGTAGATAAAGCTGTATGAAATGAAAATTGTGTCTACTAATACATACTTTTAAATGTCATGGACAAATAAGCCATAAACTAACCCAAGCAGGTAGCAGGATAAATATTTTTATCCAACACCTCTTTATAAATACCATGTTTACTGTGTTCATTATAAATAAGGAAAGTGATTGTTTACTCTTTTGTCACACTATAACCCACGTTGCTAAGGGCAACGTGGGTTATTTTTGAAAAACTCACTCCCTGGAAACAAACCTTCAGTTTCATTCCACAAATATATTTATTGTTATCACTACAAGCTGATAGGAACAGACACATCAATTTTTCGGTTGTTTATAATAAGAAATAGTTATTTAAAACATAATAGATATTTGGTAATCTTCTAGTTTTGTGCTCCCCAACGCGAATTGATCATAACAACTATGTTTGATAAAGTCGCTGGAATTGATTACTACACTGTTGTCGGTTCTACTTTCTTTATCCTAAATAAAATATTAATTCATAGTTTATAAAAGAAATTCTATAATAACTAAATTATAGGGTAAAATGCTTATTATAATTTCATAGATATAATCTTATCAGATATAAAATTCAGATTTTAATAAGCATCTCTTCTTATAATATAGAAGATGTTAAATATTAAATTTTATTTACGATAAAGTAGAATCAACAACTGTGTAAAAAGAGTGATTGCCACGACTTTATTACACATAGCAGTTGTTTATGCGATCTTATAACCTAAAAGAAGAAACGTCAAACACACATTGTTTTTAATTCGTAAAACCAAGACCTGCAAACTAGCTACTACTTTTTTTACTTTCACAGCCACCTACTAGTGCATGTACCATCATGAAATAATATTTTGTAATGTATAAAATCTTCAATAAATTATGTTTTTATGAAATATGATTAGGTATTGTATAAAATGTTGTATGGCACACGTGAGTTAATGATATTATCCACTCAGAAAAATTAACCAACTCAGGCCTACGGCCCTCGTGGGTTAATTTTTCATTCGTGGATAATATCTTACTTAACTCACTTGTACCATAAATAACTAATAAATTCAGATTGTAATCAACACCAAATTGCAGTACGTGCTTTTAAAACGTTTTTAACTATAAATAATAACACTCATTTTGAACATCTGTAATAACTGTTACTTACTCAGATCTTTGAGATTTGTAACTGCAGTATGCAGTTTGTCGTCAACTTTCTTTGTGTTAGGTGTTGGTAAACTTGAGTTTCGATTAATACACGTTTTTTAGAATTAATAACTTACATTAGGTAGTGTTAAGTGTTTGTTTTAGTGATATATGCAGTTTGTCGTCAACTTTCTTTGTGTTAGGTGTTGGTAAACTTGAGTTTCGATTAATACACGTTTTTTAGAATTAATAACTTGCATTAGGTAGTGTTAAGTGTTTGTTTTAGTGATATGTAAGATAATTAGCCAGGTAAATCAAAAGCCGATAATCCAATCTTTAATGTTTAATATAAAAATGTATCAATACATGGACCGAATCCGACCAGTGTTAACTAATAACTAAAACTTCCCTTTCTTTTAATAATCGTCTTGTCGTTACATGGCAGACGTTCAGCATCATTAAGCATTTACGACCCTTAAAAGTTATGTATAAAATCAGAATGTTTCAGACCAAACATTAGTAAGCGTGAATTAAAAATAACCAATGGTAGAAATATAAAGGGCTTATACATTCTCGTATCCCTACAGATAAGTAGTTTATTTAAGTGTATTTAGTTACTGTTTAAATTATGGCAGAACCAAACACGCCTGTTGAATGAACGGAACTTTTCAAAAAGTACACTTATACCGCGAGTGCAATTTTGCCAATGGCTATTGGAACGCAAACAGGAAAATTCCCAGTTTGCACAAAATTTTTACTCGTAAACGGTAAGTAAGTAAGTAAGTACTCATTTTGTTAAAATGATATTCGTAAAATGAAAAACAGGCAATGTTTCCATCACAATTAGGTCAACGAACGTATGTTACATTTTATTTACCGACCTTAATAAGTGATCAAGTCATCAAGGTAGTGAGTCACTCGGCAGCCGCTGCTGAAATTCAATTCTGTTGTTTCTGTAAATTGATACGTACGTAGCGGAGGTCAGTTACTATTGTTTGCTTTATCAGTAATTCAGGGTCAACAGCTTACAAACAATCCATAGTCGACTCGTGACTTGTAAAAAATACGGAAAAATCAGAATTTTTTTTTATTTTATGAGTTTTGGGGTCTCTATATGGTCACCTTTCACCCCCTTAAAGCATTGCATATTTTCCGGAACACCCTGTATATCAGGCCGAGAATTTATGGCGCTTACCTCGTATTTGCCTAAAGTAGGCGACCCGAAGAATCCAGCTAATTACCAGCCTATTACATGTTTACCGACAATATTCAAATTAATAACAGCGTGCATTAGCCAAGAATTTGTGCACTAAAATTTTCACCATGCGAAAAACTTTATATACTATATTTAGTAAACGATCCAAAGAAGCTTTTGGTGAAAAAATCATACCGCTATCTGTAATACAGACGAAATTATTGAAATTTTAATATCTGCTATGCGGGCGACTATGACTCACGCGGTCCAATAAAGGTTGATGCAGGCCGGCGGCGGTAGCGGAGCGGTTTCCGCCTTGGGAGCATTCATACTGCACGCGGTAGTTGGACGGAGGCACACATTCATAAACGTGCACTATAGTTGTGTACTTAATAATGTGCAATCCGTTTTATATACAGCTTTCCAGTAATTAAACCCATCAAAAATGCGACACCCTATATATAGTACAGGATCCGTTATTGATGTCGTTGAGCACCGATCGAGTAACCGAATAAAATGTATTTTTTATGAAATAAAATATGTTAACAAAAGTAACGTATGGGTTGCCTAAATAAATTTGTTCAAGGATATATTTAATTAAAAATTCAATATTTAATTTTTTTAAAAACTTTCACCGATCTCGTAACCAAAAAAAATTAACACTAATTGAAAGTGCAAACCCTATAGAAGACGCAAACATAGGGTTGCTTACCTTTTTCTGTTCAAGGCTATAAAGTTGCCAAGTTTAAATAAGTGAATTGAAAGTGATACCTTCACCGATCGAGTAACCAAATGAATTATATGTCAAAATAATAAAGCTTATTTTTTGCAACATGATAGTATAAGGTTGCTTGCAAAAAAACCGTTCAAAAGTCAGGGTTGCAAGGGTTTAAAATTTTTAAATCGAAGCGTGCGAGAGAGAGATAGACCCATTCTATTCAGTGCGATAGAGGGGGACGCAGAATAACAGCTGCTCACACTACGTCCGTCGTTTGAAATTGTGCGAGAGAGAGGGTTTATTAAGTATTCACTAAAAATTGAATCTCTTTTTCAATATAATAATTTAAAAAAAATTACAATGAATTAGTTACGTGTTATATTTACACTTACTTACGTTTGGTTTTGTTAATTTTCAATTTGTAACGCTAGCAGTCACTGCACTGAATTGCGCTATTTCAGTTAAAAACATAATTCTACCCTATTCTAACCGCGCGGTTTCTTGCTAAAAATCGCTTCTAGATCGATTCAAACCGCTCCGCTCTCAGACTGCCTGCTAACCGCTGGCTGGATTTCTCCGTGCGCGGTTTTACTTCGAATCATCCCATTTAAAACTAAGGAAAGCGATTTAGGAGCGGATCCGCTTCCGCTCCGTCACCGGTCCTCTACCGCCGGTCTGAATCAACCTTAAAGCTTCTAAACGCGTACTTATGTGAGTGTAATAACAAATAAGCTGTGATATGTAGACCTTATTATTTTATTATATGACAGTTGCATTTACATGGACAAGGTATTGTACGCTTACGTTGTCTACGTAAAAATGACTTTTTAAGGGTCAAGGCCATTCCAAATCGACGGGCGCCCTCCGGATTCAGATTCAGCAGGAAAATCTACATAAAAAACCGTTTTCAAAACACGTGTGTCATCGAGTTCGGACCAACTCTTTAAATAAGCGTTTTTTTAGATGTCTTCTCCCCAACTATTAAGCCCTCTATGGTTTTGTTACACACTACACTCGGATACAAAATTACGACATTACAAAATGACTATGTGCGCTTATCACATTTAATGTACATGGACGACATCAAGATATTCTACGGTACATCACAGCATCTAAAGCAAAGTCTGAAGGTTACAGAAATGTTCAGATAAGATATCCACATGAACTTCTGGCTAGACAACTGCAAAACACAGAGTATTAGTCAAGGAAAACGAGAAATCGTGAATTTCAAAACAGAAAATGCAGAAATAATAAAAGCAAGGGTGAAGTATATAAACATCTGTGAATGCAGCAGTCCCGACTAATAGAACATACAAAAATTAAAGAAGACCTGACAGCACGCTATACACATACGAGGAGGTATTGATAAATAGTTGGCCTAGCCTAGAAAAAAACTACATGTTTTCGAAGTAATAGTATTTTATTCAAGATAATCACCATTCAACTCTATACATTTAATGCATCGATCAAAGAGTAATTCTAATCCTTTAGAAAAAAAAGTTTTATCCTGTTCTGGAAACCACGACTCCACAGCATCAATTACCATCTCGTTTGATGTAAATTTTCGCCCTTTCAATGATTTTTTGAGTTTCGGAAAGAGATAATAATCCGATGGGGCCAAATCGGGAGAATATGGCGGATGGTCGACAATTGCAAAGCCGATTTTATTGATTTTTTGTAGGGCAATAAGTGATTTGTGGGCGGGCGCATTATCCTGCAAAAACAAGATGCCTTTGGTAAGTTTTCCTCGCCGTGATTCCACAATTTTCGCTCGAAGTTTGGTTAATAGAGATGCGTAATATTCTCCCGTGATTGACTTTCCATGTTCCAAGTAATCCACGAAAATTATACCATCTTTGTCCCAGAAAATGGAGGCAAGAACTTTTCCAGCAGACTTCTGCACACGAAACTTTTTGGGCCGAGGAGAGCCAGAATGTTTCCACTCCTTAGACATTTCTTTAGTTTCTGGATCATAATGAAGAATCCAAGTTTCATCATTGTAACAAGGCGATCCAAAAAGTTTGATTTTCTATCGTTAAATTGATTGCATATCTACTGAGATGTTGTCACCCTCAATCGCTTTTAATCAGCATTGAGATATTTGGGTATCCATTTTGCGGATAGCTTTTTCATTCCCAATTCATTATGAACGATATGAAAAACGCGTTTGTATGAGATATTCAAAGTCTCTGATATGCGTTTTAGGCCGATTCGTCTATTATCCTAAATCATATCCTGGACAGCATCAATGTTTTCTTGTGTTGACACAGAAATTGGTCTCCCAGACCTCTTCTCATCGGTGACATCTTTTCTTCCACGTTTAAAATCAGCAACCCAGTTTTTAATGGTTGAATAGGATGGACATTGATCTCCTAACGTTGTTAACATGTCATCATAAATTTCTTTACCAGACAATCCCTTCAAAAACAGGTACTTGATAACCGAACGATACTCGATTTTGCTGAAGTTCCAATCTTCATCTGACATGGTTTACTTTTCTTAATCACAATTTCAAAATAACATCACCTTTTGGGCTGACACTTTGCACTTGCACTTGCCAAAGTTTCAACTTGTTTTCATAGCAATGCGATTTATTTTTGCCTGCTAGAACTATTCAAGGCCAACTATTTATCAATACCCCCTCGTATTTAGGATCAAGGACTTGCTAAAGACTAAGCTGCACAGCAAAAACTTAATAAAGGCTATCAATACGTTTGCCTTTGCTACCATACCTTTGCTCACATATTCCTTTTGTGTAATAAAATGGACAGATACTGGTCTATAAAAGCTCAGACGTATTACGACTAGCATGCCAACTAAAGCAAATTATCACTATCCTAGATTAGCAACTGAACGAATTACACTACCAAGATCCGAAGGGGGAAGATGAATGGTGGATTTAAGCAACTTGCATAATAAGCAGAAACAACATTTAAGGGAGTATTTTCATGGTAAGCAAGATATCTCAGATTTATACATGAACCATTCCCCACTAAATTTTGCAAGTAACTTAGAGTTACCAATAACCACCAACGCCAAGAAGTGCCAAACATGGATCCAAAAAGTTCTCCATGGTAAACACGCCCATGATCTACTTAACTTAACTTTTAACTTAACTACATCGCCAATATTTATGGAACTGGTATAAGTTTTATATCAGTTTTTGTGACAAAGTATATCTCTCCGTTTAACTCACTGAAAGTACAACAGAGTTTTACCCTTGACAAATATCCCTACGAACTTTCGTACATTCAATAAATCGTTTTTCTTTTTGGATATTTATTGATATTAATAATTTTCCTATCTTTTGGCAAATAACACATGATTAAAAATCGTTTGCTTTTTTACAACTGCTTCTTTTTTAACGGGTCTCAATTTAACATTTGATTCAAGTTAACTACAGGAACTCGTACTGCTTTTAATATCCATTATTAAAAGCAAGAAGAATCAAAATTGTAGAGTGGATAATTAAATTCAATATTATATTGTGTGTTTTTGCCTGTGATGTATAGATTCTATGTATTAGTTAAGATTTTATTATTAAGTTGCAGTTTTTCTAGTGTCTTCTTTGTATTTTTATTGGTTTAACCTTAAATCTTTTGACTTTTAAATATTTTATTTAGCTTGTGACAAAGTCTTGTTTTTGTTCATTTATTGTTGTACATTATTCCTTCTTCATGGTAAACAGACCATATTTATAGTAGGACGTTATTAATTATTGCTAATAATTGTATAATATAAACTTCGTACAATTGCGATCATTCGCTAAGGAACGACGAAAAAATCATGACACCTGATTTTTTTAATTTTTATATAATGTAAGTATTAGTTTATATTATGGCAATCAAAAACATTTCATGTTTGAACATTATAATTACCCAGTTCATAAATCATGTCGAATTACAACGTAGATTGTACAAAAAACTGAAAAACCGGCTATCACTATTTTTCCATCGTTCCTTAGCACATGATCGTAACTGTACATTAAAAACTTTACGCTATTGAATCTAAAATCTGGTAAAATTACCCCAGAAATACGAAGTAAGCACCATAAATTCTCGGCCTGATAGAAAAAATAAACTTGGTAAAATAAATAATTTTTATTTCATTTCGTATTTCAAACAATTGTTTATATACTACAATTAGTAAAATAAGGTTATATCTTTATCTCCGTTGTGAATGGCACCGGAGTTCAAGACGTTCTTGATCTCCGTTGCTGTTGGCAACGTAAAAATCATCGATGTTGCATAACAGCCACACGTGACATGCTGCTTTTTATCTCCTTGGTTACGCGTATGATGACACAGACAAGGCAACTTGCTTCATTATGCAATAAATTCGGATGAATTTTAAAAGGGTGAAATTAGGATTAAAATACGAAATAAAATAAAACAACTTATGCAATACGGAAATCAAGCTTCTTTAAATCCTCGAAGATGTTATAACGCCTCGGCTGGCTCCTCGGCTTTATAATACATCTTCTCGGATTTAAATTATCGCTTGATCTCCTAATTACATAATATATATTATTTTTCAATATAATCTACCCTAATGTCAATACACTTACTACAACGTGAAATTAATAATTCAATACCCTTGTAAAAATAATCTGAAGTTTTTCCTTCAAAATGTTCAATTACAGCTGCTTGCAACTCGTTCTCGTCCTTAAAACGATGTCCACTAAGGTCTTTCTTTAAATTGGAAAATAAATAATAGTCACTAGGAGCCATATCCAGACTGTACGGTGGATGATCCAATTCTTCAAAGCCGCATTCGCGAATGGCAGCTTGTGAAATTGCGGCAGTATGAACGGGTGCATTGTCGTGTAATAATTGAACACCTTTTGTCAATTTTCCTCGACGTTTTTCACGAATATTGTTTCTTAATTTATGTAATAAAGACGCATAATATGTACTGTTAACAGTTGTATTGCGTTCTTTAAAATGTATCAGTAAAATGCCGTCACAATCCCATAATATTGTTGCCATAACTTTTTTTTGTCGATTGAACAACTTTCGCCTTTTCTTGCCCCAAACGCAGGCGCGTGCTGGGTCAAT
The DNA here is from genome assembly GCA_929113105.1 of Agrypnus murinus. Taxonomy (NCBI): domain Eukaryota; kingdom Metazoa; phylum Arthropoda; class Insecta; order Coleoptera; family Elateridae; genus Agrypnus; species Agrypnus murinus. The sequence goes on from OV816025.1 coordinate 155,194,427, forward strand.
TTTAGGGCCCGGGAAAATATTCCCTTACAGGGCCCGACCACCCCACGGCCCGGGAAAATATTCCCTTAGAGGGCCCCACCACCCCACTTCGGTTAATTTTTTAAGGATAATTTATTTATTTAGATTAATTATTAGACATTTTAAACTAACCAAGGGTTTTAATAAAGCTTGTCAGGTAGAGTACTAAATATTAGGTGGCGCTAGCGGAAGATGCTCTCATTTTTGCAAATAACGTCTTATGTCATTGAGACTTTGACATTTGTAAAGTAAACAGAAGCAAAATACACGTAGATAAAACAAGAAACGCTATACTCCTCAAAAACGCGGAATAATTGTATTTTTGACAAATAATCGGTCTGTGGTTTTGGCTTAACGCGAATTTTGTCGTCGATTCCCTGATCATGTGGCACCAACTGGACAGACACTGAGGCGTTTAGTCGCTCGCCTCGAGGAGACTGGAACATGGAACCGTAGCAGAGGCGGCCGACCTCGGAGCAGCCGTTCGGCCGAGGAAATCGCTACTGTGGCTACAGATGTCCAAGAGGACCCTCAAATATCAACCAGACGACGGGCCATGCAATTGGGCATCAATAGACGGTTTTTACAACAAATCTTGGTGAAAAACTTGAAGATGTTCCCGTACAAAGTGCAAACAGTGCATCAGCTATTGCCTGCAGACAGCCAATCGTGTGTAAATTGCAGTCAAGCCCTCCTAAACTCGTCATAAAAATCCACGTCTAATGCACGAAGATCCATTACATTCTCTGAAAGTACTGTTTGGTGCGGCGTTTAGGGAGGAAAGGTGATTAGTCCATATTTTTTAAGGACGGCGACGGTAACACTTACTGTGACTAGTGAGCGCTACAAAGCCATGATCAACGACTTCTTGCTACCGCAAATTGACGAATTGGGTTTGGAGAACATGTTAAACTTCTAAATAAACATAATCAACAAACAGAACCAATTCATTTTAGTTACAAACAATGTTTACGGTCTTAGGAAATCGAGTCAGGACTTTTGCGCCACCTAGTACATATATAGTCAATATTATTTGATTATTCAACTAAACATTTGAACAAACGTGAAATGTAAAAGCTATTTATGTAACAAGTACATAATGTAGGACATTATAGACAAGTCCAGTTTATGGCCGAGCGAGCGAAGCGAGCAAGGCCGATAAAAAGGGCGAGTCTATAAGGTCCGATTATGTAAGAGTTGCATACAAAGCTTTATGTTCGATTCCTAAAATTGGCTAATTATCAAAAAAAATCAGTTTATAAATTTGACATCTATTCTTGACAGAAGAAAATTTGACATGTAATATACAGTTGTCACACTTTATTTTACTACTACCACTTTATTTTACGAGTACAATAATAGCCCAGTTCACTGCCGCAAAACAATACAATAAACAGTACTTTATAATGCAATCGGACATAAATAAATATTTATTTCATTTCGTATTTCAAACAATTGTTTATTATATTAGAATTAGTAAAATAAAGTATAACTTGATCACCGTTGTCAATGACACCGGAGTTCAAGACGTTCTTGATTTCCGTTGTTGTTGGCAACGTAAAAACCATTTGATGTTGCATAACAGCCACACGTGACATGCTGATTTTTATTTCCTTGGTTACGCGTATGATGACACAGACAAGGCAACTTGCTTCTTTATACAATAAATTCGGATGAATTTTAAAATGGAGAAATTAGGATTGAAATACGAAATAAAATAAAACAACTTATGCAATACGGAGATCAAGTTTCTTTAAATCCTCGAAGATGTTATAACGCCTCGGCGTTATAATACATCTTCTCGGATTTAAAATATCGCTTGATCTCCTAATTACATAATATATATTATTTCATTTCGTATTTCAAACAATTGTTTATATACTACAATTAGTAAAATAAGGTATATCTTTATCTCCGTTGTCAATGACACCAGAGTTCAAGACGTTCTTGATCTCCGTTGTTGTTGGCAACGTAAAAATCATTCGATGTTGCATAACAGACACACGTGACATGCTACTTTTTATCTCCTTGGTTACGCGTATGATGACACAGACAAGGCAACTTGCTTCATTATACAATAAATTCGGATGAATTTTAAAAAAGAGAAATTAGGATTGAAATACGAAATAAAATAAAACAACTTATGCAATACGGAGATCAAGTTTCTTTAAATCCTCGAAGATGTTATAACGCCTCGGCTGGCGCCTCGGCGTTATAGTACATCTCGGATTTAAAGTATCGCTTGATCTCCTAATTACATAATATATATATTAACAAATATACGAATATAAAAATATTGTTTTTACTTTATAAATATAATTTAATATAATTTATATAATATAATTGTTGGTAATTTAAATTCAGCCGTTTCGTTGGCGGCCCTTCGAGGCAACTTTATAAAGGCCCACCGGGAAACTCCCGGTGGGCCAGCACACGCCTGCCCAACCGGAAACATTTTCACCACTTTTTTACAGTGGAATATGAAGGAGATAAATCACCATAAACGCCGTCTAAACGTTGTTAGATTTGATTAGATGTGTGCCCTTCTTTTGTTAAAAATTTAATGACCGCGCGGTACTCAATTTTCGTACATTTTCATGCACTCGTCTCGATGCTCGAGTGGCTACTAAAATCTATTACGCTTCTAGCCGTAATATATATAGTATAGGCCTCTTACTGTTCTTATGTTCAACTATGACGCAACCGAGTTTGAACATGTTGGCACCTGTAGAAGCCTGCCGGGCCGAGAATTTATGGCACTTATACCTTGTTACCTTGTAGTTTTAATTGAATGAAAACTACACTCTCTATTCAAATTAATTAACATTCTCACAAAATAATTTAAATAACCAAAAAATACACAAACAGATAAGAAAGCTTGTGCAGAGTGCTATTAAAATTTAAAAAAGAAATACTTCTAATTAAAACTTTGACAAAGTACTACAGCGGATTAGTGTCCACATACCGAGGATAAAGAAAACGCAAACAAATTTTGCCTTTTGGAAATTCATCATTTACCACCCCCTGAAGGGCACGATTTTTGCCGACCAGTCGATTTTGCATTCTTAAAAGGTAGGTAATGATTTAAAGTGAGTCTTATATTTTAGCAATAAAGTGCAAACGAAAATCGTTTCTAGAAGGCTTTTGTAGCTAGGAAACTCTACTTTCGATTCACAGAACTTACTTCATTGTTCTGTGTCAATTCGATTTATTGTAAAAAAGCAGCGAGAATAGTATTTTTGGCCTTTGATGATTCTGTTCAACTTCTTTCATGCTATTAAGATATAATATACAATATTTAAATTTGAATATTAATTATATTAGACATATTTTTTAATGTTTTTCAATAATAAAATATAAGATAAATAAGTTTCATTTTTACAAAATTTCAATTTTTCTGAATCTTTTCCATTATTATGATTTTATAAAATAAAGAAATAAATAAGTTAACAGAAATAATTATTTTGCAAATTATTATTAGTTCTTTTATAGAATTCTTTAATTTAAAAAATAAAGGTTATTTATTACTTGCTACGGTTAATTTTACAAATTGTGTTACAAAAATACTTTTTTCTTAAAAGATAAAGGTTAACGTTTAGGTTTATGGTTATGTATTCAAAATACAGACAGGCCAAGGATTCTAAACATAATCGAAATTTTAGCCTCGGAAATCGGAATCATCCGATCTTTACTTTGCCATTCTATACAGTATTGGAAAAGCTTCGTCTAGGGATTGGATATTCGTGTGTGAGTAAAGGAAAAATAGCGATTAGTAATACATCTGAAAAAGATACATATTATAGCATACGCCAAATCTTAAAATATAGTTTTTTTGTAAGATTGGTGCAAGATATCTATAACATATGGTATGTCAACTCGCCGTCATTTCGTCAACCAATTTTAACGCGAACTAAATTTCTGATAGATGGCGCGACGTGCGAAGCATGATTGTCATTCTAAAGCAACATAACTTGTAATAATGAATATTTACTTTTGGCGTATTTTTCGTAATACAAATTAATAGTTATTTATGGTACAAGTGAGTTAAGTAAGATATTATCCACGAACGAAAAATTTACCCTAATAGTTGGATAATAGTTATTTATGGTACAAGTGAGTTAAGTAAGATATTATCCACGAACGAAAAATTTACCCTCGAGGGCCGGCAGGCCCGAGAGGGTTAATTTTTCTGAGTGGATAATATCCTTAACTCACGCGTGTCATACAAAATTTTATCCAACACCGCTTTATTTAAGTTTCAACATCGAATTTGCAATGTAATGTTAGTCTGTAGTTTTGACGGTAATAAATTCAATACTCTAGCACGATGACTGGATTTTAATAATATTAAATAACGTAAGCTGGTGATTGGATAAATAAACTTTATCCAACACCTCTATATAAATACCATGTTTACTATGGTCATTTTAAATAAAGAAAGTGATTGTTTACTCTTATGTTACATTATAACCTACGTTGCCCCTAGCAACGTGGGTTATTTTTAAAAAACTCACTCCTTCAAAGATAACAACCAATCACCAGCTTACGTTACTTAATATTATTAAAATCCAGTCATCGTGCTAGAGTATTACCGTCAAAACTACAGACTAACTATACATTGCAAATTCGATGTTTAAACTTAATAAAGCGGCGTTGGATAAAATTTTGTATGGCACGCGTGAGTTAAGGATATTATCCACTCAGAAAAATTAACCCTCTCGGGCCTGCCGGCCCTCGAGGGTACATTTTTCGTTCGTGGATAATATCTTACTTAACTCACTTGTACCATAAATAACTATTTTCATGATGATAGAGGTACAAGATTCTTTGGCACTATTAAAATGCTAAATTGTGACTCTTCTTTATTTAAAACATCTTTGGTAATAAAACTAAATTGAAATTTTATTTTTTACAGCAAACTAAGGTAACATCTTTTATTATTTTCATTTAACTTAAATAATAAGAATACAAATTGACCTATGCAAACATTTCTTTTGAGAATTGTAATTAAATTCATCAATTATTTTGTAATATTTTACGGAAAGCAGATAAACTGCAAGCATGGATTGATGCAACAGCAGTTTTATTAACAAGTAAAGACCTTGTGTGCCACTATAAAAAAATCTATATGCGAAATTCAAACCTATTAGACGCTCTAAAGATTTCAAGTATTAAAAAAGAGTAGGTATAAGTCGTATTATATATACTTAATGCTTAAACATGTTTTTAATTATATGCATTAAGCAGGTTAAGTAAAACTGTTACTGGTAACTAATAGCAATAAAGCACACATCTCAGCATAATTTTTATAGCAACAAGAAGCTAAATAGCAATATAAACATGGTTCACATGTGAAAGGGACAAAAATATTAAATACAACAGCAGAACACAGACTTTTGTACTGAAAAGCAATAGTTTTTTGACTTGATAACAATTATATTATTGTGCATCTAACTCTGTAACAAACAAGATCAATTACAGCAAAACTATCCATGAAATATTTATATTTTAAAAATTTAATTACAAAAATTTATAAAATAACAAATAACAAGGCCATCGATGATGACAACAACGAAATCAATGATATACCAGACCAATTGTGGTCTGGCAAGAAAAGTGAAGTCGACATCGATCACTATTACAATAAAATCTAAACATAAATGTAATGTACGTAAAGATTGGTTTGACCCTGTAGTACAGACATATTCATATTTTGGAAACAAAATTCTTTCTGGTAACCAAATTTTGAAGTTATTTTAAGAACCTCAGTCACTTCCATGAGAATCCATACAAGACCTTCCATGCAATGTCCCTGAAAATATAAGAGGTTTAGATTAAAGCGATTTCATTTTATGATAAATTTAAAAATTACATTTTGACAACTGATTTTCTAAATACCTTATATTGTGATTGAGAAATACATAACGGCCCTCACTCCATTACCATTAGCCACATACAGAAAGGTGGAATCCCTAAAAAGAGCAATTTTAATAGATCAATTAAACATCAAACTATTTACTGGTAAAATTTATCACATGATACGAATGGCGTTTTGCTATCGAAAACAAACCAGAAAAATTAGTTTAGAAATAATAAGTGTTTATTTATACTTACCTGTATATTTGAGAATCTTATAATCTTATAAGTTATCTTTTATTAATTCTGGCTTGTTAATTATAATAAACAGAAACAAAGCTGCATAAGAAACATCAATTAAATTCTCGAATGACAATAATAAAAATATAAATTTTATTATTATTAAAAAAGCTTAATAAATTTTGAAGGTTAACACATGTGGTTTGGTTTGACATGCACGTTTCACTGTTGCGGCATCTAGCAGCGACTTTCGAACTAATGATCTCGTTTCAATTTTGGGTGAAAAATTTATTATGGCAAGCATAGGGGAGTTGACCTACCAGTGTTTTATATATCTTGATTTATAATGAGTGAATCCGATGATGGGAAAATGGAGCGTACACTTCTATACCTTCAAACAGCGTAGAAGCTGCTAACATTACATCTCTTAATTTATTGCCAGAGATTTCATGTAAAAAATATGAATTCGAGTATAAATCCTAGGTTAAATATTTTTCTTAACTTGAGGTGTTTTATTACTTTTTTTGTGGTCGTAGATAAACTATAGTGTATAACGCGTTGAAAAACGCAAATTTCACACTCGTTAGACATTGGCACTTTTCTGCACTTGTAACACAATACAGTAGAGTCAATTTTTGCATCAAGTTCTTATTTTTTTACTATCTAAAAATAGACTTGAAATCTTCTGTAATGCCTTCAGTACTGGATCAATATAAAATGTAATATGCTTAAAATGGGGGCACGTCCCCCCTGGTGGTTGAGACCCCCATTTTGTACCCCGAATTTAATAACGCAACCATTGAGCGAAATTTATGTTGGGAGGGTTCTTGGGGTCGCTGATTATGAATCCAATGAGTAAATTGAGAAATTCTAAATGGCGGACCTAAAATGGCGGTCCTAAAATAACGGCCTTTGAGATTGAGAATGCGATTTACGCCATTTATATTGATTTTAGAGAGAAATTCAAAGAGTCAAAAAGTGTTTAGAATGTGATTTTGCAAAGGAATACACTATTTTGGTTACCTTATTATGTAACCCCTTCGCTCTGCCCTAGTAGTAGAGTCAATTTTTGCATTAAGTTCTTATTTTTTACTATCTAAAGATAGAGACTTGAAATCTTTTGTAATGCCTTCAGTACTGGACCAATATAAAATGTAATATGTTTAAAATGGGGACACGCCCCCTCGGGGGGTTGAGACACCCATTTTAAACTCCCAATTTAATAACTCGTGAAGTTTTCAACCAAGTTGAGCAAAAACTATGTTGGAGGAAGACTTGAGGTCTCTGATTATGAATCAAATGAGAAAAATCAGAAAATTCAAAATGGCGGACCCAAGATGGCGGTATTTTAGATTAAAAATGCGATTTACGCCGTTTCTATTAATTCTAGAGAAGAATGCAAAGAACCAGAAAGTGTTTAGAATGTGATTCTGCATAGAAATACATAATTCCGGTTACCTTATTATGTAACCCCTTCACTCTCCCCTTCTGAGAAGCCTACTAGGGGAGAGGGAAGGGGGTTACATAATAAGGTAACCAAAATAGTTATTCCTATGCAAGATTACATTCTAAATACTTTTTGACTCTGAATTTTTCTCTAAAATCAATAGAAACGGCGTAAATCGCATTTCCAATCTCAAAGACCGCCATCTTGGGTCCGTCATTTTGTATTTCTTAATTTTCTCATTGGATTCATAATCAGGAACCCCAAACCCCCCCCAACATGAATTTCGCTCAAGTTGATGGAAAATTTTCCGAGTTATTAAATTGGGAGTGTAAAATGGGGGTTTCAACCCCCCGAGGGGGCGTGCTCTCATTTTAAACATATTACATTTTGTATTGGTCCAGTACTGAAGGCATTACAAAAGATTTCAAGTCTCTATCTTTAGATAGTAAAAATTAAGAACTTAATGCAAAAATTGACTCCACTACTACGGCAGAGTGAAGGGGTTACATAATAAGGTAACCAAAATATTGTATTCCTTTGCAAAATCATATTCTAAACACTGTTTGACTCTTTGAATTTCTCTCTAAGATCAATAGTAACGACACTATTGTATTTAATAAATTAATAAAAATCTATTTATAATGGACGTTTTGTTTTTAATTTGACGCTGACGTTGGCTGCGAAACGTTCATTGTGGATGTACCGCAAAATATACTAACTTTACTTTTGTAATGTCAAATTCTAAGTGCTTCTGTCACCAAATTACAAAAGTAGGGTTAGGTACGTTTTGCGGTATGTTCACAATGAATGCTTTATCCCCAATTTTGATTTCAAATTGAAAAAAATAGTTATATATGACGATCTACCACATACGACCTGGATGGGGTCTCAATATGGCGGAGTAGGTGTTTCCGGTTTTGTAATTAGATATTTCCATTGGCGGTTCTCACTGTCTCGAAATGCATATATAAACAACATAACCTCAATTTTAAAACATAGTATTTTGAAATTAATCTTAGAATATCAATTATAAAGAAATGTTAAACAAACGAATACTTACTTATAAAATGTAATTCCCTTCTTCGTATTTGTCGAAGTTTGAGAGAAAAGCAGATTTAGCTCAAGGATTGTATATTGTAGGTTGCCTAGATAATTTTAGCCAATCAAAAAAAAGGCGCGAACGCGTCATCATGTATACTCATTTAAATTCTTCACTATACACTGTACAGTAAAATGGATGGAAATTATAGATATTCAACAATATAATTTGAATAGTATTATTAATCACCCACACTGTAGTGTGCATTACAATGTAAAATCATGTTAATAGCTCTGCTTTATAAATATTTATTAGAATTAAGTAGGTACTTACCCAATTTGTCAGACAACGTTTAATAGAACACAATAATAAAAAATCAGAGTATAATTGTTTAATTATCATTAAATCTAATATCAATACTATGAATACATACCTATTTGGACTACAAAGTTATTATAATATAATATGGAAAAAAAATCTCATAATAAAACATATTCACCCACCGTCAACATAATATATGAAAGTTAAGTAGGGTGTAATTCACATTAATTTATTGTTTTTTTCATTTTCTTTAATAATTTTCGTTTGCTAGGGTCTTCAGATTTTCTTTTCAGACTACTTGAGGGCTTCATTGTATTTAAATATTTTATTCTAATAAAAATTCGTTGATGGGCAAACGCTTTAATAAGCGTTAGCGGTGTTTCATGTGAAAACGTTTTAGTTTGCTTGAAATGTACTCTGCAGTTTTTCTAACAATTCCTTTGCCTCCCTTAAAGGTATCTTTATGATAGTTAACAAAGTACCTATCCATGATGGTGCAGGTTTCAAGCCAAGTGGCAGAAGGTTTGATTAATCCTCCAAACGAAAGACTCTGGACCCACGATGGCATGGCATATGTATGTATGGCAGTCGTTTCCAGTTCATGGGTGTATGCACCAAGATCCGGATATTTGGCTAGAAATTTTTTTGCTAGAAATCCGGCGATGTATTCAAGGCCTCAATCTTTTTCAGAGAGTGTTTTATTTGACTGCATTGAGGATGTCGTACTTGACGAAGAGGTGCTTAAGAGCCGGACTTCCTTAACGAAAACAGCGTTGCTTGATACATTGATACATAGCATTGCGCAATACATTCCATCCAAAGCAATTTCCGTAATTATTTAATTACTTACAAACTATTTGAACAAATGAAAAAGTGAAACAACAGTTATTTTCTTACCTATGAAACCATTATACTCCAATTTTTTTACGTTAAAATATTTGGTATATTGCAAGCAATAGTTATTTTAGCAACAATTGTAGTGCCTTTTTCAAAATTTTTTTTTAGCGAGCAAAATGACCGGAATCGTATTTTCGAAACAACAGTCGTTTTATTCAAATTCTTAACCACAATGTTTTTTTTTTTTGAAAAATGCTATCAACTTTTGTAGAAACTAGAGTGCTTTATAAATTCGCTTTTGAGGGAGTTCCGCCTCTTAAAACATCATCGTCTTGATCAATATGAGGTGGAGGCGGCATTACATTTTTAATTTTAGCTCGCTTCAGAGCATCTGCGACTATATAATCTTGTTGAGAGTCCTCCTCTGCTGCTACATTTGTATGCTTCTGGACCACTCCTGGATTTTTTCCCAACAAGACCATTCTGATGCGATAAATGGCATTGAGTGGAGAAGGATGGTCGTGTAAACCCCCCCTAGTCCTTAGCTAAAATTTTACTTATTAGTTGTAAATTTTAAAAAAAGCAATGAAAGAAAATGTTACCTGAGAAAAAAAATTCTCCAAGCAGTCCTGATTTAACCGGTGGGTTAAGATATACTCAATACCATGTTTTTCTTTCAACATGTCAAATAGTCCCTTTAAAGATATGCATGATATGACGATGCCTTTTTGAAATGTCTGCAAAGCATTCTTTGAAATGCACCTTATCCCAAGCATAAGCTCCTTCATTTCCTCCAACATTTGGTTTTGTTTAGGTAACATTTTACCATATGGCAACTTTGTAGGTATGGAGGCAATTGGTGAGTAAGTATTAAATAAATCGAACCATCTGTTCACCAGTTCGATAAAAGTTCCTACATCTCGGGATAGATTCTTATCAGCCCCAGGAAGATATCTCAGTAGAGCTGTACTTGTGGTGTTTGATAACAACTGTGCCGCCAAAGCTACATTTTGTCTTTCAGACTTCGTACAGGTCACATGCAACTTTGTGAGTCTGTGTGAAGAACTGATTTCTGAATTCCGTTCCTCCACAAGAGCCACCAAAGGTAATTTGGTGATAATTCGCCCATCTACTAAGCGAAATCCATGGTCTAATAGCCAGTTTCTTAATAATTTAAGAAGGTGAGGCACATCCGCAAAAAAGAAAATTTTTTCACGTGTCACAGGATGTGGATAAGCTGTGTTGTTTATATTGATATCTAACGCCTTCCATAATCCTATGTTGCTGCCACCACAGTCTGAACCACAAGCCACAACTGAATAATCTATTGAATGCAACTCAATAATGACGCTATCTAATAATTCCTTAGTCATTCTTGCATCAAATCCTATGAATATAGGCTGTTTTCACTTATCAAAGAGCCCTCGAGCTAAAACTACTTGCATGTAATTATGTGGACCAACAACACTGTCTTCCTTTTGGTCGTACTCAAAAGTTGCATCTACCTTGACCTCATCAAACACTAAGACTGTTACTTTCTGCAAGTCAGTTTTATCACTGCCGACAGTTTTCATGACATTGAGAACATCCTTCAAAATTCCATTCTTTAAATCGATATTAGTGGCCCACTTCTGTAGGGTTGATATACCAGGCAGAGGATATTTTAGTGTTTGCCTTACATATATATAAGCACGTTTACTAAAATATCTCAGTGTGAAAGCTCTTGAAATTTCTTCTGGTGTCCACCAAGCTTTAGATTTTTTTTTTCATTATAATGTCTATTTGGTTCGGCGTTAAAAAATCTTTGAATATTTCCTTAACTTGTTCATGACGATGGCCTTCTTGTGCTGATAAACATTTTTGCATTTCCACATTATGTTGTTTCTCAGTTTCTAAAGATAACTTGGTTGTTTCTAGAGACAGTTGCGTATCCTCTAGTTGTTTTACCAATGCAGAATGTCTCTCTTGCAGTTCATTGTACTGCTGTTGTAGTACAGCTAATGGACATTCATTCAAAGGACTTTCATCACTGGTCGAAACCATTGCAGCATCAGAAGTCGAGGGTGTCACAGCCAACAACGTTTTTGTTATTTCTTGCTGCCGTTTTTTCAAAATTCTTTTTTCTCTACTAGTTTGAGCTGGTGGTGAAGCTTCAGGTTGTAATAATAAAGATGGCACCGCTGTAACAAAAATACAATCATTCTTCAAAAACATTCAAAATTGTTAATACATACCTGTTGGTTTTAAGTTTTTTGGGTAAGTATTAAGTAAACGGGCTTGCATTGCATCCTCAAAGTCATCTTCTTTAAAATGCTTGTGGCAAATCCTTTTGTTTTTTAGATCCCATTTATCCTTCCGATGACACATTAGGACCCATTCTCTTCGTACGTGCAAATCGTGTGGAAATTGAAAGAACTGGATTCGTTCTCCCATTTCCTTTGCTCTTTTTGAATTACTCTTACATATAGCCACACTGCAAATCATCCCTCCACCCATCTGCAAAGGAAATCAATGCATTATTCCATAAATGTTTCCCGACGAATACTCACTTTTGCGACTAATAACACGGTTTAACTTAATGTGCACAGAAACTTATAACTTATAAACGTGTTTACTTCCCCAAACAAATTGACATCAGTGGTAACACCGTGAAATTTCACTTCAAAACGTAAGCGAGAACTGAAATTCTGTTGTTCGTAACGCTGCGGAAATGTGGCTCGGTATAAATGATGACGCGTTACTCCCCTCTTGCCCCTCGAGACAAACCAGTTAGTAGGCAACCTACAATATACAATCCTTGGATTTAGCTGGCGTGTCGTAGCAGATAATGGCGGCCAGTGTGACGTCATATCCGTCGCTTTTAAAGCTCATTGCGCCCCACACTGGACCGTTTAATACAAGCTAGACGTAAATTCTAAAATCACTTTAAACGATTATAGTCGTCATATTTTGTGTATATATAGTGTGAAAATAAAGTAAGGAATAAAATTCATATTTTTTGCATTATCACTGTTTGGAAAAAAGCTCGGACACGTCGATTTTATTGTTTTCCTGCGAATTTTATGGACGTCATTTTTAATTTTTTAGTTTACTATTGTGGGGCCTATGACGTCATCGACTTTTTTTTTAAATGGAACCCCCTTATTTTTTTGCTAGAAATGAAAAGTGTATTTTTTTCTGAGTTCAGCAATACCTCATATGTGGTATTTAAAATTAGTATTTTTTTAAATATGGAGGACCGAATGTAATAACTTTCACGAAAATAGTCATTAGATTAGAAAGATTTAGTATTATTTTCGTGAAAAGTTATCACATTCGGTCCTCCATATTTAAAAAACTACTAATTTTAAATACCACATATGAGGTATTGCTGAACTCAGAAAAAAATATACTTTTCATTTCTAGCAAAAAAATAAGGGGGTTCCATTAAAAAAAAAGTCGATGACGTCATAGGTTCCACACTAGTAAACTAAAAAATAAAAAATGACGCCCATAAAATCCGCAGGAAAATAATAAAATTGACGTGTTCGAGGTTTTTTTCCAAACAGTGATAATACAAAAAATATGAATTTTATTCCTTACTTTATTTACACACTGTATATAGCTCAGTATTAGTAACTATTAGTATACTTAACCATTTTAGAAAAAAAATGATTAAGTGTATGTATAAGCTCATCTGCACAGACAAAAAAATAAAGTTTCTTTCTTAAGATTTCTTTCCCTAGTTAGATTATAAATATTAACAAAAGGACTTAAATAATGTTATAAAGAAATAGTATATTATATTTTGAGAGTGGCAAGTAGCAAATTAGTAATTTCATGCGTACATAATTTGCCTTCCAACTAGAGCGATATCTTTTCTTAGATAATGCATTAAATTGATTGCCAAATTGTGACATTTTTTAAATAACAGTTTGGATTTCTGTGTTTGTCAAATATTTTGACAAAATAACTGGCAAAGCCGCCAACACAAATAAGTAGTAAACAAAATTGTTCCTACTAACTGTAGCATAATAAACATACTCGTAACAGTTTTCCTCTGCATTAGATAATAGCGTTGACAATCACCCTTTGCTTGTCAAGTAAATCGTTTGTACTTGACAATTTACTTATATGGAAGTAGAAAAAGTAATTAAAGATTTGTAGTAATGAGATCACAGAGGCCATCAGTGCCAGAGTTCTTGTGCACCTGCTGGAAATCCCGGAAAACGTGGAATTGTCAGGGAATTTACAAATTTCCAAAGTGCAAAAACCCCGAGTATGGTCATCAGTCATTAATTGAATATATAATATAGGTACATAAACAGATTTAAATCTCGACTGAACCCAACTTGATTTGCTTTTTCGAGCTTTTTGCAGAGAACCAAAGAAAAACTTGTGCCCTTTTTCTCAGAAGCGATTACATTTAGTACTGCTGTCAGTACGAATGCAATAAATACGTACTAGTTATATACGTTTTTTTTTTTGTTACAGTAGGTAGTATCTTTTTTACGGGAACCTATTGACTTCCCTATCTGATTAATCTTTTTTGATAGATTTTTGATTTAATCCTTCGTACAATGTCACCACTATCTTCTGTTACACTGAGAAAAAGGATTATTAGATGTAACTAAAATTTATTTGAGGTAAACAAATACTAAAGTTGAATACGGCGAAAGAAAGATACAGTTATATGAACCAAAGTTCGATATTACAATTAAGCAATAATTTAGTAGAGTTAAGAATTATGTAACTGAAATAAAAGTGTTTCTAAAGAAACAAAGCGGAAAGTTAAGTCAAATATATTGTTTGTTTCACAGAACTAAATATAATTCCTACAACCTATGGCTTATTTGCCATAACATAAGTAAAATAGTTGTAACATAGAACTAATTATTTAGATCAACTAAATCTTAGGTTGTAGGAAATGTAGGATGTAGGCCGTCTTCCCGTAAGTATGCTTCAGAATTGTTTCATTCTTCGGATTATTTCTTCATAATTCGAGATTATTTGTAACAACCAAATTTTTTGTTCTTTTACATTAATGAAAATTTTATTGCAAGGTTGGCTAGTTTAAAAGAAATTAAATTATTATTTACCTCAAGGCAAGCAAAATATTCATAATTAGAGTATGCATGTCACAACTAAATCAAATTGTTAATAGAATTGATTGTTACTTCTTTTAATTATTTATAAAAATTGAATGAAATCATGTTTTGTTCACAAAACTTCACCATTCTTTTTAGACAATAAAACATCTGATTTACCTTTAATGTGTTTTATTTCAAATTTACAGATACAAAACATTTTTCTACATTAGTAATAGGCTAATTTCATGCCAAATACCTAATTTTAAAACATGACCGTGCTTCGATATCTCAGATTTTGTTCACATTTTTTCCTTGCATAGATACATTCGAGGGCATCAGATTAGAGGGGCGTATCACCAAATTTGTGATCTTTTGGCTCTCAAAACAGGCGAATGTTTTGTATGACCAGATTAATGTCTTACAAAACAAAAAATCACAATTCGCCCCTCTGATCAGATACCCTTGAATTATGAAATGACATTAAACTAATTTTTTGGGTGAAAATACTGCTATCCCACACTAAGGAACGAACCCATGGGGGGGTGGGAGGGGAAGCTCCCCCCTCAAAGTTGATAATTTTGAGCGAGAGTTGGCAATTTCACAATTTGAGAAAAATGAGAAGATAAGAAAATGTGTCCAAAACAATTTATTTTTTTTAAATTTAATCTAATTGCCATACATAGTACACGTTGGAGAGTTTTAAATAAAAATAAGATTTATACTAATTTTGCTTCATATAATGTTAGGTACAAATAAAAATATTTTCTTACTAGTAGTTGGTATTTTCATCTTAATAAGTTGGCAATTTTAAGGTTACCCCCCTCCAAAAAAACTCCTTAGGTTCATCCCTGCCCACACTTTGCATCATCTGGCTAAAATTGTCATAACTCCCTTATTTTTTATGTTATCTGGCTAATTCAGGTATCAGATTAAAACTAGTTTTTGGATCTTTCAGAGTATATCAAGAAACGTGCAACAGACATTGAACAGTAGAAAAAGAGGAGGCTCTGAGAACAATTTTTTTTCAAAAATAATTTTTTTAAAACTACAAAGAACACTCTTTTTGTTTTTTAACCAAGCCACGTATATGCTAAGGTAATTCTATAAAACAAGATTCAAAGGTATAAAACACTAAAATTTGCTTTTCTACTGTGCATGTCTTTGAACGTTACTTGATATAATCTGAAAGATCTAAAAACTAGCTTTTAATCTGACACTTGGATGAGCCAGATAACTCAGAAAAAACAGAGTAATGACAATAAGTCAGATGATGCGCAGCGTAGGATAGCAGTATTTGCAAAGATATCGAAATTTTCAAAAATCTTCGGCTGTTTTCATCCAAGAAATCTGAAAAAATTCATTTAATGTCATTTCATAATTTATGTGTCTATACAAGAAAAAAATTTGAAAAAATTTAAGACTTGAAGCAAACAGCTCTAGGTGATTTGGCGTGAAATTAGCCAATAATTAATGAAAATCATTGAATAAATGAAACATCAACATAATATTTATCAAGTATTATTGAAATAGGCAATATAAACCTTTTGAATGTCTGTTATTGAACGACTCACTACTACAAACATATAATGAATTGTTGAAAGGTCAATCCAAACTTGGACATTTTATTTTAGTCTTGTTTATGTTTACACATCCAGTGTGCACCAGGATTCTGTAACAAAAATAATGAATAAGATACTTATTACTTTTTGATTTAATGCAATAATTTGTACCTTCACCTGTAAAATAATCCCCGCCTTTGCTTCATGAGTGGTAGGATTCCAAAATTGCTGTTACCTTGCTTGGCTTGAACTGCATTTTCTCCTGGTGCCGGTGGAACCAACGATGATACTCGTATAAATGATAATTTCATCACTATTCGCGAATCTGCAAACTCTTAATATTTAAACAAACATGATAAATGTATACACTGAGAGAAATAAAAATGTTAATTCAAAAATTTCTTGTTCAAAAATTATTTATTGTTGACATACTTATTACTTTATGATTTAATGCAATATATTTGTACCTTCACCTGTAAAATAATCCCCGCCTTTGCTTCATGAGTGGTAGGATTCCAAAATTGCTGTTACCTTGCTTGGCTTGAACTGCATTTTCTCCTGGTGCCGGTGGAACCAACGATGATACTCGTATAAATGATAATTTCATCACTATTCCCGAATCTGCAAACTCCTAATATTTAAACAAACATGATAAATGTATGCACTAAGAGAAATGAAAATGTTGATTCAAAAATTTCTTGTTCAAAAATTATTTATTGTTGACACAACAAAAAGACTACCACTTACCAATGTTGCTTTGAATGAAGTTTTAATGATAATTAAATATAATTGTTTTGTTTGATATTTATATTTTCTTAAAACTTAAAGCGAAGAGGTAAAAACATTTTTCACAACATTAGAAATTGTTTAATATAAGATCAACAATGTTAATTTTGTTTAAAACGAATGTTAAAACAGTTTAAACCTTTAACCAAAAGATGCAGATTGTTGAACAAACAAACCAAAATTAACATTTTATTTTGCACACATTTCAAGTTTAGAACATGCTGATTTCTTCTTTGATTTAACAATTTCCTTCTTTCAGTGTAATATAAAACTATTTAAAAATTAATTGAATATATAGTTAGTACTTTGATTAGTTACTGGTACTTCTAATAAGAATTACATAATGACTTACTTAAATATTGCACTAATCAATCAAATTTTTCTTACCTTTAAAATAATCAATTAGCTGTTCTTTCCAGTTCCAATTAACATTAAAAGAATTTTAACTTTTTTGGTCACTCATTGAAATAATAAACACTTAATCAGTAATCACAATTAACTACAACTGCAACCCGTGTAATAGAACTTCCAAACTTGGTGAAGGTCGAAATGTTGTGATGCAATCTTTTTGGACGCGTCATCTTAACGTACATTTGATGAACAAAGAGATCGTAAAACTAAATTAACTGCAATTCATTTAAATAAATAGTTTATATTCTGCACGGAACGCAAGCTTGCAGTAAATAAAGATAGTATATCACCAATTCATAATTTAGTTCTGAGAACTTTATTAAACGTTTGTTGCAACTTTCACATTAAATCAGTCCCATTATAATAATTCATTTTATTTAAATGAAGAGCTGGTCAACTAAACTGATAGCGTTAAGTCAAAAAATATTTACAACACTGAAATAAATTATACTCAAATAAAGTACCAACTTGAAGCAAAATATCTTGTTTCGTTCTTTTAAAAACAGCAATATTAAACTAAAAAACATTTGTTAGCTTTAATTAAAGAACTCTCAATTGTACCTAAGTAAATACATTTTGTATTTGGAAATAAACCTTTTTCTCAGTGTAGGTTTATTTTATTGGAAATGTATGCAAATAAATTGTCATGTCCATCACATTTTGAAGTAGAGTACCAAACTTCAAAATACTCCATGCGTAAAATGGAAAACCTACTCCCTGAAAATTAAAAAAAAACTGTCATGCAGATCCGTGCGAAATCAACCGACTATAGTATTGGAAAGTAGACACTTCAAGTTTTCATTTAAGCTATATATGATTGTGACATATCGCGGCATACATACTTAGATTCTCTAAAATATTTCATCAACATGTATTTTATAAACATTGATATAATAGCTTGAGTTTGGATTTTTTTTAAACAATATTACATAAGATACCAATTTGTAATTAAGCCAATAAAATAATACACACCTTCACCTGTATAGGACATTTTTTTCGAACACTTAGGACGTCTGTAAATTTCTAAAACACATAATCTTTGAGAGCGCGTTAATTACAAATCCATAATGTCGCCTGCTTCACTTTTCTTGTAAACCAACTTTGGGGTAATTACTCAATTTCAATTGCGGGTAGAGGATTAGTAAATGCATTTTTGAGGTCAGTGGTTATCTGTGATCGATTTGAAATAGGACTGATAGTGAAATTAGAGTTTGACTTTTTTACGTCT
The DNA here is from genome assembly GCA_929113105.1 of Agrypnus murinus. NCBI lineage: Eukaryota > Metazoa > Arthropoda > Insecta > Coleoptera > Elateridae > Agrypnus > Agrypnus murinus. The sequence continues at coordinate 155,213,238 of OV816025.1, forward strand.
AGCTTGTATTAAACGGTCCAGTGTGCGCCCGGTAGTTACGCTCTTTTAGTCCGGTCAAAATAGACAATCCAATTTCCAATAATTCGCATAGAACTGAAAATTGGTACAGGCCTTAGGTACACTATTACAAATAAAATTTTAAAAATCCCTACCGATCCTACGTCTGCTAAAAAATTTATTCAAGGTCAAAAGTATCGTTTTTTTGCATTTTTCTCGTAAACGGTAAGTGTTATTATAAAAATAGGCCTGACAAAAGTTGTAGATCATGCAATTATCTACAAAAATTGCTCTTATACTTTTTGTCCTATGAATTGCCATTCCTGATATATCACCATTTGAAACATCGAAAATAATAATATGCACGTCTACGCCGCCTTGAAGTACTTTTAGTGTTGAACGTTCCTTTGGAGTGAATACACGTGCTTATTGCTAATATTTCTTATTACAATTTGTATTGTTTAATACTTTTTAAAAAATGTCGCAATTTTGCTCTATTTGTAGTAAACCTTTGATTAAAAGTGAAACTGATTGTATAGACAGGTATAGATATTTAAGTTTTGTAAAAAATACACAGAACAATAAAAGAGTACAACTATCTTGTCTTCCTCCAACATCTGCTGCTGCTTATCAACACTTATATCGAGTATACTATCAAGTTCAAGTGTGGCTAGGCAATCAACTGGTCCCAGAAGACTGGGGGTTGGAAATTAATAGATAATACTTTGAAGTCAATTCAAACTTTACTCCCACCTGCTCCGGAAAAGCTCCTTAACACCATTTTTTGCAATTGCAAAAAGGGTGGTAGTGCAAATTGTGGCTTGAAAAAAGTCGATTTATTTTGTTCATCAGTATGTACCAATTGTCAAGTCTAGTCTTGTTCCAATGTTGAATCAAATGCAACAGATGAGGATTTTTATGATATCAATGAGGAGGCAACTGATGCATCTTTCTTAGAACAATTAACAAATATCCAGCAAGAAGAAGACATTACTGTTGAAGTAGCATTTGAAGATTATCAGTCAGACTAAAATTTTCCCGAAATCAACAATAATTCGTGCCACTTTAATCATTTCCAATAGTACCATTTTTTAGTTACATAATAGAATATTTTTGAATATTATTTAATAAAACTGAATCACAATAGATCGTGGAGTATGCCTACCGGGGAAACCACGTTAAAAAAAAGCGCCAAGTACAGTATCTCACAGGTGGTGCGGAAATGTGTGCCTATTATGTAGAATACGACTTCTTCAACTTTTAGAATCGCGATATCTCAGGAATGGTGATTCGTAGGACAAAAAGTATAAGAACAATTTTTGTAGATAATTGCATGATCTACAGCTTTTGTCTGACTTATTTTTATAATAACACTTACCGTTTACGAAGAAAATGTAAAAACCGATACTTTTGACCTTTGACCTTGAATAGATTTTTTAGCAGACTTAGGATCGGTGGGGATTTTTAAAATTTCATTTGTAATAGTGTACCTAAGACCTGTACCAATTCTCAGCTCTATGTGAATTAATGTAAACTTACCACTATTTTTTCGTCTATTTTGACCGGATTATTTCTTACAGTTTTATATTCTAAAGTTTCTATAGTACCAAACAAGAAAAAAAAACTAACAACGTACGTAGAAATGTTATGACCATAACTGCCGCAGATGTCGGTTTGAATCTGAGAAATCCTTGCTATACGAGCTCGGATTTTAAAACATTTAAGGCTTATGATTTATAACATCCCTGGTTTGTTCAATAGCTTATCGGCTTCAGAAAATAAAAACGTTATTAATAAATACTATTTTTTTTTAAATTCTCTTATCAAGTGATCAAGTCCGTATGGATGGATTTGACGGCAAGGTTATTTTATTTTATGCCCGGTCGGGCGATTATTACTTATTTAGCGGCCTGTTCTTAAAGCGTAAATTGCTAAATTAGAGCACCCCCTTGTACTACCCTTTTTTACGCCGTCTCCATAGTAATAAAAGTACTTATAGACCACTGCACCTACCTACTTGAAGTTGTGCACTTTTCAAATTATTTTTATTTTAAATTAAATATTAATTTAAACTTAGGCCGGACATAAACTAACGTATGCATTGCGAGCTTAATTAAGTGTTTTAGAGCCCTTTATCGTGTTAGCGCCTGCGGCTGCTGACTCTACGGGCTCTAAGACACTCAATTAAGCCCTTAATACATAATATACTATTATCTACGTATGCTTAGACAAGAACTCATTATGTCATTCATTTGAGTTATATAATGAAATTTATTATCAGAAATAAGGAAATCATGATCATAATTGCCTGGTTGCTATGGCTTCGAATTCTACGCTGCTCTGATTTTAAATAAAAGATTTTTTTTGAAGTACGTCAAAAAAATGTTTCAGCTTATTAAATAATACAGTTTTCTTTAATTTTGGGCAGTCGTAGATAAAAAGTTGTATCTTAACACGTGTGATAAGGCCTGCTAACTTACTCATGCTCATGCAACTCAACGCATTCGAATGTTAATAATGCCTTTATTCCGCTAATAATAGAAATAACTATTATTTTCATTTTGTTGGCTTGTTTTTGACATGTCAGTATGGTAATATTTCGTACAAATACAGTTATTACTTGGTTATCAGCCTACTTTTGTATATATAACCAAAAGCTAATATCCTGAAACCGATAAAGTTATAAAATCTTTGCCTTTGTAACGGTTTCAAAGGTATCTGGAATGTGACTTGTGAAAGACTGAAAACTTGCAGATTATCATTAATTTTTAGACTATCTTGGATTGATAGACCCCACCCATGCAAAGCAGGACTAAAACATTGTGTAATCAAGAAATGTAAACTTCAAAGCTGGATAAATAGATATTCTATAAAACTACTTTTAAGTTAGGAATTTCGACATCGAAGCAAATAATTTTGTTTTTAAAAACACTTTTTTTCATTTGATCATACACTCTTAGGTGCTTTCCATTGGACTGATCTACTGATCCAGTTTTACATATCAGATCAGCTTAAAATTAGTTCATAAAAAAAAATTCATAAGAAATGGAACGACTTTCCATAAGTATTTTACAAAAATGTAAACTGCCACGAAAACTTAACGGCTTAAAACTTAATTAAGATACTACAACCTAGAGATAGGCACGCTGCATTAATTGGCATGGGTTATGTTGGATCGTATGGTGTGGTGGTCGGAGGTAAGTTTGAACGATTTTCATGTGACTGTACATGGTAGGAACTAGAGCAGTTTAAGACAGAACACCAAAGTAAGTTCGACCCTTGAAATTAAATCAAAACAAGTGTAATATTTCCAGTCACCTTACATCGTGAAGTGTGTTTGTATAATTACGTCTAATTAATATGCAGTGGAAGAATTCATAATTGAAACTGCGAATTTTTAGATATCCCGTGCGAGTTCCGTAATTCGCGCGTAAATTCCCGTGAATCGAGAAAAAAAATTAAGAATGAATGAAGCAATGCATTATGTTAAAATGTTACAACCGATATATTGCTTAAATGATAGTTTGTGGTTTTTGTTTTCAACTTTATATATTTACTATGTTTTAAATCTGAAAGTTTCACTACATTACATCTCATTGCTGATTTACGTGACACAGCTGTCGTGAAGAGTTACTCCCACGGCTCCCATTTGGACCAGGAATTGATGCGCTCAATTAGCGCGTCACTTTCTTATGTGAGTGTTGCCAGTTTTTTCTGGTGGGGGCGAAGAAAGGTACCGGGGTCCAAGGGAGTCTTTTCACCCCTAGTCCAACATGCGGACTGCTCGGCCAAATCCACTCCAAGTGTGGCTTGAGCATAACCTAGGATTTGCTCACCCTACCAAGTAATTAAAGGCTTGGTAGATCTTCGACAGCTCCCCGTTCAATTCTACCTAAACTAGAAACCCGGAATGTAGCGCGTAGAGTTGTCTTAGATGTGAAAGGATGTATGTGCGAGTCAACATCCTTTAAAGGCGATTTTTTGGGTTTCGGGGTACCCCATTCCACTCAAGGGCTGTGGAAAACTATGCTCTGCAACCTTTCGAACTCTGAGAGGCCAGAATCAACCGAGAATGTCCAGAGCAGATAATTTACAGTTTTGACTACTTGGTAACACGGTCTCTCATACGCCAGTAGTCAGGGGGTCATTGACGGGATAGACCTAATTAGTCTCTACATACTACATAGAGACCGGCCTCGATTTACGACAATCTATCCCTAAATAAATTAAGTGTCAAAATGTCTTAAATGTCATGTCATTATTCTGTCATTTTTGATAAATTAGAATGTCTTTGGTATACAGACATTTTTATCGTCAAATATAACCTATAACTACGTCCAAAATAAAAAAAGGAATTATTTATATATTTAAAAAATTAAGACATTTTTAATCATCTGTGAACTTTTCTAGTAAAGTAAATTAGATTTAACTTTGCAACTTTTTTTATATGGTGTCCAAAGCAGTGCCAAAGTGGTACTTATACTCGGTCCATAAGCTGAAAATGAAGACCTGAATTCTTATGTGAGCTAGCGAATTAAATAGTTTTTTGCACGTCCTATATATATATAAGGCTGTACTTTAGTCCCCGAAAAGAGGGAGTAAAGTAGCACTTTTACTCCCTGAGGGAGTAAGTGTTTCCATGACAACAACAACAAGTAAACAACAAAAAAAAAGTAATCGCACTACATGTTAGGATTTATTATCCGAAACTATGTGATTTTGGCGTTTGCAGAGTTCATTTGTCGAATGACATGTAACGAAATTTTCGGAAAAAAATTTCGAAATTTAGAATTTTTGCGGTTAAGTCCTTTAGGACGTGCAAAAAATAGCGTATATACCACTGGACTAAAGTGCCTTTTAATCCCTCATGTGTTTATTTATATAAATAAACTCACATTCGGGATTAAAAGATGCACTTTAGTCCCTGGGTATATAATATACTATTTTGCACAGATACATAATAATTAGACTATTATTGCTAGATTAATCTAAACATAAACGTCTCTTTATGGTCCGATGAGCAATAAAAAAACGACAATTAAATGTCGGAGCTGTTTTTTGTAGAATGATTTGTTTTTAATATAATTTGTAAACTATGTTTGTAAACTTATCAGTATCACCAGTAAAAATAAGTTGAAATTAAATATTTTGGAATAGTTACTATAGTAACGTACTTCAAGTATAAGCACAGCGGCTTGATATACTTACGTACTCCGTTTCTGGCCTAATGATCCAAATTATTAAACGTAATGGCCGCTCCGATTGCGCTGAGCGAAGTAACCGCGGAGCGGGCGTTATAAACTATAATGCCCGCACTGGCGATTTTATCGGTCGTGAATTAGTACTTTCCGCTCGTCAATAAAATAAAATTTTATCGTCTTGTATAAAAAATAAGTATTATAACACGCCTAATTTTATGGCCTTTTTTCCATTATCGCGTCTGAAACCTACGATGATGCATTTTATTCCATAGTTTGAAGAATACAGGAATTTAGAGTACCTATATTTCAAAGATTATATTTTCACTCGGTGGATTAGTGGTTTGCATGTTTGCTTCATAATCCAAAGGTCGCAGGTTCGATACCCGGTCGAGCTGGTAATTTTTCATAGCGGAGAAAAATTAAAAACATGCCTTCTTCTCGGATAGGAAGTAAAACTGTAGGTCCCGTGTCAATGCGATGTTTGGCACGTTAAAAATCCCTACTGGGGGTGGAATTCCCCCAGATTCGGCTAAATTCTAGTAGGGTCGGCCAAATGATCATAGCAATCGGTGCCATGAGGTACGAAGGATGCTCCGCCATCCTGATTCCTCGCCCAAAAACAAACAAACTTGGCTTATTTTGTTTCTATGGGAGATATATGACATTATCGTTACTTTATTTGCTTGTAATATAAAGCTGCTTTCTCTCTTCATACTTTAATTTTCTGAAAAATTACATAGAAAATATCCCAATTAAGACTATTACTGAATTAATTACTACGATTTAGTAATTTATTAAATAATTTAATTATTTAGTACTTATAAATTCCAATTCGGTAATTAGGTGTGTTTGTTGGATTGACAATATCGAACTGTTATTAGTTGTACATACATATATTTGTGTAAACTCTCTGATGACGCACTAATTGCATCTTAATTACTTGCACGTAAAGCAAATATTTAAGTAAATGTTATTACTTATTATTAAGCAAATTAAATTTTCTTAAAATACATAAAAATAATTTCTAATTGCTTGTTTTTAGTAGCGTTGTCCAGTTAGTAATAAGTATCTTTTGTGCTGTTAACATTAGGTGATTATCTATCCATACTTGCATAAATAAGAAGAGAAGTATTTCTTATTTTGATTATTGTTTGGCATCGCCATCTTAATCTTTTCTCGTTTGCTTCTTTACAGGAATTTGAAAAGATGAAAATAAAGAAAAACTCGGAAAATTGCCTGCTTTGTAAACAGAAAACAGTTAACGATCTCGAACTCGGAGGTTTAAAAGTAACGAAAAATCTACGAGCTCATTATTATTGCTTGGTAAGTTTGCTTTTATTCTGTTAATATCCACCATTTGAGATTAAGTTGCTTTTGAATTGTTGTTTATCTCAGTCTTATAAGGAAAATTGATATTTCCAAAATTACCGTACTGTTCAAATCAAAACCTGTCTGACTGCGTGTGTATTTGGACACCCTATCTCTATCTATGTATAATATTGACTAATTCCAAACAACAAAGCAATGCATGGACGTAGGAATGTTATAATAATCAGGACTGGATTTACCAATAGGCCTTATAGACTTGAAGCCTGCAATATCTTGGGACGCGGCTTAAACGGCGCCCTTGCATTTTTCAAAAAGTATTATAACAATACGTCGCCATTTTTTTAATAAGTGATATGTCTTTAGATGCATTATAACGGTAGAAGATCGATAAAATAAAATAAGTAAAGCCTCTGACGTTAAATGAACCTATAGCGCAGTAAAATATAAGCGTTTTTTACCGAGTTGGTGGAAAAATTTGTTCATAAATATGTAAAAAAGGTGCATTTTAGCATTAGAAAACAAGACCTGATGAGGTTATAAAAATAAACCAAGTTTTATCCCCGTTTTCGGGTGTCTAAAGGGCAGTTTTTGCTTATTGATTTCCTTTCAAATCGAAATATAACCACAGTTTAAATTTGTAGAGCACAAAAAATAGCGATTTGTTTTTTTTTCGTCCAAAAAGGATAAAAATTGAGGGAGTTATAACACTTTCAAATATGGGAAAAAATCGTGAATTTTAGCCAAAAATGGGGGTTTTAAGTTTTTCGCAATTTTAGGGGGCAAAACGCATTTTAGACCTGTATACAAGCGGAAAGAATTTATAGAGGAGGAAAAAACACATTGATTTCGGTTCTGGCGAACTTATTTTCATCGAATTTGTCCTAGTTAAAGGTTTTTGAAATGGCCAAAACAGCTAAAAGTCGACTAAGATGATAATTATTGCATAAAAGTTGTTTTGTATGAAAAAAAATACTATTTGTTCAATTAACTTGATCAATTTGTAATTGTAGTAAGCAAAATAGCTAAAAAGATTTTTATGCAATAATTTTCATTTTATTCGATTTTTAGCTATTTTTGTCATTTTCAAAGAGCTTTAACTCGGTCAAATCTGATGAAAAATAAGTTCGCCAGGACCGAAATAGACATGTTTTTCCTTCTCTACAAGTTTTTTCTCTTGTATTGCGGTCTAAAATGTGTTTTACCCTCCTACAATTGAGAAAATCTGAAAAACTCCCGGTTTTGGCTAAAACTCGCGATTTTCTGACAAACTTCAAAGTGCTATCTCGGTAAATTTTTATACCCTTTTTGGAGGAAACAAAAACAAATTGCATGTATTTTTTTGTGCTATACAAATCTGAATTCATGTTATATTTCGATTTAGGGTTTTTCGAGATAATGAGCAAAAAGCCCCAAAATTGTCCTTTATGCCCCCCAAAAAGGAAGTAAAAATTGGCTTATTTTTATAACCATCGGTTCTTGTTTTCTATTGCTAAAATGCATCTTTTTCACATATTAGCATTTACGAACAAATGTTCCCATGTAAAAAGTCTATTTTTAGTGTACTACTACTATTATAAAATATTTAATCATTTAATCTGCTGAAAGATCATTTTCTTGTCTTTTCAGAATTTTGCAACAAAACTAAATGCCGTTGCAATTGAATAGAATCAGAAATCTTGTAATTGTCACACTATGGCATAGTTAATAAATTTGCCGAAAAACAGTTAGATGAGTACGGATATGAATAAATAATTTAAAAAAGTAATAAATAAAGCATACAAAATCTCATCATCATCCTGTTGTTCCTCTTTTACCCGAAGGTGTTGAGATTCTGCTTTTTCACTTTCACTGTTCTGTGACGTTACGCCATTTCTTTCTGTCTCTGGCTATAATTCTAGCTTCCTCCCATATCATTCCTTTCCTGTTCAGAGTCTCAGCCACACGTTATTCCGTATTATTCAAAGTTGTTCTAGGTCGTTCTCTTTTATTTTTACTTGTTTTCTTGGCTTCCCATATCTTCTTAACTTGCCTATTTTTTCCATCCTAAATAAATGCTCTGTCCATTTTAGTTTATATTCTTCTATTTTATTCATCGAAGATTTTATTTCAAGGTGTCTTCTAATATCTTTTTTTCGTTTCCTGTCTGTTCTTTTAACTCCTGCCACTTTTCTCAGGTACCTCATTTTGACAGCTTGTAATCTTTTCTCGTGATGATCATTCAGCACCCAATTCTCGGCTCCGCATGTTAAAATTGGTAGATAAATTGATTTGTATACCGTCAGCTTAGTTTTGATTTTGTTCGGAAAGCTGTTATATATTGCACTAAATGTTCTTGTTGCTGTTTTGATTCTGTTTCCTATTTCTTTTTCTTGTCTTCCTTTGCTACTTATTATTACCCCAAGGTATTTAAATTCTTCTACTTGTTCTAGGCTGTCTTCTCCAATTTTGATATTAAGCTTTTTTATTAGTAATAGTTATCGCCTTGGTTTTCTCTTTGGTTACTCTTTGTTTTTTATTAGGTTATATTTTTCTAGTACATATATCTATGCGTTCATATTTCTTTCTAATTCCTTTCCACTCTTTGTAACAAGCCCTACATCATCAGCGAATACGTAGGCACTACATACAAATTCTATATTTTCTTACTTGTAAATGGTATGTGATTGATGTTAGTTCATTTGAGCAAGCCACAGCATTCAGTATGGGTTTACTTCAGCATTTTTCTTTAAAGGCCTGTGTTTTAATATATCTATACGCTCAAAAAGTTTTTGCAGCCCTTTCTTCAAAAGGCAGCAAAAGCTTCTGCGTACTTGTTAAGATTCCAGAATATTTGAACACATGTAACTGAAAAAATGTAATCGTCACCATACAAAAGGAAAATTTTAAGAGAAAATTTTATTAACATGTATTTGTTATTTAATTAAACATTACTTGGATTCTTACAGCATACATGTATCTAAATATTCGTTATTTTATTACTTACACTTTTTTGTTGAATTTTTTGATCTTCAAATTCTTTCAAAATAAAAATAAACGGCTGGTTAGCTTCTGTATGATCTTTTTATACAAATAATAACAAAAATAATAACAAAAAATTCTGCATATCAAAATTTTTGTACAAAGGCGTAGGTTTTGGAACGATCTCTAGGAGAAAAAAATGTTATCACATTGTATAACACCTATAGTTAAGCTCGGGGGAGGTGCCGTGTTAGTTTGGAGTTTTTTCATTTGCTGAAACAGGTGATTTAGTTAAGATAGACGGAATAATGAGAAAAGACATCCTTGAAGAATACGCTATTCCATTAGGTCTACATTTAATTGGTCATAATCTTGAAATGATGCAAGATAACGACCCTAAACACAATTCTGCTTTGTGCAAAGAGTACCTTCAGGCTCAAGCAGACGAAGGTATCCTAAAAATTATGACATGGCCTCCCCAATCGTCCGATTTGAACCCTATCGAATTATTGTAGGAAGAACCTTGATAGGAGAATCGGAACCAAATGTCCTGAACCTACTTCACGGCCAGAACTTAATAAATAAATGTTTGTTTAGACTTTCTTTGATTAATTCTGGTATTAGAATAAATATTTTCTTACAATAAGGTTTTTCATTATTCTTAAACCTGCCCGAACTTCTGGTAATGACCTCTAGTAGAATTGAACTTTACAATGAAATTTGTAATATGCGGGTTTAAAGCATGCTAAAGTGTATTAATATACATTTGAAATAGTTCTCAGAAGGTGGTGGCTTACCGCCTGCACGTACAAGTGTAAGCAATAGCTTTTAAATAATAGGGCAATTTAAACCTTTTACCTGCATGTCATTAAAACAGTAATACTTCTAAAATATCTATAAAACTATATATAGAAAAACCTTTAAAAGTTTTAGTATTTACCAATATTTAAAACAGGTAATACTTTTCTATACAAAATATTTTGTGATTATTCATTTTATGAACTTTGCCTAAGTGTCTGAACTTCCGTGAACGGCAGTGTACATAAGAATTGAAAAAAACTGTATTATAAATACGAAACTTACCCTCATTACATTGAATGATTAGAATAGAGATAGGAAGTTCGTATTGGTCTTAAAATTCTTGGGTTTTTTTTGGAATCAAATGAGCACCCATCAAAATCGAAAATTCCAACAAGATCCAAATAAAAACCACCCTAATGCACACAATTTAAAAAAAACTTTATGGTAATCATACATCACAAAAATGTAAAATTAATTGTTTCCATTTTTGATTTTTTTTTTCAAACAGGTACATTATCAAACATAACATTGCAATTTTTATTTACAGCTCTTCAGTGAAACTATTACTCAGTCTGGGGATGATGAACAAGGAATATTAGGCTTTCTAGCATCTGATATAATAGCTGAAGCATGTCGACAACAGAAACAAGTATGCATTTATTGCAAAGGTACTGGAGCCACAGCAGGTTGCGTAAATAAGTTTTGTAATCGAAAATTCCACCTACCCTGTGGTATAGATAATAACATTCAACAAAACTATAATAGTTTTACATCATACTGCCATGTTCATCGTAAACCATCAAATGTTCCTGTACGTTTAAGGAAGTGTCTTACTGATTACAAGTGTGTGATATGTCTCGAACAATTTGAACCAGATATTAAGATGAAAGATCTTGTATGGGCTGCCTGTTGCAAGGCAGAAATTATTTTACATCTTAATTGCATAAGGGTATGTACTATATAATTTGTACACTTAATGCAGCTATTAAATAATGAAATTTGGTGGTTTTAACTGAACTGTCATTGAATAAATGCAAATAAGGATATTGTTCACTTTAAGTGATTGAAAATGTAGACATTGATAAGTGCCTCGGGTTTTTCTAGGGAAAATGGTACAAAAATCAAAATTTCATTTGATATGACACAGTTGAAAGGACCCCGCACTAATCTTATGGAAACTGATCCCCAGTTAAATTGGCGGAATTTTTGATATGTTATAGATATCTACTTCCGGATCAAAAGTTCTCAGGGGCACAAATTTCAAAAACTTATGGTTTGCCCACCACAGGTGCTTAAAGTTGCGTGTTTTGAAATTGTTCAAACTTTTAAAACTAATCTTATGGAAACTGGCCCTTGGTTAAATTGGCTGGATTTTTGATATGTTATAGATATCTACTCTCAGATCAAAAGTTCACCCTACTAAAGTAGGCACAGCCTTTATGGCACACCTGGTTCTAACTAGTTGCATAATTTAATGCTAATTCAATGCTAATTTAATGCCATGAAAAAAAATTTATTGCTCCTTTTATTAAAAAACTACCAACGTGTGTGCTAGCTATAGATATAGTTGGCACACACGTTAGCGTAAAAGTCAAGACAAGGGGTATATAAAGATAAAGAAGATGATATAATTTAATGCTAATTTAATGCTTCTCATATATCATGCATTCAAGTTTGTAACTCTAATAGGAACAAAGTTATTGCAACTTAAAGAAAACTATGATACGGCTGTGCTGGGTATAGATATAGTTAGCACACCCGTTGGTGTAGAACGATTACAAATAATCAATTCATAAACTATAATTTAATGCTAATTTAATGCTTCTCATCCATCATACTTTCAATAATATAGCTTTAATTGGAAAAACATTATTGACAATTAATTAAATAAAAAAGCAACCATTAAGAAAATCGCGGTACGCTAGCTGCCTAATCAACTTATTGGTGTAAAGATTCGGTCACAGAATCAATATACTTATTACTCGAACTCCCGAATTTAATACCAGTCATTGGAGCACTAATTAATTTGTTACGACTCAAAAAACCTACGATATGGTAATAGATCTTCAGATATACCCGGTACGCTAGCTGCTTAATTTACATATAGGTGTGAAAATTTAGTCAGAGCATCAATATGCTTCCTGTTCAACGTTCTGAATTTAATGCCAGTCATTGGAGCACTAATTAATTTGTTACGACTCAAAAAACCTACGATATGGTAATAGATCTTCAGAAATGCCCGGTACGCTAGCTGCTTAATTTACATATAGGTGTGAAAATTTAGTCAGAGCACCAATATGCTTCCTATTCAACGTTCTGAATTTAATGCCAGTGATTGGAGCACTAATTAATTTGTTACGACTCAAAAAACCTACGATATGGTAATAGATCTTCAGATATACCCGGTACGGTAGCTGCTTAATTTACATATAGGTGTGAAAATTTAGTCAGAGCATCAATATGCTTCCTGTTCAACGTTCTGAATTTAATGCCAGTCATTGGAGCACTAATTAATTTGTTACGACTCCAAAAGCCTACGATATGGTAATAGATCTTCAGAAATGCCCGGTACGCTAGCTGCTTAATTTACATATAGGTGTGAAAATTTAGTCAGAGCATCAATATGCTTCCTGTTCAACGCACTGAATTTAATGCCAGTCATTGGAGCACTAATTAATTTGTTACGACTCAAAAAGCCTACGATATGGTAATAGATCTTCAGAAATGCCCGGTACGCTAGCTGCTTAATTTACATATAGGTGTGAAAATTTAGTCAGAGCACCAATATGCTTCCTATTCAACGTTCTGAATTTAATGCCAGTCATTGGAGCACTAACTAATTTGTAACGTCTCAAAAAACCTACGATATGGTAATAGATCTTCAGATATACCGGTACGCTAGCTGCTTAATTTACATATAGGTGTGAAAATTTAGTCAGAGCACCAATATGCTTCCTATTCAACGTTCTGAATTTAATGCCAGTGATTGGAGCACTAATTAATTTGTTACGACTCAAAAAACCTACGATATGGTAATAGATCTTCAGATATACCCGGTACGGTAGCTGCTTAATTTACATATAGGTGTGAAAATTTAGTCAGAGCATCACTATGCTTCCTGTTCAACGTTCTGAATTTAATGCCAGTGATTGGAGCACTAATTAATTTGTTACGACTCAAGAAACCTACTATATCGTAATAGATCTTCAGAAATGCCCGGTACGGTAGCTGCTTAATTTACATATAGGTGTGAAAATTTAGTCAGAGCATCAATATGCTTCCTGTTCAACGTTCTGAATTTAATGCCAGTCATTGGAGCACTAATTAATTTGTTACGATTCAAAACAATTATTTTTCCAAAAATTCCCCCCCCCCAAATAATTCTGTAGATCTGCCCATGGTTATAATCCATATTCAATTAGTTTCTAATTTCTACGTAAGCTATTTAAATATTGTATCTCTTTAACAAGAGCTGGTTCGAAAGTTCGCTTTAAAACTCAGGGTTCTTATTTTCGCGTAGGAATACATTACCAGATGCAAATCGCAACCAATAGCGGGATCTCACTTCAAGAACAAGTATTGATTTTTTCTTAAAAGCTGAAGGTTGCACGAGTCGCGTGTTTTGGCTTAACCAATCAGCGCACAGCAACTCAAAAGCAAGTATTGATTTTTCCTCTAAAACTGCAAACGCTTATATGAGTAACCAAAGAGATTTTTTTTATAATTCTAAAATTTGAAACCAACCTTTTTTAAAATAATTTTATAGGGTTGTTTATATCGAATGCTAACGCAAGTTTACATTATGAAAAGAACGTAAATTTGCAGAACCGAACTTAAGATTTTTGTAAATATAGGGACGAAACCACAATTATTCAGAGCTGATAAAAACATACCTTTACAATACAAACAGAGATAGTTTTCACTTACCACCCAAACGTCACATGACTTTACTACCCCCTTCCTCGAGTTTCAGAACTTTTCCTATTTGTGGACGGCAGTATAGTTTAGTTAGTTGGTATATTTTTGTGTTGATTGTTTCGTGATAGTTGGTTTACTATTACTCAATGATGGCGGTTAGACCACCAAATGTATCATTTGAAGAGTTAAAAGATGTGTTAAGTGACTTTAAAACGGAAATAGTGCTGCAGAACTACGAAATTGCAAAGAAAAACAGTTTAGTGTAGGTTTGCCAACTGACCTTTTTTCGGAAGGACAGTCCTTCTTTCTAAGAGTGTGTCCTTCGTCCTTTCTTATCATAGGAAAGGACGGGTTTTGTCCTTATTTAAAACAATTAACGAAAATCAGTCAATACGTAATTAAAATTTAAAATTTTATTTTATTCACTGAAATTAACTTTCGAGACTCAAGATTTATAAATTTCAAATTAACCGCCAACATCGTTCATGCAAACTGAATCAAATTTGCTATGAGCAGTAGTAGGTAAGGTAATTTAGTGCATTATTGTTGTTAAAAGCCATTAAAATGAGTGGTATTATTATAATTTACCGGACGAGGAAATGTGGTTAAAACTTCAGAAAAAAAAAAAGAAAAACGTATATGTAGAAAATTCAAGCCGCAGTTGAAGTTTTACATTATGAGACTGATTGACCATTCATTTAATACGATATTCAAACAGTACTAAACCATCTGCTGGGGGACAGCGGTAAGGAGAACCTGTTGAACTAGGCCTCCACCACACATTATTTTTGGAGAGGGGTAGATTCTTAGAAACTAAGATTTTTCAGGCAATGGTACCAGAAATAGCAGGCGTAAATGAATTAATATTAATTGTTGATTAATTAATATTAATCAAATAAATAGGAAATGTACTGTAATTAGTAATTGTAAAAAATCATGAAAAAGTAATTAATAATAAAAAGCAAACAAACAAAAAAGGACGAGAAATGGCATTTATTAAATAAGCAAAAGACATGAACATAGAACATACAGTATGGCCGACTAGAAGGCGCGCTGGACTTATAGGTAACTTACAATTAAATACTAATATGGTATGCATAATCTTTTAGTTTTATTTAGTTTTTATTGTTTAAACGACTATAAAATTAAGGAATCATCTTATGTAATTATTCTTTTTTATAAATATTATAATTATAAAAAAGTGTTTATTTATGACATATATTAAATATTTTATTAAAAAAAGCATTACCCGAACCTGGAATAGACCCGAGGTTTTGTAGTCGAAATCCAGCGCGCCTTCCAGGCCATGCTACAGTCTATTCATGTCTTTTTCTTCTTTAATGAATGTCATTTATCATCTTTTTTCTTTTGCTTCTTTAATGAATTGTTTATTTTATAAATAAACATTTTTTAAATATAATATTTATAAAAAAGAATAATTACATAAAATTATCCCTTAATTTTATAGTCGTTGTTAAACTACTAATCCATTTTTTTTCTAGAGTCCTCTGACTTTGAAAGCATATTGCTCGGGAACTATTGAACCAAATTAAATATTTTAAAAACAAGCAAATAGTAAATTCATTTCTACATACAACAGTAAAATATTATATTTCTAACTGGTATACTTTTGTTTCTATCGGATGATACGCAATAAAAGGTACCCATTTTTAGGGACAATTTCATTGAAAGCAAGTTCACTAATTTTTTTTCAGAAAGTATATGCCATATATAGATGAGATTTTTGTAGGGGTTAGAAAGGAACCTTGCGGTTCTTATGCTACTAATTTTCAGACAAAAAAACGTTTTATTTAAGATTTATGTGAAAAAATAGCGAACTATGCGTTCTTGTTTATTAATAGAGATAGCGTTAAGATTTTCGCTAAATCAACACTTTTGATGTGTAGACATTATTGTTTATTTTTTAAAAGTATCTCTTCTATTTCAAAATTCATTAGTCGTTGGTATTCCCCTTCTCTTATCTTCTTTGGTCCGTATATTTTTCTTATGATGTTTCTTACGAAAATTTTTAATTTCTCCTCTTCTCCGCTTGTCAGTGTTGTTGTTTCGGCCGCGTATGTAACTACCGTCCTGATTGCTGTCTTGTATATTTTCATTTTTGTTTCCCTTTTTATAGTTTTGTTCTGTTTTATTTGTTTATATTTATGGTAGGCTCGATGTCCCGCCTGTAATCGCTGTGTTATTTCATCTTTTTTGTCATTTTTGTAATTGATATTTTTTCCAAGGTATCTGAAATTCATCACTGCTTTGAATTTGTATTTATCGATTGTTATCTGTTTATTTTCCTTGTCTTCATTTCTCCGTACTTCCATAAATTTTTGTCTTTTCTTCATTTATTTCCAATCCTCTCTTCTTGGCATTTCCTATAAGTTGTAGTAGTGTCTCACTCAAGCTTTCCTTGTCTCTTGCTATAATTGCCGCGTCATCCGCATATGCCACTATCTGTACTTTTTTATTCCTTATTGTTCCTGCTATGTTGCATTCCTTTATAATTCCATCCATTACAATATTGAAAATCGTTGCCGTAGTCCGTCTCCTTGTCTCACTCCTGAATTGGTCTTGATCTCCTTTGATATACCTTCGCCCGTTAGTATCGCTGCTTTCGTGTTCTTCATTGTCATCTTCACTAGATTTATAATTTTCTTTGGTATTTTCATTCTTTGCATGTCGATTTTAATTTGTTTTCTATTGAGAGTGTCGAACGCTTGTTTAAAGTCGACGAATAGTATTTGTGCTCGGATATCGTACTCGTAGCATTTTTCAACTATTTGGCTCCGGATCTGGATGGCGTCTATCGTTGACCTTCCCTATCGAAAACCATACTGGTATTCGCCCATCCTGTCTTCTATTACTTTCCTCATTCTTTTTTGTACTGTATTCGTTAGTATCTTGTGTACAGTGTTCAGCAAGGTGATCCCTCTATAATTGGCACATTTCAATGGGTTACCATTCTTAAGTATTGGTACTATTAACCCTTCATTCCATTCTAGAGGCATGTTTTCCGTTTCCCATATGTGTTCTATTATTTTATGCATCGCCCTTATTAATTCTTCTCCGGCGTACTGTATCATTTCGTTCAGGATGCAAATTAATTAGTGCTCCAATGACTGGCATTAAATTCAGAACGTTGAACAGGAAGCATATTGATGCTCTAAATAAATTTTCAAACCTATATGTAAATTAAGCAGCTAGCGTACCGGGCATTTCTGAAGATCTATTACCATATCGTAGGTTTCTTGAGTCGTAACAAATTAATTAGTGCTCCAATGACTGGCATTAAATTCAGAACGTTGAATAGGAAGCATATTGATGCTCTAAATAAATTTTCAAACCTATATGTAAATTAAGCAGCTAGCGTACCGGGCATTTCTGAAGATCTATTACCATATCGTAGGTTTCTTGAGTCGTAACAAATTAATTAGTGCTCCAATGACTGGCATTAAATTCAGAACGTTGAATAGGAAGCATATTGATGCTCTGACTAAATTTTCACACCTATATGTAAATTAAGCAGCTAGCGTACCGGGCATTTCTGAAGATCTATTACCATATCGTAGGCTTTTTGAGTCGTAACAAATTAATTAGTGCTCCAATGACTGGCATTAAATTCAGAACGTTGAACAGGAAGCATATTGATGCTCTGACTAACTTTTCAAACCTATATGTAAATTAAGCAGCTAGCGTACCGGGCATTTGTGAAGATCTATTACCATATCGTAGGTTTCTTGAGTCGTAACAAATTAATTAGTGCTCCAATGACAGGCATTAAATTCAGAACGTTGAATAGGAAGCATATTGATGCTCTGACTAAATCTTCACACCTATATGTAAATTAAGCAGCTAGCGTACCGGGCATATCTGAAGATCTATTACCATATCGTAGGTTTTTTGAGTCGTAACAAATTAATTAGTGCTCTAATCACTGGCATTAAATTCAGAACGTTGAATAGGAAGCATATTGGTGCTCTGACTAAATTTTCACACCTATATGTAAATTAAGCAGCTAGCGTACCGGGCATTTCTGAAGATCTATTACCATATCGTAGTTTTTTTGAGTCGTAACAAATTAATTAGTGCTCCAATGACTGGTATTAAATTCGGGAGTTCGAGTAATAAGTTTATTGATTCTGTAACCGAATCTTTACACCAGTAAGTTGATTAGGCAGCTAGCGTACCGCGATTTTCTTAATGGTTGCTTTTTTATTTAATTAATTGTCAATAATATTTTTCCAATTAAAGCTATATTATTGAAAGTATGATAGATGAGAAGCATTAAATTAGCATTAAATTATAGTTTATGAATTGATTATTTGTAATCGTTCTACACCAACGGGTGTGCTAACTATGTCTATAGCCAGCACAGCCGCATCATAGTTTTCTTTAAGTTTCAATAACTTTGTTCCTATTAGAGTTACAAACTTGAATGCATGATATATGAGAAGCATTAAATTAGCATTAAATTATATCATCTTCTTTACCTTTATATACCCCTTGTCTTGACTTTTACGCTAACGTGTGTGCCAACTATATCTATAGCTAGCACACACGTTGGTATTTTTTTAAAAAAGGAGCAATAAATTTTTTTTCATGGCATTAAATTAGCATCAAATTAGCATTAAATTATGCAACTAGTTAGAACCAGGTGTGCCATAAAGGCTGTGCCTACTTTAGTAGGGTCAAAAGTTCTCGTGGGCACAAAGTCCAAAAACTCATGGTTTGCCCACCACAGGTGCTTAAAATTGCGTGTTTTGAAATCGTTCAAACTTTTGAAACTAATCTTATGGAAACTGGTCCCCGGTTATTAAATTGGCTGAATTTTTGATATCTCATAGTTATCGACACCCGGATCAAAGGTTCTCAGGGGCACAAAGTCCAAAAACCCATGGTTTGGCCACCACAGGTGCTTAAAGTTGCGTGTTTTGAAATTGTTCGAACTTTTGAAACTAACTTAATTTGTTTATTAAAATTATATTAAAATTAGATTTTATTGTGACATTTCTCACACATTCGGGGTACTTGATTATAGTGAGTCCCCTAGCCTCTCACATTCGGGCATTCCGAGTGTTGGATACACGTGAGTTGTTTTGACTCTCAATAAAATGATGTGACAGTAGTCTATGTTACTCCACTATTTCTATGTTCAAGTCTTCGTGATTTGCTCTATGCAGCATGTGCACATATACCCAAAGCTTTTGAATCTAGATGACTCAAATGATTAAGTATATCGTCTCGCATATAACAACAACATGTGCGAGAAAACATAACAAAAACTAAACAGCGGAAATGAGTTTAATTGTACTTGCTACACAATTATACTCAAGTAAAAGTGTATGTGAATGTTGTGAAATATAAAAAAAGTCACACTAAAATCTAATTTTAATAAACAAATTAGTTTCAAAAGTTTGAACAATTTCAAAACACGCAACTTTAAGCACCTGTGGTGGGCAAACCATGAGTTTTTGGACTTTGTGCCCATGTGAACTTTGGATCCGGGAGTAGATATTTATAACATATCAAAAATTCAGCCAATTTAACTGGGGGCCAGTTTCCATAAGATTAGTGCGGAGTTCTTTAGAATGTCCAAATATGATTAAGTTTACATATGGTTCATTATTATTAGAGACGTTCACATTAGTCAACCTTGTGCAAAAAATCTCCTGATTATATCATCTTTCATAGGCAGCGACAACAAGTTCTTGTCGATCAGGGAATGTAACACATCATTTACCTAGTTTGATAATGAAAAGTTTATGCTTATGATCCTTTTATATTAACAACAATTTACAATTTTACATTTTTATAATATTTTACTATAATTAGGTATTTTTTCTGTTCTGTCTAGTAGAAGATTTGTAAATAAGTACAAAAATACATCTTGTAGGAATATTATTAGACAGTAAAAGCATTATCCTAAAATTTAAAAAACACAATGAATGCTACTTCTGGTAGTTTGAAGAAATATATTATAAGATGAAGACAGTGACTGACTGACGGTATAAAAATAATCTTAATTGTGCTCATTAAATAAACGCGTTTTAAGAAATTTACAATTTTAAATGCTACAAGTATGTAAATTTTGATTTTACCTTTTATTTATGTAGTTTTGTCTAAATTAACAATGTACTATAATCAAAGAATATATATTGAATATTACTATAAAAAAGTGTATTCATAAAAGTAATTCCCTCCATTAATTTAATGTTTCAAATAAATAATACCAAAAACATGTTGTAGTTAATGTTATGCACATGGCAATTTAATTCGCATTGTTGATTTTACAAATATCATGTTTCACTTTGTATTTTCATGGCATAGCTACTTTAAACACACCATTTTCAAGTGCCCACTTGTATTACATTGTACTGTTGCAGATTGAATTGCTTCACTTCGTTGAGTTCACGTCTCTAATTATAACTGTTTAATGGTTAACGTTTTAGCAACATAACAGAATCAGCTGAAGTAAAACAGTATAAGTTGTTGGTCTTAAATTATACCAGATCATTATTTAATAGCTATATCTGTTAAAAATCTACTTTAATATATTTGTAAGCCTTTTTTTATTGAAAAAATTAAAATAATGGAATATGATTAATTTATTTTGCAGCAACTGGCCCTTAGTGCAGGATACTTTACGAAATGTCCAGGATGTAACAACGATAAAGAATTTCTTGATTGTATAAAATCTTGGGGTGTGTTTGTGCCTGAGAGGGATGCTTCTTGGGAGACTGGTGAAAATGCTTTTGCTGAACTATATCAAGCACACGATACTTGTGATGTGACAGCATGCATTTGTCCTGAAGGTCGAGAGTTTTCAGCCCCAAAGGGAAAATGGCGGCTGGTTTTGTGCAATTTGTGTGGCTCTTATGGGACGCATCAAGGTTGTTCACAGTTTAGGAACAAATTTTTGTGCGACATTTGCAATATTGATAGAAAACCATTACCATTAAATGGTAATAAGGCTACAACCAATAGTAATGATGCCATAACCAATGATGGTTCAGCTAAATCAATTGCAACAAATAAGAATACAACAGATACAGTGACTCAAAGGTACAATACACGTTTCATTGCTACTCGTAGGAGTTGTGTGGAAAAACCTAATACTAATAATAAATATGGCAACACAGTGAAAGTTATAAATGAGAGGCATAGTATTGATGATAGGTTATTAATGCGTAAAACAAGAAGTCGTAGTAGAGTTAAGCCTGATAATACAGTTAAACGTGACAATACTGTTAAACATAATAAGCCAACACCTGATCATACTGTTCTTGATGATACAGTTAAATCTGATAATTCAGCAGTCCAACCTGGTGAAACAGTTCAATTTAATGCTGTAATTCAACCTAGTAATACAGTTGAATCTAATAATGAACACGATACAGTTAAACCTGATTATACAACTGATGACATAATTGTAATTGATTCTGATGATGATGATGATGATGATAATGGAAATGCTAAATTAAACAATGTACCTCAAAATAATTTACTAAAGACTATAACAGTACGAACTGAGAACACGCTAAACGATGAAGCATCTACAAGTACAACTTTAACCAGTACAGCAGCAGCAGTTCGTCCATATAGGAATGTTGCGATGAAATCTACAACAAAACTTCCTTTTTCATTTAAAGAAAGTTGTTCACAGAATCTGGACACAAATGAGTTGTATAATGAAGATAAGAATGGTATAAGGGAACGCATTAGTATAGCTCGCAATGAACATATATTAGAAAATGAAAATAGTGAATGTGTTAATCAAGAAATAGTGGCAGAATTAACTCCTGTAACTATATGTGAGGACAATTTTTCAGAAAAGACGATGCAACTAGAAAAAAATACAATCAATTCATTAGATGATGTAATAGATTTAGATTTATATCCAGATGAAGAACCAATTGACAGTAATTCAATTTTGAATAATATCTCAACACTTTACACTACTTCCTGGCCTTCAAGAGACCCTCTTGAAATCCAACCTCATGAAATTCAATCTCTTTCATCATCGAATGATGTAACAGTACAAAAAGTGGAATCTATTACAATTCAAAGAAAAGTAGCTATAAAATCAACCACGAAACAAATACTTTTAAAAAGAAAAGCAGATGATTCTGAAAGTATTTCTGCTAAACGTTTTTATGTTGATCCAATGCAATCTCATTTTTCTCAGAAAACATTTAACAATGTCAATACTGAAGTTGACAAAGTACGAAAATATAGACCAATTTTAAGGCGCAGTCCTGTTAGAAGATCAGGAGAAAAAATTAATGATCTAATTAATACTGTCAATAATGTTATTTTTGGCAATCAGTACAGACCAAACATTACGAACTCATTGAATCATTCTGTTCATGATCTGGTGGAATTCAGTAAAAATGGTAAGCAACCATTAAGATCTTCAGATTCTAAAGAAAATTCTTTAAATTATAAAGTATTAGTAGATGTTGAACGAGAAGTTGAATTTGTTCACTCACCAAAATGCACTGTAAGTACTGAGGTAAGAAAATATTTTTTTAGTGTTGAAAATCACAATATAGCTAAAAAAGAAATAGATATAGAAAATGTAGAATATTTTCATTCTTATTTTGTGTAATGTTAAATTAATTTTATTTAAATTCAAAATTTAAATCTTCATGCGCAGTTATTCAAAAGTTTAGGTAGTGCATGTTTTTACCTATTTTTAATGTTATTTGCTTTTGTTTTTTGTATTGACAGTGATGACACAATATAATTTTAAAATATTTTTGATATTTTATGTTATAAACAATTCTTGTTTTTACAATTAATGTTTAATTTGCATATTCCATGTTTTGTGTAACCATTATTTTAATACTCTTACATTTGTACGCGTGCAGATTTTAAATTATCAGTGTGTCGTTTTTATAATAATAATAATAATTAAA
This sequence comes from Agrypnus murinus, assembly GCA_929113105.1. Classification (NCBI taxonomy): domain Eukaryota; kingdom Metazoa; phylum Arthropoda; class Insecta; order Coleoptera; family Elateridae; genus Agrypnus; species Agrypnus murinus. Next base: position 155,236,369 of record OV816025.1, read on the forward strand.
AGCAAAACTTTTCTATGCTTTTGAATAACCTCAAATAAAAATGATTCTTTAATAGAATTGTATTTTTTAGATATTTATTACTGCAGCTCAGCTTGTTGAGGTACACATCTGAAATAGATATCAAATATATGTATTTTATTTTACCAAATACAATCTACATTGCAATATATATTATTAAGTGCTCTTTTCATATTAGTAACGTAGTTTTTTATAGTTAGTTTATAGGGGATTACCTTATAAAATGTAGGTAAATCTATAAATAATTTATAGTTTATGTTGAGCAAGAAGAAAAGATGGAGTATGCATGAAACATTTGCATTTGACATAATTTTTAAATTTATTGTATCTGCTTTTTTTAATTCTGTCTTAACTTGTAGTTTAAGTAAAAATTTTGTTTTGTTTCAGTAGTTTAATTATGTAACTCTGTATTATATTCTAATATCTAAATTCTCAACATTTATATTATATAGGTAGATATATAAATAGCGATATGTGAATTGCTTGAAGTATCTGCAAAACATACCTTTCTCTATTTTATAGATTTTAGTCTGTTAAAAAACAAAATTAATAGAGAGAATTAAGAAATATTTAAAACTTGAGAAAATTATTTGTTAAGACATTCTACACAAACTAAATGTAACTGGTTGCAATTAAATAAAATTTGTAACGATAAATTTCATTAAAGATGTTTTTTATTCACATTAAATCTCGTATAAAAACATAATATGAAAAACAGAATCTTTTTTTAATTTTATCTAAATTTATCTAAATCTGTTTCTACTTTCTATAAACATTAAGTAAATGTGACAAACTACTTATAATCTAGATAAATAAAAACTAAAATAGAATGGTAAGGATAGTCGTCTGATTATCTAGTCTCTTGCTTATAGGAATTAAGGAAGATGTGGCTCTAGAAAAATATGATGAAAATGTAAAAAACATTCGTGCAGTTGATAGATTTTAATGTACAAAATTATTTTCTGAAAAATCTTTAATATTTAGTAAGTTTTTTTATGCATAAATTGTATTTAAAAATAAGATGCGATCTTATGCAAAATGGTAAATTGTTGATACATTTATTATGATAACTTCATAAAAATGATGAAAAAAATTTGACACCAAAACATTTCACGTAAAAACGTGAGATTGCATTAGTAATCGCGTATTAGCTAATGCTTAAGTCTAAATCTATTACATTGTTAATACTTCTTATTTTTTCTCTTTTTTTACTTATCTATTCTTTATTAATTAAAGCGTTTCAAAGCAAAGAAATGTTAGGTTTTACCTTACTGGCTCAGATTTACTTTAGCCAACAGAACGTAGCTTCAACGCACGCTACTCTTTCGATGCAGCTTAGCGAGCTGAGTTGAATGACACTAGTCTCGAGGTGCAGAAATGCCCCGTTCAAATGTTACGACTCTTTCTGCTACCTATGTTAAGTCTATGGGAGAGACTTTTTTCATTGAAAATCAATAGTACATTGATTTTCAAAATCAATGTGTTTTTTGCGAGTTGAAGCTAACGCTTAACGCCTAAACCGCCCTTTTAAGGGCGCATCCCTAATTGGTTTTAATAAATATTTTGATTTTAGAAAAATTCCTTTATTTTCGTAGAAAAATATTCAATACATCGAGGCGTTAGATTAGGTTAGGTTAGGTCAGGTCAGGTGAGACCAAGTTAGGTTATTTCAGGTCAGGTTAGGTTAAGTCAGATCATATCAGGTCAGGATAGGATAGTTTAGGTCAGGTTAGGCTAGGTGCGGAACATCATTAAATTTATTGCGCCATTGAACTGGTCACCCTGTGGAGATACTGGCAGTACCCCACAGTTGTATACCGTAGGTCCATATAGAGTTCCTAAATATGAACTGAGCTCTGTGTTATTTAGAGTTAAGTCATGCATGTCAAATTTTCCTAGTGACATTTCATATTTTGAAACTATTTTTTAGAAGGTTGGTAATCATGAAAATTGGTTTAATAAATAAACCTGTTAGTATTACAATTACATAAATCTGAAATTTGGTACAATTAATACTTTACTAAAAGTTGTCGTAAAATTGATATAACTACTAGTTTTAAAAATTATCAACAAACAATAAATAAATGATAATGTGCACATTTTTACATGCATAAAAGTAAACATGACAGCATAACCTAAAATTTATAACTGACAGCTGCTTGAATGTTGTCACTAAAGTAAAAAGAGAGAAAAAAGTATCTCTGTTTCATACAGCTTAGTTTTGGCCAAAACCAAATTGATGGTTTGGTATGAAGCTGTTCGTTTTCCAACATTGGTTTAAAGCATTGAAGTAATAGTTTTTCAAACACTTTACATAAAACAGGCAATAGATTTATAGGTCTGTATGAGTCTATTCCGTTTTTTAATTTTTTCCTGGTTTTGGAACCATGATGATTTGGGCTAATCTCCAGTGTATGGGAAAGTGCTTTAACGTAGGATAGCGTTATAGATGTATGTCAGCACTTTTCTACATTTAGAGGTTATTTCTTGCAATACCTTGCCAGCGATTAAGTCCCATCCTGGCACCTTTTTCAGATTAATTTCAGATAATATGATTTTTTGAATTTCAGTATATGTGAGAACTTCTTTATAGTTATCTGCATTTGAAATGGTGCTTCAAGAAAATTAGAAATAGAAGCTTCTTCTGCTTCAGGGATTAGCGACTTTTCTTTATTGCAGCATCTTAAACCCATCACTTTCGCTTCATTTTTCACATCAGCTGATTCTAAAATATCACATAAAAAAGGCTATTCAATTATACCTTTCATTTTCCACCTTTGAAACAAACAAGAACAAAAGCACTTTTCTGTATATTGGATTTACTTGGATGCTAGTAGTCATTTTTGGCAGTGCATCATTTGTGCCAAAAGAAATATCCACATCAAATTCCTCACAACACACAAATTGATCATCTTCATTCTCACTATTGTCATTTTCATCATTCTTTTTGTTTATTTGTTTATTTTCTCTTGTTCTTTCTCAAATCGAGTGCAATTCTGAATCATAATAATTTCACATGAATCATTCTTCGAATCTATCTATTATTCTATGAATCACACGATGCAAGACAACATGATTACCTGTGTTAATCAAAACAAAAATAAAAAATATACACAGAAAATGATGTTACCAAGGCTGTACGTGTTAAAAATCCATAAACCGAAGTATGAATTTTTCTTGCCTTTCGTGCTCTGTAAGTTCGAAACTATTAATTTTAGAGCTTCGTGGCCACGGAGACTTTTGATCAGGATGATATAAATTACAACATATCAAAATTTCAGACAATTTGACCGGGATCCAATTTCCATAAGAAACGTGCGGGGGGTCCTTTGTTGTCTTTGGGATGGTTGCCCCAAGAATGATGTATATATTCAGAATCAGTATAAAAGGACATGGCACTATTTAAGTGTAATTTGGCCCCCTGTAAATCTTTCTGCAATTTTGATATGTTGTGGCTGATACCAAAAGAAGACTTTTTTATCATTGCGCCAAAGTTCTATGTCTACCGGGTCTACTCGAAAAGTGAGGTCAAAGTTTCAAAAACAGACATTATTGAATAATGATTTTTTCAAACTATTCCACGTATGTCGATGTTACAATTTATTGTTCTGGTAAATTAATGGCACAGCGATAACACTACATTTTACGACCTCCTGCATTATGTCTATCAGTAATAGATCAGTTTCGCACATTCTGTATCTAATCTATTATTAGAAACATTATGAACGTTTCTTAAAAATAAGTGGGCACTGTGCATTAGATAAAAATACATGACATATATAGATATATGTACCTATAACTCACTAAATGTGATTATTGGAAAATACATATCTGATAGTTAAGTATTTTTGTCTGGGTGTAATATCGGCTTACGTAGAATAGTTTAAAAAAATCATTATTGAATAATGTCCGTTTTTGAAACTTTGACCTCACTTTTCAAGCACACCCGGTAGACATAGAATTTTGGCGCAATGATAAAAAAGTCTTCTTTTGGTATCAGCTACAACATATCAAAATTGCAGAAAAATCTACAGAGGGCCAAATTAGACCTAAATAGTGCCATCCTTTCGTTAAAATGATGCCAGCGTGGCCAAAGAATGTTCGGTGAGGGAGTTCTTTAATTATACCTAAAATTTAATTTAGAAAATTCCATTTTTCCCATTTGGGAAAAACAAAGATTATTAATCGCTAATAATCCACTGACATAGAGTCACTACATCTAGTCGCCTTTGCAGTTCGCAAAATGCCGCCATATTGGGGCAAAGAAAGCATGAAATTATTTATTATTTTAAGTTAAGCTTTAATTGAATTAAATCCACTTTGGTTCAAAAAAGTCTTACTTATTCTGAAAGTTCAAACCTCGAATATATCAAATACATAAAATGTGGTTTTAATTTGTCCATTATTAAAGATCACGTTTCTCTGTCCGATGGCGGCGTTTTGCGGAATTGTGATCGACCAGCGCGGCCTAGGTGACTATATGTAGTGGCTTTACACTGACAAGTGTGCGAGCGCCATCTATTGGCATCTATTAGACAGTTTTATGCCTAGAAAAAGGTTACGTCATTACCGAAATACGTATTGGCAATTAGTCAAATACAATGTGTGGTTAGGAGACACCGTTATAATATATAGTATTGTGATAAACCACAATCCTTACAATCCATTATTATTGGCATGTACTTGGAATTATGTTTACTTTGAATTCGATACAGTATTACAGTTTTTGGTTGATTAATTATGTTTTTTTTATTGTTAAGTTTGTTTCAAAAAATGTTGTGCAAAACTCGATGCGAGAAGTCATCTTCGACACATTCGTGCAAATGAATCACTCTCTTCTTCGTCGCTTGTGCTTCGAAAAACGCGCGAATAAAGACTGCGTACTTCGTAAATAACTATAATGAGCTCTGTGATTCTATCGTAATACACGAGTATGTTTGTTTGTTTGTTTGTTTTTGGGCGAGGAATCAGGATGGCAGAGCATCCTTCGTACCTCATGGCACCGATTGCTATGATCATTTGGCCAACCCTACTAGAATTTAGTCGAGTCTGGGGGAATTCCACCCCCAGTAGGGATTTTTAACGTACCAAACATCGCATTGACACGGGACCTACAGTTTTACTTCCTAGCCGAAAAGAAGGCATGTTTTTAATTTTTCTCCGCTATGAAAAATTACCAGCTTGGCCGGGGATTGAACCTGCGATCTTTGGATTATGAAGCAAACATGCAAACCACTAATCCACCCAGACTGGTTATGAGTATGTAATAATTTGTTTATAATAAATAATTTATTTACAATTTTTTTAAGCCAAGTGCGTTTTTGAACCTGTCCCCGCAAAAGCTTACCCCGGCCCTGATTAGGAGAGTAACTCCAGCATACAGTTTCTTCAAGCTGTAGAACATTCAGAGATGATACATGATAAATAAGAACACAAGGGAATGTGGCTGCACGTGTCAAGAACACACTTTTACACTAATGCAGGAATGCTTTCGTAGTCATTCACCCTTTCTCAGTAACTCTACAGCTGGTTGCAAGTTACAAGGAATATCTTTATCTCAAGTATTGAATTCCATAATCATTTCCTACTATGAATGATGTAAGTGCCCAGTGGCACACAGCACAATACATTTATAATCCTTTGTCAGTTGTATGACAGTCTTTTTTCGAAGCCTTACCAACATCAAAAATGACTCTCATTATTACATCACATTTGAACACAATTTTGTTACAGTTATATGTATAGCTTCGGGTGCATTCATCAGATTAAGGTCTTAAATAGCACTCTCCAGCGCATCAAAAATTCATATTAACTGGTTGACTGGTGTATGCAGGATCTTTCCAGAATTCTAAGCGATATTTTTTATCAACTATCTTATTAGCTAAACGAAGAGAAGCTATAATAGCCCAAGCTCCATCCTTGAAGGGTGTTGTAATTATAATTTTATGTTCTATACAGTAGCAATAGTAGCAATAAGGAAGCAAAAAAGTTCCATCCCTTATCAACGACAGATTCAGCAAGTTAGATAAGAAATTATTTCCAAGATCTTTCATTAGATAGAAGCAAGTAAAAAGTGACAGGATATACTCAAATTCTGAACTGATAAAAGCAAAAAACTCCTATCAGTGTAGATCTTTATCAAAAGAAAAATGTAAGCAGTTTATTATACTAGCAATAGGCAAAATGGCTTTTCTGTTTCATTTGACTTGCCTAATCTGGCTGTTAGTACAAATATCAAGATTATAATGCATAATAAAATCGATCTTAAGATCTGCTGAGTGTGACAAGTTTGTTGATTCAGTTTACAATAAGATTATGTAGCTGTCAGATTAGTTATTCATTTGACAGATATTCCATTGAAATGGGTATATTAGAAAAAAAAACAATATATTTCATGATAAAAAGAAAATGCGTATAATAAAATTATAACATTATGTTATATGTTATTGGCCATGAGTGAATCAGTATATCATTTTTGTTTACAAGCCTTAATAATGTTTACTAGATCAAGCTTTCTTTCTTTCCGCATCCAACCAGAAAATGAGTTGTTTTTGATCTTAAATTAGGAGAAGCTGCACTGATAAAAGCTTTTACCGATCTCTATTGTAGGTTCTGATGTTTAATAAAACTTAAATAAAACTACTGCATTTCAGTGATCGATTTTGCATGGAATGACCCTATAATGATTAAAACTTGGCTCTTCGTTCAGCAATAGGATCTGGATCACTGAATCGAATCAGTACTAGATGACTATCACTAGTAAATAGTGAACATTAAATAACAAGGCTGTACTATAGTAAATTGATTTACCTAAGGTTAATATTAAGGTTTCACAACATTAATCTGCCAGTGCTATGATCAGCTACCAGTAAGTAATAATGATGTTAATTTCTTTCCGTTCTTTTTTTAAATACAAATAATTAATTTTAATTGAAATAATATTGTTCTGAATATTTCACTAAAAACTTTTATACTAGTAACATCATCTACTTATAAAGTACTAATCCGTTTTATACTTTAACTTAATAACTATAATGCTGACTAATTTTATTTTGCCAACCAGATGCTCTTTCTCCAATCTCTTTGTGTTTCCAATGATGCAAAACAGTATAATCTTAAATATAATGTATATGATTTTTCTTAAAGATTAAAAACTAAAAACAAAATATATTCTAGGTGGTACAACATTCGGGCTTGTTACATGTAAAACCTTCTTAGTGCCATTATACTCGTTTCTAATAATTCTAGCTCTTTATACTGTCATGTCAAGACGTTAAAAGACTGACAGTGCACTATAAAACATCTTGAGGGGCACAAAATTAATTAACATATAGAAATAAAATGAAATCTGAAATAATTGTATAATTAAATCATTTGTTTTTTATGTAAATTTAAACTCTAATAGATAACTTCCATTCTAGCAAGATTACTTAATATGTAATTGTATACTGTAAAATAAATTATAGAATAGCATTAATAAAGTAATACACACTTTTTCAGAGTTTGCTAGACTAATAATTTTTATTATACTTTGGGTGCTTTCATTTATTTAATCCTGAATTGATGGATTAGCATCACAGAAGGACAACATTTGTCAGAAAAGTTAATGTGTTGTTTTTGTCGGAAATGGTACTGGAATAGTGTTGTTTCCTATGGAAACAATAGATTTTCCAGTTATATCTGAAAAGAGAAGTTTGGTTCTTTCTAGAAACAACTTTGCCATGTCAATCTCAAGAAACATGTGATAAGTGTTGTTTTTCTCGGAAACTTCTCAACTGTTCGCCATTATTCTGCTGACATGTATTACCTTAATAATGTAATTTTGAGGTTAAATGATCATTGATCATATAGCAAAACCCACGACTTTGTCTGCATGAATACCATCATTTCATAAGTGGTGCAGAAGAGACTAAGCAAATTTCAGTGGTTGACATTTGCATGAATGTTATTAAGATGGCATGATCCAAGAAGACTATATACAGGAGACCATACTGCAGAAGTGAGGGAAACACAAAATCCCCCGTAGGCGGTCCCTCAGAAAGCCAGTGGCATAACCCCTCTATTTCAAATAGTAGCGACATCGTGGAGGAAACTAGGCACAAACTTTAATAAAGAAAAAATCACCACATGCATATTGTTTCGTCATTTTAACAAAATTTGTTTAAAAATTACAATTTCGTAGTTGTATATTACTTTAATATGATCGTTTTTACATAACATGAGTGTCCGTTATCAAATTCATGTTAAATTGTGAATATTTTTGTGCATGATGATTATTAAACCTAAGATTTAGTGTAAAACGAAATGTCGAATCTGGTAACTTCCAATGTCACCAACATAGTTTTGCTCCAGCGGCGAGGTCAATCGTTGTCGCTACTATTTGAAAATAAAGGGGCTATAGCCAGTGGCTAGCATTAGCAACATCTAGCGATGATTAGTGAAATGTCAGAAAGTTGATGTAAAAGATCCCTCAATCCAATTCTTAAGGTAAATTTAAATTCATTGCAAATAATTTAATAATTCATAATTTTATAATAATAGTTTAAATATTATTGCACTTGAAACTGATTTGTTTACTAAAATGTTTTGTTATAAAGTAATACAGTGTGTTTTTTGTCCTCGTAAGTTTGTACCCTTGCAAATGTAAGTAGAAATTTTGGTATCAATCGAAAGAAGAATTCATTTTACGTCAAAAAAATATTAAACTTTATGAAGAAAACCAAAATCGATTTAAAAAAAGACTTATAAGGCTTATTGATTTACTGCTTTTGGTAATAAGCTATTAAAAAAAGCTGGAAGCTGAACATGGATTGGTGTAGCGGTTAACGCTTCCTAATTAAAAATCACGAGTTCAAACCCCATCTTCGTTTACTTTTTTTTTTAATTGTATTGCTTACTAATTATTATTTTTAGAACTTTTATTACGATTATTAATTTTTTTTATTGTTAGATATTTTTGCTATGGGGGTTTACCGTTACTTTTTGTACAATTTTAACTACCTATCAGAAAAGCAAATGAAAAAAAGGGCATAAAACTAATAATCGTTGTAATAATGTTCTAAAAATAATAATTAGTAAGCAATACAATTAAAAAAAAAGTAAATGATGATGGGGTTTGAACTCGGGCTTTTTGATTAGGAATCTGAAGCGTTAACCGCTACACCAATCGGCGTTCAGCTTCCAGCTTTTTTTAATAACTTATTATCAAAAGCAATAAATCAATAAGCTTTTTAAGTCTTTTTCTAAATCGATTTTGATTTTCTTCATAAAGTTAAATATTTCTTTGACGTAAAATGAATTCTTCTTTCGATTGATACCAAAATTTCTACTTACATTTGCAAGGGTACAAACTTATGAGGAAAATGGTAAAATTCCATTGGTTTTCCTATATTATCGTTTACAAAAAACACACTGTATTATTTTATAACAAAACATTTTAGTAAACAAAATAGTTTTGAGTGCAATAATATTTAAACTATTATTACAAAATTATGAATTATTAAACTGTTTGCAATGAATTTGAATTTACCTAAAGAATTGGTTTGAGGGATCTTTTACATCAACTTTCTGACATTTCACTAATCGTCGCTAATGCTAGCCACTGGCTTTCTGAGGGAACGCCTACGGCGGATTTTGTGTAAAGAATTCTTACCCCCTCCACTGGAGTTTGGTCTCCTGTTTATAGTCTTCTTGGCATGATCTTAAAATAAAATGATTATCTATTTTTGACTATCATACATACAGTGTTTCACTTCACAGCTTGACACCCTGTGTTTTTGTTATTCATAATCCAATCAATTTCAAATTTTTTCATGTATAGAACCCCTTAAAATAAATTTGTAGATAATTAAAAACCCCATTTATTATTATGAAATAAATAAAGATTATTAAAAGTTTCACAGTTTGACAATATTGTTTCGACAGCTATGCTGTCATTATCAACGGTAATATAATTATAAACAAACACGTCGCTAAGGTAGATACAAAATAGGTAACTAGATAAAATAATAATAATAATCATAATTAAATATCTAATACTTCCAGTAACGGAGAATTACTGAGCTCAAGTTGTTCATTCATTAAAGGTACCCTGAGTTTGTGTTTGTATATCTCAAAGGCTTCTAAAATAAAACTGTGAAACTTTTAATAATCTTTATTTATTTCATGATTATGGAGTTCCACAAAATAAGGCTGGAAACAATAAACAAGACCATTTATTATTAACCACCAGCTTACTACGATCGAAGATAAATGCAAAAAATCTAACATATTAGGTCTTATTTAATTGGAAAAGTCGTCGCAGAGATTTGTTTTGGGCCACCTGAAAACTCCAAAACCAAATTTTGGTTAAATCCCAAAAAAAACTAATTAATTTTAATTCAATTCTAACAATTTATTTAAAATAATTATTTTTAAGATTTTTTAACTAAAACTTGGATTTATGGTTTTCAGATGGCTCAGAACAAATTTGTGTAACGACTTTTACCATTAATCAAGGTCTACTATGCTTTTTCGATTTTTTGCATTTACTTTTGATCATAGTATGATGGTGGTTTCTAATAAACAGAATTTTTAATTACACACAAATTTCTTTGATCGATTATAAATAACAAAGGTACAGTACAGGGGCATCAAGCTGAAATAAATATTTTAATACGATTCTAATAATGTATTAAAATAATTATTATGGAAGATTTTTTAATCAAAATTTGGTTTTGGGGTTTTCAATTGGTCCAGAAGAGAATTTCGTAACTTTTACAATTGTGATTAAACGGTTTGTAATAAATGGGGCTTTTAATTACACACAAATCATTTAAGGGGTTTTTTACCTGATACAAATTTGGAATTGATTTGTTTATAAATAAAGTGTAGGGCTATAGAGCTGACATTTCAAATAATTATCAGTCAAGATTTTTTAACCACAATTTAGTTTTAGGGTTTTCAAATGGCCCAGAACAAATTTCCGTAATGACTTTTTAAATAAGACCTAATATGTTTTTTCAATTTTTTGCATTTATCTTTGATCGTAGGAGGCTGGTGGTTTATAATAAATGGGGTTTTCAATTTCCCATAAATTTATTATAAGAGGTTCTATACCTGATAAAAATTTGAAATTGATTCCATTATAAATAACAAAAATACAGGGGTGTCAAGCTGTGAAGTGAAAAAGCTGAAAAGTAAAGAATAGATTAAAAATAAAAATATTTAAAGGAATTTTACTTTATAGTAAGCTATTTTTTGTACGACCATGCTATTTCGGATTGTTTACCATACTTGGTTTTAGAACAGTAGGTTATATTTACTGGTTGCTAAGCAAAAACGTGTCGGTAAGTAATTACTTACCGTTCAGTTCTGTCAAAAACAGAACGGTAAGTAAATTATATGTAATTTATAAAATAAATGCATGATCTTTAGATGTCTCTTTCGCGAGAAATCATTTATTTTCTAAATAATTGGACTATTTAAAAAAATGTATGTTGTTTATTTAAATTTGCTCAGACGTATTCAATATCCCAAATATATTCGTTTTCAGATTCATTCTCACGAGTTTGACAAATATCGTGACATTCAAAAATAATAGTAATTACAAACGTATCCATGGTAACGACAAAACCTACTTAATGTTTGGTGGATATACAGGGCAAAAATAAATTATCTTAAATCTATTTTTTTCGGGGATATTTCCTTAGTTAATACCTTTGTATTCATAATGGTCGTACAAAAAATAGTATAAGCATCTCAAACAGTAAGGAGTTTACCGATCTCCTCCAATATTGGCGACTTCGCTTTGCTCAGTCGCCAAACATTGTCGTCGATCGGTAAACTGTCCTTACTGTTCTTGATACTTAACATACTATATCATCTACTGCTCCATACCAAATGTCAAGGAGTAATCAGACTTCTTCTAATTTTAGGACTTTTTTGCTACTAGTGAAAACCAAATCAAAACCGGTTCAGTAATTTTCATGTAATTCGAAAACAAGTAAAAAGACAGACAGAAAAAAACCCAAAAACCGTTAGTATGTTATCAACCCATCATAGTCTATTGCACTCAGAAGTTCAGGAATATTTAACTTTTATAATTGAAGAGAGTAATTAAATAACAGTCTTAAGTGCCAAAATGTAAAAAAATTAGTTGCGTTGCAGAACATATTCTACAGGCCTTGCCAGTCAACCTATATATTATTTTTTGTACGACCATGCTATTTCGGATTGTTTACCATACTTGGTTTTAGAACAGTAGGTTATATTTACTGGTTGCTAAGCAAGAACGCGTCGGTAAGTAATTACTTACCGTTCTGTTTTTGACAGAACTGAACGGTAAGTAAATTATATGTAATTTATAAAATAAATGCATGATCTTTAGATGTTTCTTTCGCGGTTGCGAAAAAAATCATTATTTTCTAAATAATTGGACTATTAAAAAAATGTTTTTTATTTAAATTTGCTCAGACCTCTTCAATATCCGAATTATATTCGTTTTCAGATTCATTCCTTCTTACAAATTTGACAAATATCATAACATTCAAAAATAATAGTAATTACAAACGTATCCATGGCAACGACAAAAATATCGCGACATTCAAAAATAATAGTAATTACAAACGTATCCATGGTAACGACAAAACCTACTTAATGTTTGGTGGATATACAGGGCAAAAATAAATTATTTTAATTCTATTTTTTACCATCTTCGGGATATTTCCTTAGTTAATACCTTTGTATTCATAGCGATCGTACAAAAAATAGTATAAGCATCTCAAACAATAAGTTTACCGATCTCCTCCAATATTGGCGACTTCGCTTCGCTCAGTTGCCAAACATTGTCGTCGATCGGTAAACTGTCCTTACTGTTCTTGATACTTAATATACTATAAACTGCCTTAAACTTAGTAATAAAATGTCACAAAAAATATAAATATTGTATTTCAGTTTAAAAATACATGAATTCTATAACTTTGCACACAAATATCTCGATTTTTTAGCACTTAGACTATTATTTAATTCCACTCTTCAATTAGTTTTATATATACAGACTGTAAGTCTGCTACTGGTATATACGAAATACGAGCAACTATTCTTTTGTTTGCTATTTGAGCCTGTTTATTTCAAATTAGTGTTGTATATGTGTTAATAGTGTTAATGAACCTACGCTATTCGAAGTCCATAGGATTTCTGTTTGTGACATAAGTAGGACTTTCGATATTTAATTAATGCCTACAATTAATTAAATTATGGAACTAATTAAATTCTACAATTAATTAAATTCTGTAATTAATTTTATATTTAATTAATTAAAGTAATAATTTATGTACTTGTAAATTAGTAACTTTTGATATTTTTATTGTTTTAAAGTATGTTACAGTGTACAATATGTAAATACATATATAGTTAATTATAGTTTTTGCAGCCGTTGTCCTACTGAGCCATTTTGCAGTCACTTCTTCAATTGATTTGACTGACAATATCAGGAAGTGCTGAAGCTCAAAACATTAAGGCATAATAAAAAAAATTAATAAATTCTTTATTATTTACCAAATTGAAAACAGTAGGCACATATAGCTTGACCAACTTTCACTTTCAACGGTCCAGCGCAAAATAAAAACTATTCGCCAAACCTTGTGAAAGTCGACCCTTCATACCTACCTCCTCTTCTATTTCAAACTGAGCAGGCTACAAAGTGAGATAGAGAATAGACTTAACATAGTGTAACGTTCTTTCCAAAAATAATAATACAAGTGCTGTTTAAATCGTCTATTCACAAACAAATATTTATTTCTATACACTAATTAATACACTATAAATTAACGCTATGATTATAAACCATTAAAAACTATTATTTACAGACTATGAATTTCTAATACAACATTTATATTCACTATTTATTTTGTAATACACAGTTAATGACTTGCTGTTGACTGCCCCTTTTTATCCGCAAAGTCGCTTTTATACCACCATACAAATCTTCTAGAAATCGCTCGAACATACCGGTATATTGCTAGAATACACTAGAAGGTTGAGTGCATTGCGCTGCCGCTCCGGAATGTTCCACGACCCATTGACGGCCGGACCAGACGATGCGTTGCACTCGTTACACTGCCCCCCTCTTCAAGTCTGTTCTGTCCCAGAACAGGTTTTATGCTCTGGTTCCTGTAAAATGGGTCATGACGATATCGACAGTCTTCACCTCGACTACACGTTCCATTACGGTAGAAATAACAGTCTACACTCTTCGTTGGCCTTAATGCGGGCTGTGGGTCAAAACTGCAGACGAAGATCTTAAAGACAACTTCCAGCATGTTTCTAACGATTCTCCAATCCAACTGGTCCCGCCCACAGCCGAGTTTGGGAACTGCCAATTTGTTAATTCCCCTGGTAAGCAACTCGATTCTCAAATTCCATAGTGCCCTCCACAAGTCGGCGTAACTCGGTTTCTGGTAGTAAAACTGCTTGGTTACCAAGTAGTAAATGGATCGGTCATGATCAGGCAAGCGTAAGGATTTACCAACAGAGGGATTTTGTTCTCGAAGTTCATTCAGCCGTCCAAATTTATTTCTAAACACTACTGCGATCCCCCTGGACATACGGAGATCCGCGGAGACACAGTGGGCAATGGAATAATTACCAGGGACCCGGAAGAGATCTTGTTGCATCTCAGTCGTGACTCCGAATCGCGCTTTTCTAGTTCCAGAGAACGCAGCCATAAATTCTCTAAAGGTTGGTTGATCATCTTCAGGCCTTACGGTATTGATAGTCACCTCAGCCTCATCTTTCCGATCCGGGACTGCGTCATTATTTCCCTCATAGTGCGCCAGACGATTGGAGTGTACCACCTTTGGTTTCCCCCTTGGCAACTTCTGGATGCGATAAATCAAGTCATTTATTCGTTTCTTCACCTGGTATGGACCCTCCCAATTTCGCTGTAACTTTGGAGAATAGCCACGACGCCTTTGCGGGTTGTATAACCAGACAAGCTCTCCAGGTTGAAACCCTCCTTGGGCTCTCACATCGTACGTAGCCTTCATCCGGTCACTCGCGATTCGACTATTATTTCGGGTTCGGTCGTGAATATCCTCCAACTTCTTCTTTAAGTTGATGACATAATCATTCCCGGCTACCTCCTGCTCTATAGGTGGAGACCCAAATTCCAGATCACACGGTAACCGTAACTCGCGTCCAAACATCACAGACGCTGGTGACTGACCGGTTGTTTCGTGGACCGATGCACGATAAGCCATCAGGAACAGATGCAGGTATTGGTCCCAGTCTCGTTGATGATCGGAGACGACCTTGGCCAAATATTTGCCCATTGTTCGATTCATGCGTTCTACCATTCCATCGGACTGCGGATGTAACGGTGTGGTCCGAGTCTTGCGAATGCCCAACAATCGACAGACTTCTCCAAAGAGTACAGACTCGAAATTGCGGCCTTGATCCGAATGCAGCTCCATGGGCACTCCGAAGCGACTGAAAAACTCTTTGACTAGTACGTCAGCAACAGTCGCAGCTTCCTGGTTTGGTAGGGCATATGCTTCTGGCCATTTGGTAAAATAGTCCATTGCCACTAATATATATTTATTCCCATCGTCGGTTTCGGGAAATGGTCCGGCAATATCTATGGCTATTCTTTCCAGAGGACTACCCACATTGTACTGCCTCATAGGTGCTCTTCGTTTCCCCAAGGGTCCGTTACCAGTGGCACATAGTTCACATTTCCGGCACCACTCCTTCACGTCTTCTTTACAGTTGACCCAATAAAAACGCTCCCTAACTTTCTCCAAAGTCTTTTTCACACCGAAGTGTCCTCCTGAGGCACCGTCATGGAGATGTCGCAATACTGTAGCCACTCGGCTTCTTGGAACCACGAACTGAGACCTAATGGTGGTGCATCTTCACTCTCCAGTACTCGCTTCAGGAGATCGTCTTCCACCTTCAAGGACTCCCATTGGGCCCAATATGCTTTGAGCGTTCTGTTGAAAGGGCTGACGGCCTCCCAGGCAGGCCTTTCTCCCACGCGCTTCCATTCCAGTACCATTTTTAGTTCGGGATCAGCCTCCTGCTGTCGTTGCAATTCTTCCGGCAACCAATTGTCGTTGACGATGGTAGTCCTTAATACTTGGCAAACCCTCTCCTCCAAACGAGAGCAATGACGGCAATCCGTTGGACAGGGTCTTCTTGAAAGAGCATCGGCATTTCGATGACTAGTGCCCGCTCGATGTTCGGTGTCAAAGTCGTATCCTTGTAATCGTTCGATCCACCTTGCGACCTGGCCTTCAGGATTACGGAATTGTAGAAGCCATTTCAACGCTGCATGGCCCGTCCTCAATAAAAACTTCCGTCCGTACAAGTATTTGTAGAAGTGCTCAACGGACTTCACGACGGCCAATAGTTCTTTTCTGGTCACACAATAATTCCTTTCGGCTTTAGACAAAACCTTACTAAAATAGCCGATGACCTTTTCTTGTCCATCCTGTATCTGAGAAAGTACACCCCCAATGGCCAGATTACTTGCATCTGTGTCAAGTATGAATTTCCCTTCTGTCCGTGGATAGCTCAATATTGGTGCGGTTGTCAGGGCACGCTTCAGCTGTTGGAAAGCTGTTTCACACTCTCCGCTCCAAACATACTCGCGTCCATCTTCAGTTAGCCTTGTCAGAGGCTTCGCTATATTGGCAAACCCAGGAACGAAACGCCTATAGTAGGTACATAACCCAAGAAAACTACGAACTTGGTGTTTATCTTTCGGTGTTGGCCACTCTTGAACTGCACGAATCTTATCGGGGTCGGCTGCCACTCCATTTTGTGATACGACGTGCCCGAGATATTTCACTTCCTTTCTGAATATGTGGCACTTTTTCGGACTCAGTTTCAGATTGGCTCCACGTAGTCTTCGGAACACTTCCTCTAAATTTTTCAAATGTTCGTTGAATGATTTTCCGACTACAATCACATCATCTAGGTATACCAGGCAGGTCTTCCACGACAACCCTCTCAGGATGGTCTCCATTAGACGCTCAAAGGTGGCCGGAGCGTTACATAGACCAAAAGGCATAACTGTAAACTGCCATAGTCCGGAACCAATAGTAAACGCGGTCTTCTCCCGGTCTTCAGGTTCCATTTCAACTTGCCAATAACCGCTCTTCAAGTCCAAAGTCGAAAACCATCGTGAACCAGACAGGGTATCTAACGTGTCGTCGATGCGTGGTAAGGGATAGCTGTCTTTCTTGGTCACGTTATTGAGCTGCCGATAGTCCACACAAAATCTCGTTGACCCATCCTTCTTACTGACCAGGACCACCGGTGATGCCCATGGACTGCTGGATGGCTCGATGACCCCTTGTTCTTCCATATCAGTAATAATCTTTTCGGCTTCTGCTCGCCTTGCTAGAGGTAGACGCCTCGGCTGCTGACGGACAGGCATAGAGTTGCCTGTATTGATTTTATGTTTTACTATATTTGTTCGTCCCTTCTGGCTATCGTCAAGAGCGAAGATATCTTGGTATCGGTGAACCAAACCCTGTACCTCTTTCACTTCCGTTCTGTTAAGGTCTTCGCACGAACTAGTAACCATACCCACTAATTTTCCACCATGGTCTTTGGGCACTGGTTTTGGAACATCAGCCATACACCTGGCTACTCGAAATACTGGCACACACTGTCCCACAAGGGTACTCTTCTTCAATGTCACCGGATCCACATTAACGTTCATAATTCTCACCGGTACTCTCTTTCCAACCTTGATCAGCGCTTTTCCCACCAGTATGCCACTATGGATCTTCTTATCACAAACAGGCTCCATCATTCGCACACATCCTACCCGAAGATCTCCATCCAAACCCGCCTCGACAACCATCTCGCTTTGACCCGGCAATATCACATCTTCAGTCAGCAAAACCTTTACAACCGGATCCTCTCGTGGGTGCAACGGAAGTTCTTCGTTACCGACCTTCAAAACACCCTCTTTCAAATCCAACGTAAAACCAAATTTTCTCAGGAGGTCCATTCCCAAGATGAAGTCATCAGTGATATCGGCTACCAGCACCTCATGATCACGTTCTTCACTTCCAATGCCAATCTTCATCTTCACCACTCCGCGTGTTGGTATCACTTCACCCATTGCTGTACGGAGTTGAGTAGTTGTGGGTAGCAACTTAATACTTGATCGTAGAACATCAGGGCGTACGATGGATTTTGTCGCCCCCGTATCAATAAGTAGTGGAACAGTTCGATTAGCAATTTTCCCATCTACGAACAAACTGCTGGTACTATTCTTTGATGTTACGGCATGGATGGTGATCTCCGGGGCATCTTCACTCAAGGTCAACGTTCGCCCCCTCTCGTCGACCTTCTTTAGTTTTCCGACGGCTGAGTTTGTTTTGGTTTAGGGCAACGGCGTCGTATGTGCCCTTGTTCGCCGCAATTCCAACAACGGGGCCCTCGAACTTCTTGAAGATTCTTCTTACGGCTCTCTTCCTTCTGAAGAACTCTCATTAACAACTCTTCTAGGCGATCTTTGGAATCTTCCTCTTCTTCTGCAACAGTTCGAACTCGCCCGTGGCCTCGGGACGCTTGTTTTGCGGCTTCAAATTCTAACGCGTGAGCAAGCGCATCATCAGTTGTTCTTGGTCGCGCCAGCCTTAATGACTGCTGTGTCTCCCCATCTCTTAGTCCATCAATGAAGGTCTGCACAGCGAGTTGTCCCAGAAATGAATCGGGTGCCGTAGGGTACGCCAATCGGACAAGCCGCGCTACATCGGCTTCAAACTCCTGCAGGCTTTCTCCATTCTTCTGGACACGATTCTTTACTTGCACGTGATAAACCTGTTGTAGATGCGCGTCTCCATATCTCATCTCCAATCTAGAAACTAACAACTGGTAATCATTTTCCTGCCCTGCTGGGATTGTTTGCAGGACGTTCAACGCGTCTCCACGCAAAGCCACAGTTAAAGAA
Source organism: Agrypnus murinus (assembly GCA_929113105.1). Taxonomy (NCBI): domain Eukaryota; kingdom Metazoa; phylum Arthropoda; class Insecta; order Coleoptera; family Elateridae; genus Agrypnus; species Agrypnus murinus. Next base: position 155,255,339 of record OV816025.1, read on the forward strand.
ACGGCCTTTTCCTTGCGTGTCCATTCGTTGGCCCCAGCGGCCGCCTCAAATTGTTTGTAGTAGGTGGACCAAGGTATCTTTCCATCGAACGTGGGTGGTTTTACTTTTATCCCTACGGTAGGAACCTTCTCTTCTTTAAATTGTTTCTTTCCTTCATTAAACGGCCACTCAGACGTTGAGGGAAACCGTAGTTGATTCATTCTATCTTCCAACATTTCGTCGTCTTTCTTAGCTGTTGGTGGTAATTGCATTTGGGCTATTTTCTCTTCTACCATTTTTATTACCCTATCTTGTTCCGCCAATCTGCCTTCCAATAGCCCTAGCGCGCTGGCATTCTCCAAAAATTCTTCGAAAACTTTTTCTTCTAACACTTTGACATTGTCCAGCAATTCTTCTTTAAGCCTTCTAGAACTTTCTTCGGACTTTTCTAGTAATTCTTCCTTAAGCAATCTTGTGTTTTCTAGTAAATCTTCTTTAAGCCTTCTAGAATTTTCAAAAACTTTTTGTTCCATCTTTCTAGCATTCTCTTCGGACTTTTCCAGTAGTTCTTCTTTTAGCATTCTAACATTTTCTTCTGACTTTTCCAGTAATTCCTCTTTTAACATTCTAGAATTCTCTTCAGACTTTCTAAAATTCTCTTCGGCTTTTCTAGAACTTTCTTCCATTTTACTTAACAACAAACTAGTATCAATTGCGGGTCCAGGTATTTCGAAGCGGTAATTTTCAGGATCTTCCTTCTGTTCTAAAAGCCATTCTCTTAGCCGATTTATCAAAACTTCTTTCTTTCCATTACTATCCAAGTCCCTCTCGTCCAATTCCCGTTTTAAATCTATTACTAAGAGATCTTTCAATAGTTTCATCACCATTTTAATCGTTTGTTGAAATTAATTTTAACGCTAAAAATTTATTCTCACAGCACTTTATTTAATTATTACGCGATTTTATTTATTTTAGAACACCACACCTGACATCACTGTAACGTTCTTTCCAAAAATAATAATACAAGTGCTGTTTAAATCGTCTATTCACAAACAAATATTTATTTCTATACACTAATTAATACACTATAAATTAACGCTATGATTATAAACCATTAAAAACTATTATTTACAGACTATGAATTTCTAATACAACATTTATATTCACTATTTATTTTGTAATACACAGTTAATGACTTGCTGTTGACTGCCCCTTTTTATCCGCAAAGTCGCTTTTATACCACCATACAAATCTTCTAGAAATCGCTCGAACATACCGGTATATTGCTAGAATACACTAGAAGGTTGAGTGCATTGCGCTGCCGCTCCGGAATGTTCCACGACCCATTGACGGCCGGACCAGACGATGCGTTGCACTCGTTACAATAGTGATTTGGAAATTCCCAAAAACCATTGGAGAAACTTATTAAAACTAACTTATTGGAGAAAGTTTGTAAACCGTTACCTATTGTATGGGATAACTTGCATTCTTATTTACACTCACAAGGATAAATTTAAATAATTTTAATACCTACGTATTCCACAACACTAGTCAAAACTCAAAATCAAGAAACAGAACATGCATGTGTTTGCAAAACTTTGAATACCTACCTACCTACTATAACAGATGCAGAACTTCGGTTACTTAAAACATATAAAAATTATATAATTTTTCATAATTCTACATAATTGAATCCAAAAAGAATTTTATTAACAAAATATATGTTTTTGTAATTTTTCATTTAATCTTTTTACTTTAAACAAAAAACTTTGTTAATTCAGTTAATTTTTATCAGCTACGAAATTAACACAATTTTACCACTTACTATGTATTTTATGCGAATAAATATTGATTTAGAATCATTTGTTATTATAAATATTAAAATTGTTGAGTAAAAACAACCTATAACGTTCATTAACAGACTACATTGAAAGTCTATCAATCCTATAGACGTCCTTTTTTGGTTCAATAACAAATGTACATTTAAATTCTAGGTAGAATATCCTATGGATATCCTTTTTTGGTTCAATAACAGACGTACATTTAACATTCTGGTCTGACATCCTATGGACGTACTTTTTTGATCCGTTTTATCTCCACAGACATTTGGTTACAAAATGGACCAAAAAAGGATGTCTCTAGGACATTATCTGCTATCTGTGTTGACATATATGATTATAACTATATGGTATGACTATCTAAACATAAACTTGCAAATTCTACTTAAAGAACACTGCGAAAAGTAATATGTTGTTGTTCCCTTTGAGTAAAATTAAGTGCATATGCCAATGTGTGGAAAATAAAGTTAAGAAATTGCAGGTACATAAGTTACAGTTGGGTTTAAGAATTGGCATACTGAGTTCATCTTAGTGCGGTACAAGTATCTATTTAGTGAAAAATCTTGAAAATTGTGCTTATTTTAGTTTATTTTATACACTTTTTATCTACATACGTACTGTTATTAATTTAACAAGCTGAGCTGTAGAAGATTAGTTATAATTCATATTCTTATTTCAGATTTGAATATCTTTGAATTATTTAATACAATTTGTAACATGATAAGAATGATTATATAGCATTGATCATATATTAGCAGAATGTGTACTTCTACTTCCATGCATGCTACTTTTACTTGAAAGACTTGCTCTACTTCCATGCAAGCTTGATTTACTTCCAATGCTCTCTGCTTGTTGAGGCACTGTCTTCTTTTTTCCTTTGAAAAACTTTTCATACTTCTGTTGTATCCCCTTCTTTTTCCCTGTGGCAGGCTTTCCTTGCTGGCCTTTTCTGCCTTTTGGATAACAGCATGCACTAATATTGAAAATGAAGTTTATAATTATATTATTATAATTAAGACATTGGTCAGATCAAGAATTTAGAGAGCAATTTAACCAGAACTAAAACTTGTTTATTGTATTATTAATAATGGACATTTCCCATATTTTTAGATTTTTATATTACAAGAAACTACAGTAGATGGCCATATTACTTGCAACATTTGCCTTTTTTCCTTTTCCACTGTTCCGGTTAATTAACCTTAACTCTTTACCTACTTACTCAGAAGGCATGGCCTACTATTTCTATTTTATTCTCTCCTTTTTATTGTATCTTCATTATGTACAACATTTGTTTCCACCTTTGTGTTGTTTTTATACAAATATCCTCTTAAGCGTTTTATGTAATTTTTTCTGAAGAAGCCACATACAATTGCATTTAAAATGTTTAATTTCTCTATTGTTTTCAATATAACACAGTTCAGACGTGGAAGTCATTCTTTGTTCATTGACTCAGAATATGAGGGTTTTCATGCTTGCTTTCTTGTATTGTTTTGTATTTGATATCCTAGTGTGGTATTAAAATAGAAACTCTTTGGTTACTGTAATTCTTTGTTACTAATTGGTAAAATAATATAGGTTTGCATGGTGTAGCAAGTAATACGGCCACCTACTGTATTAAGGGACTCTACATTCGTTACTTCTCAAGTTGATATTCTGCATTTGAAAAAATGTATTAAGAAAAATTCAATCCTCTTAAGATAATCGCAGTTTTATTCTTTTTAATTTAACAACTTAAAATATGGAATGTTAATATTGTAGTAAAGCTATACTTACTAAATTATTCTATAAATAGCTAAAGGAAATTAATAGACTTATAGTTTTCTATTATGTAACTACTTATTGTTAACAATTTATTCGATATATATATTTTTGTTAGATATTTTTTCTCTAGTATTTTTATCTATTTATTGTATTTATCTTAGTGGCGTGTGTGTTTATATTTAAATTACATGTTTATTTTTTTTAAATAGATTGTTTTAAAGAAATTTTGTAAGCAAGAATTTAAAGCAGTAATTTATATATTCTGCTGCACATTGAATTTTATATATTTATGAATTTCTTTTAAGTTGCGTATCATGTAATTAGGTGCCTCGATTTATATTAAGTTTTTATCTTCATTATTCAGCCAGAAAGCTTTTCCATTTTTAAGTGACATTTTGTTCACAAGTTCTTATTAAATTGCTCTTGTATTCTTAGACATTGATTGCATTCAGGAGACGTGAGCAGAAAGCGCTCTGTTGAGTACCTATTCTGCAAGCAGTTGTAATTTGTAGATATTAGCATAAACTGCATGTCAATTTATTGATATAACCTTAAACTTTGGTGAGTCTTTGACATTAAAATACATAATTTAATTTTTTTAAATGAATTTCATGTGTTGATAATATCCTTGATTTTATACAACTTATCTTTAACGTTTTGACTACAGAATAGCAGCAACTCCGTTTTGATTGCTTACCGCAGGTAGTCTGAAGAAAGAATGCTACCAATAACGGCAAACAAAATGTAACGTTTTCATAACTGCTACGTCCAATGAATGCAACCATTAACTTCCTTTAATGTAACAGCTACACTAATGAAAATAATTAGATTTTTAAATTTGTAATGGTACCATATGATAATATTATGTTTTGCAGTATATCTATAATACTAATAACTATCTAAACTTTTTTCATTATTAGGAAAATAATGGCCAGGAAAATAATTCACCAAAACCAAAAATGTAAGTATTTTAATGCTTGCAATTTATGAAAGTTTGTAGATAGCAGTAGTAGTAGTAATACAGTGTACATATACCAAAGTTTTGTCAAAAAATTCCAATCAGAATAAACCATTAATTTTTGTGTAACCAATTGATCCTTTCAGAAAATACTTTAATTCTAATTTACAGTTTCAGTTTGTAATTTTCTTCTTTTTTGAAAACATTTTATCAAAATTTTATGTTATGCGAAATAATAAATACTGATAAATATTGCCCATTTGATAAATGATTTAACTTAAAACCATTTTGAACATGACATTTTCATTTTGAATCTTGCTTTCTTTGATCAAGTCATGAGGTCGCATAAGTTAGATGTGCTTAGAGTTCTTAACTAATAAAATTTTTGGAAATGAAATAGTAGTTCAAACAATAAAATATCAATTGAAATAGCTTTAATAACCAATATTTAATGTGTATAAACAAATGTATATCATTATTAAATTCAAAATTCAATACTATATTCAAATTCAAAATAAAAAATGTTAGCGTTTACTGTCTCCAGCCTTACTTCGTGGAACTCCATAATCATAAAATAGAATATAAGTACAAAGATTAGTTACAGTTTCACAAGTTTTATTAGTATCTTAACCTGACAATATTGTTTCGACATTAAATGTCATTATCAAAGCTAGATAAGATTGATAAACAAACACTTTGCTAAGGATAAATACATACAGAAAATAGGTAACTCCAATGAAACGATCACAGTTTGATAAAGAAATTTCAATCATCAAACAATTAGCACATGCAAACGATTATAACCATAACATGATTAACACTGTAATTCAAAAAAAGATTATAGGTTAGCTATCAAAAGAGTATTTCCAATTGGCACTCAAATACCAGTCACAAACTACATATCAATACCATACTTTGGCAAGATATCAGAACAAATTGCAACTATAATACGAAAAACCACCAGTTACAAAATAACCTATAAAACTAACACCAACACTTTTTCATTTTTATTCAATGCTAAAGACAAAACACAAGATATCATGAAATCTGGCATTTACCGTTTGAATTGTTCTTTTTGTAACTCGGTTTATATTGGACAAACACTTAGAAATTTCGACATAAGATACAAAGAACACGTACGCTCTTATAGACTTAAACATCCAGAAAAATCGAATTATGCCAAACACATTTTGGAACAGAACCACCCAATGATACCTCAAAACAACATTAAATTCTTACATATTTTCTGTATGTATTTATCCTTAGCAACGTGTTTGTTTATCAATCTTATCTACCTTTGATAATGACATTTAATGTCGAAACAATATTGTCATTATATGTCATATTGTCAATCTGTAACTAATCTTTGTATTTATATTCTATTTTATAAAAAAAGTTGATAGTCATTTGTCAGCAAGCACTGTATATCTTCTTCATTGTTCACATGATTGTGTGAATGGCCGCATTCAACAGACTTACCGCTGATAAATTAATTGGTGCTGCTCATCGGTAGATTTTAACTGAGTTATAACAAATTGGTTACCAGTTGATATATTTAAATTTACTTGTTAAGACCATAGGACGCTACCACGCTTCAAACGAATTTATCTTAACGTAATTCTTATTCTATTTCTCAGGAAACTTCTGTCATAAAGAATCAATTTCTCTTTGTTTATCCTACCGGGCATTACCTAATCGAACAGAGAAGGGCACTCGACTTCTACCGGCACCCGATATCGTCCGAACTCATCCGAAGCTCGCACGCGGGCCACGAAATACATCGAAAAGCATAAATCAGTTGCCCAGCTATTTTTATACGAGAAATTAGCGACGTTAGTATGTGTATCTTACATGGGCGATTTTAATTCTTTAGGACACGTCAAATGTACGTTTAGAATCCGACACTATAGGACAAAGATAGTGCATTAGCCTAATAACTGAGGAGAACTGAGATGGGAAATTCAGCTTTTTACTTTAATTTCATTATTGTTACTTAATTAAACAAAATTTTCATAAAATAGAAATTTGTGCAGTTACCTATATGTTTATAGATTAGAGGGAAGTACTTGATGCGGTTTAATTAAATGTAGTTAGTTTAGAAACTAAATTTTTTAATACATATAGTAACGAAGTTTTGTTTTTAATGCCATTTGTTTACACAAATATTACAAATTTATTCAGTTTAACATGTTTCCTCTATTCTATAACTTTTTAACTATCCAATTGATTTTGTTTTTTTTATAATAAACATTTTCTTTTTGCTACATTTACAAATTTATAAAAATACAAATGATTCAGTCTATTTCCTTCTGATGTTTCGTATATGCACGTTAGTAGAAGTAGTCGCGACGATGTACACGCCATGTAATGATCACTTAATGTGGGATAAGCGTGTCCTATCGCCTTAAATATAGAGTGGCATAACCTAATTCGATATTTGTAATAATAATAATGGAGCAGCTAATATTAATTAAAAATCTAATTTAAATCTAAATTGTAAATATCAACACAGTTTTTTGGAACAGATCGTAAAAATATCTATTAAGCAAACAAAATAAATAACAAGAGGCGCTGTGTTGTAGTCTTACTTTAATTGTACCGGTACGGTATGTAAACAAACCGTATTTAAAATGTCGTGAGCAACACAACTACCGGTGACCCAGACCGGTAAGTCACTGTTTTCAATTAGGGAATTTTTTCTCACCGGATAAGTGACTGGTAAGTCTGCTGAATACACCCAATCACACATATTTCAATGAACTCATCTGCTATATTAGAGTATATGTCTTTTTGGACTCTAGAAATTATCACACTTTATGTAGTTTCCTGACTGCATAATTTGGCAAGTTTGTAATTGAAACTGCCTTTATTTTGTATCTAACCAAATAAAAGATGAAATTTTGATAATTTTAAGATTACTACATGACTAACAATAGTAGGAGGGCATTAAACATAGTCATAATAACAAACTTTTGCTAATCATACCCTTGGTAAGTTTGCTTCAACAGACATCACCATTGTTACTTGTGTTAGTTATGGAATAGTGCTGTAGTCGTTGAGGCTATTTGACATTCAGTGCACTCATACCCTTGTCAACTGAAGATTTACAAACTTTCTAGCTGTATCAAGTAACTTATATGATTACAGAGTAAGGAAATTATCACTAGCGAACGGAAAAATTCGATTCTTTTCTTATTTTATCATTTGTGAACGAATTTTATATTTAAAAATTTATGATTCATTCTTTCAAGAATAAATTTTAATGAAGGCAGTTTTATTAGTTCGCGAACCAATGCAAAATCAACGAAGTTAATGATTCTATTTATATAAAATTATTAACCAACTTCCTACAATATATATATTACTATATTACTATGATAATGAAACACATACTACTTCCACTTGTTTAGAGTGTGAAAAGAATTTAAAAGGAAATCTATTAAATTGAAATATTAAGTGGCATTATGCTTACATACGTAATGAATTAAGATTTCTTGAAGGTAATAAATAAATCAAAAACAAAATATCAATTAATTAAGAATTATCAAACAAAATTCGACAGCGCGGATACAGCGCCATACAGATTAGCTATTCGTATATTAATAAAATTGCATTTTAACATATTAAATAACCTGCCTTGTTATTTAACTCCCGAATTAATTAATTTGTGAACTATTAATAAATTCAACTCTCAACAAATACGATTCGCTCAGGAACAGAAATTTATTTATACTAAAGAATTAAAAAATAAAATTTGTGAACTAATGAAACATTAAATTCTTTTAAGAATTATTCTTTTGCGAACGAATCAAATTTTTTCGTTCTTCCTACCCTGCGTAATTAAAATCCTAAATATGAATCTTTGGTGTGTATAGCACACTCTTAGACATTAAATGTGACACACAGGTCTTAACTCTTCAAACTTTAAAGTGCATTATTAGATTATAAACAATTAAATCAAGAAAACGTTAATTTTCTGAAAAAATATGGCTCTCCTATTTGACACACCTACTATACATTTTTTAGTTCAAGGGACATCTAGACAGCCCTACAAAGTCACAACTATTTTTACCTAATAATCAAAGCACACCCAGAGTCAGATTTATCACTCATCCCGGAAAAATACTGAAATTCCAAAAATATAAAGTCCTGTTTGCAAATGCAATCTTTTTGCAAAAATTTGATGTTTTTCTGTCGCCTTTAGGCACAAGAAACATGTTTATATAGTCATTAAATAAAATCAAAATTTGTTGCCTAATAGTTTTACACTGGTCGGCAAAAAAAAACAATTTGTGTGAGAAGCGTTTAAAGTAAAAGGTGCAATTTCTTGCTTAAAAAGACAAACTATATTTTTAAAATAATAATGACACTAGTAAAATATAAAAATATGGTCTGATATGAAACTTACAAATTGCAGAAAATGATGTGAAGGCTATTTTGTCATCTTCTGTCTCTTGTACTGCACGAATAATGACGGTTTCTTGCACCAGTATCCAGCAAAAATCAGCCTAAATTTCAATTTCATTTCCCATTGTATCTCTTCTACATTCGTGAAATATCTTGATGGAATCTTTCTCTATGTTCGTCAGAGTCAGCTTCCATATCTTCAGGAAAGAAATTCAAATGGCTGCACAGGAAATCTTCGCTTTTAATGTATCTTCCGAAGATAAGTATATCCCAAGAAGTCTTTAATCACTCACTAAAGTAATAGCGACTATGAAATAAAATATGTTATTATATTATAAAGGGTTGTTACTGGTGGATAAATTCTTTGAAAAGGAAATACATAATTATGTGTTGTGACTGAATAATTGTTCTAATTTAAGCAGGGATATGTTAAAAAATTAATGGCAGAGTTTACTTTTTAGTAAAAGTAAAATCATATTTTTTAAATATTACATGCTGATGATCATTATTGTTTGTTGATAAAACTACACTCTATGATGCTAAGATTTACATGATCTGCCATGATGCATTGTCAAGTTTACAATTAGCGATTTTTACAAGAGTTAAGAATTTTAACTTTTTGATATTTAAATTGAAATTCATTCGTTTGTTGGTTAAATATGGATGGAATTGATTGGTTAAAAATAGTATATTCAACTGTAATGTATTTTTTGTATTTCATGATAGTTATTCCATTTCTTATTTGTTTTTTTTTACAGATCAAACCTAATGTACATCGGACTTGATTAACAAAGGTATTTGGAAATTTGGAATTGAGTTTCCACTTAATTTTAATCCAATTAATTTTTCCAATTATTATGTCTTTGTAATGTGTTTGTAGGTATATCATTAATTAAACATCTAGTTGTAGGCATCCATTAAAGTCTGTGGTACTCATTAAGTTAAAATTGTAATAAGTGTTATTATAAGTATTATTCGTATATGTAAATCTTTTGTAATTTTATTGTTTTGTATGTGGATTTTTTATAATAAAAACAAATTGATAATATAATTTTCCAGAGTTTTAAGTATGACAAGCATACAAATATTTACTTTTGTATTTTTGAACTTAATAAAGCTTAGCTAAATGAATTTTGTAAGATTTCTACCTATTGATGTTTTATGAATAAAAGTATGCTACAGTTAGCAAAAGGATAAAGCAGATAATCTTATTTCAATTCCAATACAGTGTGAAAATTGTAACATTGTTTTATGAGAACTTAGTTTAAATGTTTGTTGAGCGCTACTGTGTTTTTGGAATCTCTTATTGATACCACAGTAATCACTAAAAAATGTCCAGGTTTTCATACAGTTTTTCTAGAGCTTTTTGGTATGAAGATCACGAACCAGGTGTTAATTTTTTCGAGCTAGGTTTCGAATTTACTGTTGTTTCAAATGCCATTCATGTGTGATGCAGCATACCTGCCTTATGATTATTACGGTACAAATCCGTTTTTATAGGAATTTTTACTTCACGAATGTAAAACTCCAATAGTTGACAGTCTTAGCCATTTATAATAATAATAATGTAATAATATGTTTATTAACGGGACAAAGCCCTTTTTTACATAACAGATTTTACAGACAATATGTGTATTGTGTAAATGTGGTTAATATAAATTGTAAATTACATCCACAACTGAGAAGAAATAAGTTTAGTACATAATAACATGTAGAAATATTTTAAATTAGTTATTTTCAGAAACACATTAAAGGAATTATAAAGAAAATCAACTCTATCATCTTGGCTGACAAAGTTTCCATCCTTCATTATTCTAATTAGCAGAGAACTGTAATTTGTTTTTATTGTTGGAATGACAAAGAAGTTTCTGTTCCTTAAATACCTAGGTGGTATATGAAAACGAATAATTTCTAAAATATCTGGGCAATCAATCTGGCCATTTATAGTTTTATATAGAAATTCTAACCCTACTATAACTTGTCTAGATGCTAATGTTTTAATATTTAAAAAGTTCTGAATTGTATCATAGTTATGGCCTAGTTCTCTTGTGTGATTTACAGGCAGCATAACATAGAAATTTTCTTTGTACAAGTTCAAGTCTTAAAGAATGACAATTATAGCATGGTGACCAAATAAATGAACAGTACTCCAAGTGAGGTCTTACTAACAATAAAGTATTATATAGTATTATTTCACCACCACGATGTTTTATTATAATAGTCTGCGTAAATATTTTGTTAATTTAGTATATGAATTTTGTTAATTGATTAGTTCGTAAAACTTGCTCATGTTGGTATTCTTTAGAAATTGTGAGAGAAGATGCTTTAATTGGTGTATGTAACCACTGAATCAATATGGAACAAAAAACTTAATGTTTTGTATCAAAAATAATCCCTAAATCTGTACTCGCAGACTTAGAGTTTAGATACGAGTTACTTAAGCATTTGGATGAATTTAAGTGCATTGCATTTACTCTGCACCATCTATCCATATTTATTAAGTCAATTTGTAACAAAATAGCATCAATGGAGATTTAATTTTGACAAAGATCTTTAGATCATATGCAAAAAGTAGAAAATTTTAAAATGAAATAGACTTTTCAATATCATTGATGAACAAAATAAACAGCAATGGTCCCAAATGTGATTCTTGGGAAACTCCTGAAGTAACAGTTATTGTATTGGAAAAAAATAACTCTTAACTCTTACTATTTGTGTCCTGTTAAGAAAATTCTCACTCAGGACCAATGCCATTTTTATAGCCATTTTGACTTATTATTTAATGCTTTTTGATTCTTTTTTGTTTTTTAACAGTTTTTCTTTGTTCCTTGTATAAGAAGTACTAGCGATAGATAAAAATGATAAGCGGGACTATGACTCTCGTGCATTACTGGGCTGGTTTATTCCCTCATCCCTTTGTGATGGCTGGTTGCGTATCAAGTCTGCATCCATTACATAGAGACACTAGCCAGGCTTATTCTTAACAACTGAGCAACGAGTTCTGTAACTGGTAATAAACTGTGACAATGGCAGCTCTTGTTACCAAAGAACAAAAATTACACTCTTTTACCTTTATCATGCATTTAGAAAACAATGCATGTGATGTATTGCAGAAAAAATTGTAACTAAACACTATATAAATATAGGATAAATACAAATATAATAATCAGAGACGAGAAAGATTTGCTGATAAGCCCGTGCATTATGTCGGATCATTAGCGTGCCAATAATCTTGTCTAGTAATGTTTCTTTATGTGATTTAGATGGAATAAAAGTGTTATATAAAAGCTCCACACCACTGTCTTAATTCTATTTAATATTTTAGCTGATAACGAGAAACCCAAAACAAACAGGCGCTGCAGTAGAGCACACGGTAAGTCAACCAGTTTCTTTAATAATTAAATGAACATGAACATATAAAATTGTTTGGAGATTATCTAAATGTATCATTTCTTGATATTTGCCACTTTATTAACGAAACAAAGTTAGGGGTGTATAAAATTCGGACGGACGGACGGACAGACAGACTTCACGAATTCAGAGACGAACTTTTTGTTCGTCGATAAACTACAAAGAGAAGTGCAAAGAAAATAAGTGTATCAACACTTATTATAAGTGTTCGCTAATGTTTGTGTAGAATCTGAAATACATTTACCAAATTTCTTATTGTTTTTTGTACATATTTCTCTTTCTAGTTTATTATTGTTGACTTTTTGTAGTTTTCATATTCTAAATACTATATGTTTGTACGTACACTAAAAAGTTCATTCTTAATAGTTTATTAATTCAGTTAATAACGTAATGTATGTAGTCGCGTATTATTGTAATGATGTCCTCGTTGTGCACTTAAATAATAATTCTAAAATAATAAGCAAGACTATAAGATAATAAAATATTACACACACACTTATACTTCTTTTTTCATTCGTTATTTAGTACGGTACCCTTTACAAATTAGGTGAACGCAACAACCATTAGGTCTTTGTTTTCCCTTTTTCACATATATCATTCACACATTCTCATAGAGCCTTAGATGTATTTTTACTATATATTTTCAACCTGTTTAGCAAAGTATTCCCTTTTGACCTTTTTTATATTATTAAGCCTGTTATTGTATGATTTTGTGGATTTTTTTAAAACTCAATTTTACTGGTTTTACAGTCAGTAAACAAAGCGAAAAGTTATGTGATTTCGGTGTTTGATCGTTCAACAATATTTCTTAAAAATCATTATTTTGGAAAATCGAGTATGCTGTTAAGGTAAAGAATATCATATTGCAATTGCATCATATTGCATGATAATAATATAAAGAAAATTAAATTGTGTTTGTTATTTATTTTTGATTCAGAATATTTTTCAAACTTGTTAATGTACACTGCACGACAAATAATTCAAGTGATTATCATTTAAAATGGAGTGTCGTCTTTTTTTAGTATTGGTGACCATGTTGGTATTTGGCATCATACTCTTGATCATATTTGGTTTCATATTCTTGTTGATGTTCATAACCTTGATGATGTTCAGAATCTTGGTTATGTTCATAACCTTGGTTATGTTCATATCCATAACCATGTTCGTCAATACCATAATAGTTGCCGAAGTGGTTTACTTCCTTATTTTCTTTATGATAAATGACAACATCATGGAAGTAAGCATTGGGTACATAGAAGTTATATTCATCAATGGTTCTGTCGAAAGGATATCCAAGAGGATAAGCATCCGTGTATTGGACACCAAGACCAACCATGGGGAATTGGTAGTATTCGTTTTGGTAACCGTGGGCGTTCTTTTGGTAAAGGTGGTGTTCTTGTTGTTGTTTTTGACCGTACATGGTGAATGGTTTGTATTGGCTGACAATTACGTAGAATTGGTAGGCTTGGCCGCCAATTTTACCCTTGGGGAGCAAGAATCTATAACAAAAAGTGTTAAATTAACTTCTGACGAATTATTTTTTATAAAAAGCATTGACAACGTAATTCGGACTATTACGTAACTAAACCAAAGAAAACGTACCTGTTGGGGAAAGCGTAGTAGAATTCACTGCCATGAGTAGCGAATTCCTCTCCTCCGTTCATACCAGTCATGGTGTATTGATACAATTGTTTGTAGGTAGTGCGGTCGCTACCGTAGAAGATTTGGCGAGAGTTGCGTTCGATGGCATTTTGTCCAGCCTTCAATTCGTATTTGAATCTATCGAATTCAACAAAGTTCATGCGGTTTTCATCGATTTGGATGAAGCGTCCGTATTCGTCGTATTTAGGTCCAATAAACACACGTACTACAGCTTGGATTGGCTTTTCACTGACTACGTTGATCTTGTAGGTGAAAGGTTTGTGGTTAAGACGGTATTGACGAGCGTGCACTTCGAAGTTGTTGTGTTCGAATTCTTGATGGTTCATGTATACGACGTTGGTGATGTCTACATCGTATTGTTCGAAGTATGTAACAAGACGATCGACTTGCATATCTTCAACCTTTACACCTGAGAAAGCAAGTTCATCGTAAGTGTAGTGAGGAAGTTGGTACTTGTATTTTTGGAAGTAGAGGATAATTCTCTTGTACAATTGCCAGAAGGCAGGATCACGAAGGGAGGTTTCGAAGTGTTCCAAAGCAGAAGGAGCGACCTTGTATTGATGCAATGGTTGGAAGGAGTATCCAAGAAGGTGGCGAGCGAATACTTGGAGGTATCCATAGAAGCGGGCGTTGACAGAGTCTGGGTTGGATTCGATGAGGTTACCAAGAGTGTTGAAACCTTGAGCTTCGAATAACTTGATCTTTTCTCCTTCCTCCTAAAATAATGAAGTATTCAGTATGTAAGAATATTACGAATTAACAACAGACAAAGTGTCCCAAAAGCTACTATGCAGTAAAGTACAACGTACTATGTTACTGTTCATTTTAAATGCAACAGACCTGAATACATACCTTCAGGCCCGCTGCAGGTATTTTTAAAATTTGCTATAGAAATAACTACAACGAGATTTTGAGACACAAAGTTTTGAGACACAAAGTTTTCTATTGATACAGGAAAGGTAGATATTTAGCAATTCCAAAGATTTGTAAGATACTTACGGTATATACAAATCCAGCATCAATGGCATCGCGGATTCTGCGTTCGTAGTCAACAACCTTGTAGTAGCTGTATGGGTATTGTCCTTTCATGGAGAAGCTTTGTTGGTGGTTGTAGTAGTTCATGAAGAAATAAGCCCAGTTTGGTCTTTCGGGGAAATGCATACCGTTTTGGTAGCACATGGATGGGTAATATCCAGTTTCAAAGGCATCTTCGTAATCGTAGGTACCGATTGCTCCGAAGTCATTGGAGAGACGTTCAAGGTAATAACGAGCCAAAAGTTGTTGGTGGAAGTAGTAGAATTCTTCACCACGTTGGTAGGTATTGATTCCGTATTCTTCGCTGTTCATCCAGAATGGACGATACAAGTTGTAGTAGTAATAGTAAGCGTTAATACCAACATCTTCGGTGAAATAACCCATGGATTGTTCGGGATGCAAGTTCAAATAGTGTCCAGAGTAGTTAGCATAGATGGTGTATGCGTGTTGTTGGACATCAGTATTACTCCACATTTGTTTGTATTGTTGAGCTTTTTGGATAACTTCGGTGTTGAAGAAATAATATGGGTAGATTTCGTATATGGGTGGCAAAACCATGTTGTAAGTGTCGGGACGGTGGATGAGGGCAACGGAGAAGGAATACAAGAACAATCCTTGGTTCATATAATAACGAGCCCAGACGGCAGTTTTGTAGAGGGTTTCAAAATCTTTAGCATAGTAGAAGAGTTTGAAGAGAGCCACTGCTTGCTTCATGTGGTATTCGTAGAAGACGGAGAAAACCTCGTCTTTAGGTAACATGCCTTGGTTGAAATAATGCAAGAATTCCTTCACTAGTTGAGGGTTCTGGAAGAGATATTGTCATGTACACATGTTATGGTTCTACTAATCGGATATAATAAATTGTTGGTATATGCTCGTACTTACGGTGTAACCGTTCAAGTTGTTTTGGATGTTGTATTCCTTAGCGAGAGTGGCATGTTGTTGATAGTAGTCGGCTTGATGGACGTGCTTGAAAAGGGCCAATACATCTTTGTATTGTCTAAGGTAGTCCTTACCACCTGAAAATTAAAATTTTGTTATTAAATAACAAATAATGTACCTCAGTGTAGGTTATTTAATTTGAAATTCTAGAAATTAAATATTCTTAAATATAGGTTTGGCAAACGATTTTACTTTCTTTAATTCCAATAACTTTTATATTGCACTGAAATTTGTTTGTTGCAACACTTCTTTTATTTATTTGTTTTGACTTATTATTAATAATAATATTATTCTTAATTAAACGCGTTGCAGTTTGAAGTTTTTTACATACTATAAAAACTAAACAAAAGAAAAAGGTAACTCACCAACTTTGTAATGATGGTATCCACCAGTAACACCCTGTTGTTCGTCGTATACAGGGGTTGCCAAAGTGAAGGCGCAAAGGCCAGCAAGAACAGCTACCAAAGTGAACTTCATATTGTAGATCAATATGATGACACAATACTCAGTGTACCGTTTCAGACATTTTCGAGGGTTTTTATAGTAGGAATTATCCCTTCTTTCATTAGGTATTTATCACGGCCTTAACATTGCAAGCTTTTGCGCGCGTTATCGGGAAGATAATGCTTTTTTTCTTCAATCTTGCTTATTTTATTAGTTTATCACCATACTGTGTAAAAGAAAATATTTTTATTTCTAGATACGGATTGCTAAAGTTTTCGAAACTGCATCTTGGTAACAAGGATACCGAATTTGATAGCGGTATCTGGGTAGGTAAGTTCATGATTAAAAAGATCTTTTGCATTAATTGTTTTAGTAAAAAACAAATTAATAATTATAATGATTGTGATGCTTTTAACTTTTAATTTTTAATCAACACATTAATAGCCTTGAGTTTGTTGGTAATAGTTGGTAATAGTTTGAGGTTTCATATTGAAGATAAAAATTCATTATTAATTCCATATCCTAGGTTACTAAAATTCTGCTTTGTTTTTATAGACGGAGAGCCAGGACGTATTTCGAGTTGTCATTTCAACAGTCGTGAAAATTTGGGTACTAAATCTTATGTACCT
The DNA here is from genome assembly GCA_929113105.1 of Agrypnus murinus. Classification (NCBI taxonomy): domain Eukaryota; kingdom Metazoa; phylum Arthropoda; class Insecta; order Coleoptera; family Elateridae; genus Agrypnus; species Agrypnus murinus. The sequence continues at coordinate 155,272,405 of OV816025.1, forward strand.
GCTGAACACTAAAAGTCGATTCTGGCAGCCCCCTGCGGCCGGGATACTATCCCAAAATTACTAAGAAGGTGAGAAATAAGATTCAATTTATTTAAAGTAACAGTCATGAAATTTCAGGAGGTTACTTTCGATAGTATTCTTTATTTATAAAAAATATTGCAAGAACATTTCCTCCCCTTCTAAATGTTGCCAAACGCTGTAAATGTTGATTTAAAAAAGTGACATTTGTGTTATTTTAAAAGTCTTGAATTTTGACACAATAAATAAAGCAGGTATATGTAGGTTTACATGTTAGTGCGAGCGAGACAGTTATATAGCGGCCTGCGGGTTAGAGAGAGAATCTTATTTTTCACCCTCTTAGTAATGTTGGGGTGGTATAACGCGGCCGCAGGGGGCTGCCAGAATTGACTTTTAGTGTTCAGCAGGTATATAAGATTTAGTGACCAAATTTTCACGACTGTTGAAATGACAACTCGAAATACGTTGCTGGCTCTTGGTCTATTAGGGACTTCATTAAAAGTCGGCGTTTAAATGAATGATATATTAATTTAAAATTAATAAATCAATTATATATATTATATGACTAAATCAAGTTTAACCAAATTTTGATTCTTCATATATTGACAAGAAAGTCTCGGCGTACACGAACTGCACCAAAAATCCGTTAGCCTCTTAATCCTTGTTTGAATTACACCACATACATTTTGGGCAAATACCTGTGCTTTAATCCGATATCTGAACTGTACCACCTAGTTCTTAATTGCCGCTCCTAGGATTTTCCAATATAAAGTAAAATTTCCAATAGGATTAGTGATTTTTGGAAATTGTGGTAGGATGGTTTTACTTTTTGGGAATAAATTTAAGGACATTACACATTAGTTCTTAAAACAGTTATACCCCTATAGCTTATATAATTAAAATGAAATCAATGTCTAAATACCAAAACGCTGAAATTACTAAAAAATGTTGTACAACGCGTATCTTTAAAATCTAATTCAGTAAACACTACAAAATTCCAGGATTATTTAAGTGTAAACAAATATTAGTTCTGCTTACAAATGTTAATACTTTGTTGTAAATTTTTTGAAACTGATTATGTTTTTAACAATAAAGTTAGGACATTTTTAAGAGTAATTCATGTATTATTCTGTATACTTTTTCAGAAAACTACAAATGGTATGCAAATCTGTTAGTTGGTGCAGTTCAGGTAATAAATTCTGAGTGTTAAAATTGTGCGTCGTGCAGTTCAGAGACAGAAGATTTTCTTTACCTAAACTGAAAAATATAAAATTGATAATAATGTGCAGTTCGTGTGTGCTCTAAAAACTAATATCACTACGTTTACTTCGAAAAATAAATTGGTTAACAGTGTTTCCATATGCAGGTTGATTTTGAGATAATATACGGATAAGAAACCATTGAGAAGACGAACGTTTCTAACAACTAAGTAATAGTTCTAACCAAACGTGGCTGTCACTACAGGTATTTTAGAGATAATTAGTTAACTAGAAAAGTTGTTTGGTTTGCTGGAGGAATTTACAGCTGAGTTAGAGTTTCTGAAGTGCGCCCATCATTTTTTGACATGTATAAAATAAAAAAACTTATATCATATTTAAATAGTACTATATAAAGTATACTTCGTGGCAAATTTGTTTGTTTTTTATTCTCGTTATAACAAAAGTTATAAACAAATAAATGTTATTGCAGTGTTTTATTTGAAAAATTATATCTTAATTCTAGTGCATGATAAATTGGTAATCGTTAATGAAATTTATAGAGAAAAGTGTACAGTTTCGTGCAAAAATTATTTCGATTGCAAATTTTAATTTTTAATTGCAAAAATCATAGGAGTAGTTTTTAATAAACAAATGGAAATATTTGTATGATGTTAACTTGTAAATTAATTTTTTTTTCGCCTACCTGATCAGAAAGTGCTTTTTAAATGTCCTGTTTTGAGGGCAGTTAAGGCTTCTTTACGGGCCTCTTATGTCAAACTTTTTACTGCCCTCTTATGTCAAATACATAACCTCTACACTACTATTAGATGAAACCACGATTTATTTATGTTAAGTTGGAGATACTGTAAAAATTGTAATTGTTTTTTAAATTGTCATACTTTGACCACTCCTGTGCATTATCCTAAAAAGATTTTAATCAAAAAATGAAATCATTAGTTTTTAACATTAAAAATATAACTCATTCGTAAAACTTTTAGCAACAGAATATGACGGAAAATGTAATTTCAAACATATTTTTACATAACCTTTAAAAATATAAAAAACATACGTCAAATTTTTCTAGGCTTCTTAGATCATAACTTTGATTTTCATGTCTTCGTCGATAAATTTGTCGTTTGTTTTTTTCTTTTCACAGTGTCATTGCATGTATAAATGGAGGTTGTGACAATTAATTATTAAAAAGAAAATTGGAATTTCAATAAATTATACAATGATAGATTAATTGCTCATCCTAATTAAAAGTCATATCCTGTTCTTTTTATTTACCAATAATAATGAAAACATTTACAATACGGCCGTGTTGTATGTAGTGTAATGATTATTAGGTTAATTTAGTTAATAAATTACTAAAAACGTCTGGCGTTATTTTCATTTTCATTCATTCCCTCTAACATATGCCTATTTAATTTACTAATAAGTTACGTTACTGTTTAACTTTTGGAATTCTTTTTTAAACTTTCAAACAGGTAGGCGAAAAACTTTTGTATGTCACTCGGACCGAAAAGCATTTGTAGCCCTAAGTTGTCCGCTGCGGGCTAACAAATGCTAATTTTCTGCCCTTGAGACACAATATACTAAAACATATATGTTGATACTGTATAGTCTAAGGATTCCGAATGTGAACGATACACGAAATGATTGCTGATATTATTAAAAAGTAGTTTTATTAATATAAACGTATTTATTAATTTCACTGTTTATATATAAAGTATAATTTATGCAGAATTGGAAGTTTTGTTGCAAATGGAAGTTGAATTTGAAATCCATGACGTCTGTGCGCGATCTGAACTAGCGCGCGAGGCTCCACGCGTTGCGCTAATTCGCAAGTATGGACCGTGCACCGCGAGACAAAAATGCGTGTTATTTGTTTAATAATGGCTTGCTAGCAAATTTTCTTTCACATTCGGAATCCTTAGACTATACAGTATCAACATATATGTTTAAAAATTAATTTACAAGTTAAGATCATACAAATATTTCCATTTGTTTATTAAAAACTATGATTTTTGCAATTAAAAATTAAAATTTGCAATCGAAATAATTTTTACGCCCTACTGCATCGAAAAGGGTACTTTACATCTTGGTGACCGTGGCGGAAACGTTGACATTACATCGCGGGCGGTAAAGTGTAAAAAAATCGCCCGCTGTAAAAAAATCGCCCGCATAATCCAACTTTGACATTAAATCGCGGGCGGTAAAGTGTAAAAAAAACGCCCTACTGTAAAAAAAAACGCCCGCATAATCCAGATTTGACAATACATCGCGCGCCTTAAAGTGTAAAAAACGCCCGCTGTAAAAAACGCCTACATACATCCAAAAACTATTATAAAAATTTATTTATAATAATTATAAATGTTAAAAGTACAATTAGAAACATTTGAAAAAGAACTTGATGGCGCCACTGCTTTGAGTTCCCTTGAAATGGGAGAGGACGACATCTCAATCGGAGTATCAGCTGTTGTGATTCCAATTTCGGTGAAAGAATTAGCTGCCATATTAGCTAATGATTCATGTGATGGTACCGATGTTACCGATGATGTTCCCTCTGAAGAACTCATACTTCCACGTTCGTATTGCGGAAGTGACTTCTTTCCCAGAATTGAACGTGTAATTTTATTTTTTGAAGTTATCGAATCTTCCAAATAGCCCTCCGCGACATTTGTGCTTTTCCATCTAGAACAAAATATTCATAATATAGAAGTAATTAAAAAAATTACTATGTAGTTACCCTCCGTGTCTTTTTATACTAGTAATATCTGCACCGCTATCGGCCAGTAAAGTTGCACTGGTCCTGCGAAATGAATGGCCTGTGTACTTGTTTGGATTCGGAAGATGGAGGTAAGTTGCAATTACTTTTGGTATTGTTCCAATAGTATTTTTGCCTACAGGTTGCGGAAAGCAGGTGTTGTTTCTGTATCGTAGAAAAAAACGACGATGTGTGACATTTGCTGGTCTCAGTGCAGCATATTTTCTGTATAATTTCAATCCCGACACAGAGTCATCCTCAACAATGGTAAATATTCTTTTTTTATTGGTTTTGGTTTTTGGTAGTGTAACCACCAAAACTGAACCTCTATCTTCGATATCATCTATGGTAATGTCCACTAACTCTCCTCGGCGACAGGCACCAAAAAGCCCAAAGACAAGAACAATCTATGTTTCAAAATAGGTAAAGTAACTTATAACAGCTAGACAGATATCGTTAAAACTATTTTTTACCTTATGCATCAAATAGACGTCATCTGGAGCGTCAACAATAAATTTGGTAACCTCCTCTTTGGTCAAAATATTTGATTTCTTCGGTTCATGCCCAACAGCTTGATTTTTGAGAAAACTTATTAATTTGCAAAACTGGCTAATATCCACATTTTTATTAATAATTAGCATCTTCTTGAGCAGCGAATATTTACTCCAAAGTGAACTGCTTTGATATACTTTAGACTGAAAATTAAATAAATTGCTCAAATAATAAACCTGAATTTATGCTATGAATAAACATACCTTTTCACTAAAATACGCTAACAACACTGTTTCATTAATTGTGCTTGTTTGCTTTTGTTGCAACCATTGGAGAAAATTTTGAAATTCTGCTTCATACCGATTTCTCGATTTTTTGGGGCATAATCCAGAGACCGCTTCTCTGGATAAGGCTATGATTTCGTCTGAAATGCTTTCAGACTCTGGAATACTCATTTCTTCGCACTTTTTTTCACTTTTTACTCGCAATGTCACAATATTTTCAGTAAAATTTACAATTTGGTTTTATTGTTTACGCGTGAAGTCATAGTTACGATCAGCCATCATGCCGCCTATTTTTAACGTTGTGAAATTATGAATTATGATAGATGATTTTACGATAATTTAAAGTTAATATTTCTTTTGCAGTTGGGCGTAAAACGTTGTACGTACCTCGGGCCGAAAGTAGATTGCGCCCTTGGTTAAATTAAGGCCCTCCTTCGTCGGGCCTCAACCTTTAGCCGGCGGGCGCAATCTTACACTTTCGGCCCTCTATACGTAAATAACTATTGCACGAAACTGTACACTTTTCTCTATAAATTTCATTAACGATTACCAATTTATCATGCACTAGAATTAAGATATAATTTTTCAAATAAAACACTGCAATAACATTTATTTGTTTATAACTTTTGTTATAATGAGAATAAAAACAAACAAATTTGCCACGAAGTATACTTTATATAGTACTATTTAAATATGATATAAGTTTTTTTATTTTATACATGTCAAAAAATGATGGGCCCACTTCAGAAACTCTGACTCAGCTTTAGATGGACCTATTAAGAGCATAAGACGCAACCACACTTTAAATTAATTTATCTTAACGTATTCCTTATTCTATTTCTCAGAAAATCATCTTTATTGAAGAATATTTTTTTCTTTGGTTATCCTACCGTGTGTTACCTAACGAACAGAGAAGGGCACTCGACTGCAACCGGCAACGGCGGCAAGCGAATCCCGCACGCCGGCTACAAAATAGATACAAAAAACATAATCAGTTGCCCAACTATGTTATTATAAGAAATAAGCGGCGTTATTATTTTGATGTTATATAGACGATTGTAAATTCTAACCACACGACAAATGCACATTTAGAATTCAACACTAGACGACAGGGCATATTCCTGAGGGGAACGAGATGGGCAATGCCCTTTTTTTGCTTTAATTTCGTTATTGTTTTTTTAATTGAACAAAATTTGCATAAAATAGAAATTTGGGCAGTTACTTACATGTTTATAGATTAGGGGGAAATACTTAATGTAAATTAAATTAAATATAGTTAGTCCAGAAATTCAATGTTTTAATACATACTATAGTAACGAAATTTTGTTTTTAATGCCATTTATTTACACAACTATTACAAATTTGTTCAGTTTAACATCTTTTACACATTCTATAACTATTAACCATCCAATTGATTTAATTTTTTTTTCTAATAAACATTTTCTTTTTGTTTATTGTTTCCAGCCTTATTTTGTGGAACTCCATAATCATGAAATAAATAAAGATTATTAAAAGTTTCACAGTTTTATTAAAATATACCTGACAATATTGTTTCGACAGCTATGCTGTCATTATCAAAGGTAATATAATTATAAACAAACACGTCGCTAAGGTAGATACAAAATAGGTAACTAGATAAAATAATAATAATAAAAATTAATAATAAAAATCATAATTAAACATCTAATACTTCCAGTAACGGAGAATTACTGAGCTCAAGTTGTTCATTCATTAAAGGTACCCTGAGTTTGTGTTTGTATATCTCAAAGGCTTCTAAAATGTCTAATTTGCGTTTGTTATTACAAAAATGTAGGAATTTAATATTATTTTGAGGAGTCATTGTGTGATTTTGTTCTAAAAGGTGTTTGGCGTAATTCGATTTTTCAGGATGTTTATTTTTGTAATGACGTACGTGTTCTTTATATCTTATGTCAAAATTTCGAAGTGTTTGTCCAATATATACCGAACTACAAAAAGAACAATTTAAACGGTAAATGCCCGATTTCATGATATCATGTGTTCTGTCTTTAGCATTAAATAAAAATGAAAATTTAAAAAATAAAAATAAAAATAAAAATAAAAAATGACACTTTAATTAAACAAAAAGATTATAGGTTAGCTATCAAAAGAATATATCCCATTGACAATCAAACAGAAGACACAAATTACATATCTATACCATATTTTGGCAAAATATCAGAAAAAATTGCACATATACTAAGAAAAACCAACAATTATAAAATAACATTTAAAACCAACACTAACACTTTTTCATTTTTATTTAATGCTAAAGACAGAACACATGATATCATGAAATCGGGCATTTATCGTTTAAATTGTTCTTTTTGTAGTTCGGTATATATTGGACAAACACTTCGAAATTTTGACATAAGATATAAAGAACACGTACGTCATTACAAAAATAAACATCCTGAAAAATCGAATTACGCCAAACACCTTTTAGAACAAAATCACACAATGACTCCTCAAAATAATATTAAATTCCTACATTTTTGTAATAACAAACGCAAATTAGACATTTTAGAAGCCTTTGAGATATACAAACACAAACTCAGGGTACCTTTAATAAATGAACAACTTGAGCTCAGTAATTCTCCGTTACTGGAAGTATTAGATGTTTAATTATGATTTTTATTATTAATTTTTATTATTATTATTTTATCTAGTTACCTATTTTGTATCTACCTTAGCGACGTGTTTGTTTATAATTATATTACCTTTGATAATGACAGCATAGCTGTCGAAACAATATTGTCAGGTATATTTTAATAAAACTGTGAAACTTTTAATAATCTTTATTTATTTCATGATTTTCTTTTTGCTACATCTGTACTGTTTAAAAATAAAAATAACCTCGTTCTATTTTCTTGAGTTCGTCGTGTCCTATCGCCTTAAGGACACGCTTATCCCACATTAAACGATCATTACAACGTTCATATACGAAACGTCAGAAGGAAATAGACTGAGTTATTTATATTTTTATAAAAATACAAATGTAGCAAAAAGAAAATGTTTATTAGAACAAATTAAATCGATTGGATAGTTAATTAGTTATAGAATGTGTAAAATATGTTAAATTGAACAAATTTGTAATAGTTGTGTAGTAAAATTGCATTAAAAACAAAACGTCGTTGCTATATGTATTAAAACATTCAATTTCTAGATTAGCTATATTTAATTGACCCGCATCAAGTATTTCGACCTAGTCTATAAACATATAGGTAACTGTTCAAATTCCTATTTTCTGCAAATTTAATTAAATAACAACGAAGTTAAAGTAAAAGCTACATTGCTCATTTCAGTTCCCCTCAGTTATTAGGCTAGTGCATTAACTTTGTCGTATAGTGTCGAATTCTATTCTATGTCGAAAAACATAGTTGGGAAGCTGATTATGTTTTTCGCATTTATATTTCGTGTCCGGCGTGAAGGCCTCGGTTGCCGCCGCACACTGGTGTAAAAGTCACAAAAACGGCGTATGAGGGTATAAAATCAGGTTCATGGAATTAACAAATTACCTGTCAGGTGTGATTAAGCATGACTATATAGGTGTATCTTTGTTGCACGACCTTGGAACTGATAAGTAGCTACGTACTGAAATAACACCCCAGTACTTGGTCATTAAATGTACAGTCTGGGACTGTATTAAAGATTCGGGTCTGAATCTAGCTAAACGCATCACATTTTGTAAATTTATTTTATATTATTGTTTTCGCATATAATCTTTATATTATTTATATCCTTTGTAAGATTTGTAAAATTATATATTTCCTTCTAAAGTAAGTTTTCTTTGCATAAAACTAGTTTCAGCTCCGAATCATTACTAAAGTCCTAGACTGTACCTCCAGTGAAACAAGCGGTTAATCTTCCAGTTGAAAATATGGATTTAGATCTTTAAGGTAAGTAGTTTTAGCTTATGTAACAATAAATCCGCTTGTATTTATTACGATTTATTAAATAAGTACAAGATTATCAATTTTTTTTCTTTGAATTTTAACAATAATCTGTCATAAATTGCGATTCCCGTCGATTTCTACGTTATAATTTATTTATTTAACATCTAATGTATTTAACATCAAAGAGAAGAATCTTTGGTGTAGATTTACTGAAAATGTCAAATGCCCCTCGACCCGCCTGCCTGATTTAGTAATTTTTAAAGTTACTACTGTAACTTGTAGTTTAATTAAAACTTAACATAAATGCACAAGGGCATTCTTTAGATATTTAAACAAAAACTAAATGGTATTCAGGTTTTTTGCACAAATGGGGAGTTTTACGAGTAATTCAATATAGTTTGAGTTGTAAATTGTAATTGATAATTGTAAATTGATAAGTAAATTGAGGGACCTCAGCTGCCATTGTATACAATAAAAGCGGTACCTAGAAATTCATCTACTCTAGTAGTTTGAAATAGTACTGTCTGGACTTGGAACAACTTTTCTTTATTTAAATATGTCGAGCTTTTAAGGTAGAATAGTTAGTAGTAAGGTCTTAGTGTTTTTCGGCGCTGGGAGTATGAATCCAATAATATGAAACTTGCTTCGCAGGTGTATTGATGCGTAGATGTATTTAAACTGAACCATACGTACGTATAGATATTTATGACTACTGAAAACAACCACAAATAGTAAAATTTGTCGCTGTAATGCCAAGTAATTTTTCTAGCTACTTTCAGCAAAGTGGTTAAAGTTCAAACCAATTTTTCAAATAATACTTGCTGGACTAAATGATTGTATTCCGGTAAAATATCTTTTGTCAGAGCTATGAATGACGTAAAACTTGTCGACAGACAATTAACACTAAACAGGAAAGATTTTGTCATAAAAGAGAGAGAAAAAAAAAGAATTTTATGATGGGAGAATTTATTTGCATTCGTACTGTGTCTTTCGTTAGTTTAGAATGGGAACTTTTGGGAAAAAGTGATTGGAGGATTAAGTAATTAAAGAGATTTTAGAGAACCAATTTATGAATCTTTGTAGCTTCCTATGTAAAATTACTACCCGACATTCCCAGGAATAAAAAAATTGTCAAGACTCAGAAATCCTAATTATAACACATGCAACAGAGTAAAGGGGTTAGTTTTAATGGGAACATGTGTGTATTTAAATATCTATAAAGATATCAATTTAAATATCAAAAAAAGCCATCATTGCTTCTTTTCTTTTATGTATTTCGAAACATTTCGGTCTTTGAACAAATACAGAATATTCACAACACGTTTTGGTCAAAAGCGTTTGTTTACAACGCGTTGCGGTCATGTCAATCAAAATTTAGCCCAATTCTGATCCGTATATGATAATCTGCAAATAAACAGATGAATGTTTTCTGTAAAACGATAGCAAGACTGAATGACGAATTCACTTGAGGTAGTCGTGCTTAATAATTCTTGCATTTACACCTAATGTTACAGTTATTAGAGAATTTCTGATTTACAATGTTAATTTCCTATACCAGAAAATCACTTATATCTTTTTACACAGAATGCTGAAGAGGGGGTGTTTCTGGAAAACATTTCTTCTGGAAAGACATACACCGGACAGACAAGTCTTGGATTTTATTAGATACTATATGATGTACTCGCGATTCAGGTTTCTTCTTTTATGACACGTTTTCACTACGTCTGATCACTTCATCAGGTAAGTAGCCATTTTATGCTATTGATCGCATTGGTTGTCGAATTAGGCAACTCAAATGAGAATTGGTATTTGTATTTAGCCATCATTCCGCTAACGAACGCCTCCACCGTGATTCTTCATTCTCATCTTTTGGCCATGTCCCTCCAGTTTATTCCTGCTGTATCTTTGATTTTCCTATCTTTTGCGTGGACGGCCTCTTCATTTGGTCACCAGGGAAGAAAGATACCTAAACCCCCTAATTTCCAGTGAGAAGAATCCTTTACAAGTAAGATCAATTATTAACAATACGACTCAAATGAGAATAGGTATATTAAATTAACCGAAAACTTTAAATGATTGAAATAATAGTACCTTTATATTTCAAAGTATATATCAATGGACTAATGTAAGTAAGTTCTTTAATCTTAAGCGTAAGCGAAGGCAATAATTGAATAATTAACGAGCGATTAATTTATTAATGAGCTGCCTAATCTCGTTCGATAAAGATATAAGATATAAAGAGATTTCAAAATCACTGTTGTCACCTGGAAAGATTATTACTTCGTTTTCGTCTCTCTTTTGAGAGAGTAATTGCTATTTGTGTAATAACGGAGGAAAATCGTGCTTTCCCCGTGGACAAACGCTCGAGGAAGATATTTTTCATCTATCAATTATACCATTCTTCATCTGATTTTAAAATCAGCTTAGCAACTAATTGTTCAATATTCAGTTAAGAATAAAAATTTAAATACTGCATCTCCCTTAAGAGTCAAATTAGATACTTCCCATTCTTGAAGAGAGACAAAAAGGATATTTTTACTCTCTAGGAGGGCAAAGTACTATTTTGCTACCTGATTTCAGATTTTCTGAGTTACTGTTAATCGGAAAGTTTTGTAAATAAGTTAATTAAAAGTCTAGTTGGTTGCATCTTTTGGGATTAATTTACATGATGTCATGCAAATATTATTGCAGGATATCGATCTACTGTACTGATTTAGTAATAAAATGTGTAACTTTGTGATTGATTGTAAAACATTCTAATTTACATTACCTTCTTTACGAAAACATAAAAGTTGGCTGCTAATTTTAAGTTATTGGATCGCTACCTTCTCTCTACTATAAGTGTGGAATTTCATATGAGAAATTTCATAATAAATTACAGATTTGTTTACAAGTAAGTAAAGGTGTAATCTATTAAGATATATAGATAAATAAAACAGAAACTTCAATATGCTGACTATTTATTGAAATTTTGATTAAAAATTGTAACCAAAATTGTTAAAAGTATTTTGTATGTACATGTACAATTGATAATAAATAGGTCTTAATAAACGTTAAACAAAACACAATGAAGTGTCATCTTCTCAATAATGGTAACCATGTTGGTATTTGGCTTCAACATCTTGGTCATATTTGGTTTCGTAACCTTGTTGATGTTCAAAACCTTGGTTGTGTTGATATTCATAACCATGTTCATAGGTACCGTAGTAGTTGCCGAAATGATTTACTTCCTTATTTTCTTTGTGGTAGACGACAACATCATGGAAGTAGGCGTTGGGTACGTAGAAGTTATATTCATCAATGGTTCTATCGAAAGGATAACCAAGAGGATAAGCATCCATGTATTGGACACCAAGACCGACCATTGGGTATTGATAGTATTCGTTTTGGTAACCGTGGGCGTTCTTTTGGTAAAGGTGGTGTTGTTGTTTTTGACCATACATGGTGAATGGTTTGTACTGGCTGACAATTACGTAGAACTGATAGGTTTGGCCTCCAATTTTACCCTTGGGGAGCAAGAATCTAAAATGAAAGAAAGTTATATTAATTTTCTTGAATTCATTTCTTATATGATTTCAAAATAATGTAAAATGACAAGAAAGTAGGAATTTAACAAATAAACGGAAATATACCTGTTGGGGAAGGCATAATAGAATTCGCTGCCGTGAGTCATGAATTCTTCACCTCCGTTCATGCCAGTCATGGTGTATTGATACAATTGTTTGTAAGTAGTGCGGTCGCTGCCGTAGAAGATTTGGCGAGAGTTGCGTTCGATGTCGTTTTGACCAGCCTTCAATTCGTATTTGAATCTATCGAATTCAACAAAGTTCATGCGGTTTTCATCGATATGGATGAAGCGTCCGTATTCGTCGTATTTGGGTCCAATGAACACACGTACCACAGCTTGGGTTGGTTTTTCACTGACTACGTTGATCTTGTAGGTGAAAGGTTTGTGGTTAAGGCGGTATTGGCGAGCATGTACTTCGAAGTTGTTGTGTTCGAATTCTTGATGGTTCATGTATACGACGTTGGTGATATCGACATCGTATTGTTCGAAGTAGGTAACAAGACGATCGACTTGCATATCTTCAACCTTTACACCTGAGAAAGCAAGTTCATCGTAAGTGTAGTGAGGAAGTTGGTACTTGTATTTTTGGAAGTAGAGGATGATCCTTTTGTACAATTGCCAGAAGGCAGGATCGCGAAGGGAGGTTTCGAAGTGTTCCAAAGCAGAAGGAGCGACCTTGTATTGATGCAATGGTTGGAAGGAGTATCCAAGAAGATGGCGAGCGAATACTTGAAGGTATCCATAGAAGCGGGCGTTCACAGAGTCTGGGTTGGATTCGATGAGGTTACCAAGAGTGTTGAAACCTTGAGGTTCGAACAACTTAATTTTCTCTCCTTCTTCCTATAATAACGAAAATTTATTAACGAAACATTATTATGCCAGATGCAGAGTACTGTACATCTCTTAAAAACTTCAAAACTCGATTGTAATTGTTTAATAAAACATACTAATGTTAATGTAATGCAATGTGTGTTTCATAACTTGAATACTTACGGTGTATACAAATCCGGCATCGATGGCATCGCGGATTCTGCGTTCGTAGTCAACAACCTTGTAGTAGCTGTATGGGTATTGTCCTTTCATGGAGAAGCTTTGTTGGTGGTTGTAGTAGTTCATAAAGAAATAAGCCCAGTTTGGTCTTTCGGGGAAATGTAAACCGTTTTGATAGCACATGGTTGGGTAATATCCAGTTTCGAAAGCATCTTCGTAATCGTAAGTACCGATTGCTCCGAAATCATTGGAGAGACGTTCAAGGTAGTAACGAGCCAAGAGTTGTTGGTGGAAGTAGTAGAATTCTTCACCACGTTGGTAGGTATTGATTCCGTATTCTTCGCTGTTCATCCAGAATGGACGGTACAAGTTGTAGTAGTAATAATAAGCGTTTATACCAACATCTTCGGTGAAATATCCCATGGATTGTTCGGGATGCAAGTTCAAATAGTGTCCAGAGTAGTTAGCATAGATGGTGTATGCGTGTTGTTGGACATCGGTATTACTCCACATTTGTTTGTATTGTTGGGCTTTTTGAATAACTTCCGTGTTGAAGAAATAGTATGGATAGATTTCGTAGATGGGTGGCAAAACCATGTTGTAAGTGTCGGGACGGTGAATGAGGGCAACGGAGAAGGAATACAAGAACAATCCTTGGTTCATATAATAACGAGCCCAGACGGCAGTTTTGTAGAGGGTTTCAAAATCTTTAGCATAATAGAAGAGTTTGAAGAGAGCAACTGCTTGCTTCATGTGGTATTCGTAGAAGACGGAGAAAACTTCGTCTTTAGGTAACATGCCTTGGTGGTAAAAGTGCAGGAATTCCTTCACTGCTTGAGGGTTCTGGAAGAGATATTTTCATGTTATGATTGTACTGATTGGATTATAAATTATTGATATATGCTCGTACTTACAGTGTAACCGTTCAAATTGTTTTGGATATTGTATTCCTTAGCGAGAGTGGCATGTTGTTGATAGTAGTCGGCTTGGTGGACGTGCTTGAAAAGGGCCAATACATTCTTGTATTGTCTAAGGTAGTCCTTATCACCTGAAATGGGGCAATTTCATTAAGGTTAAAAAGAAAATGTGCCAGTATACTAATTTGCATGTTTTCTGATGTTTAAGGTTTTTGTATGGATATATTTTAAAAGTTACACACACATATGGCATGCTTCTAATGTCTAATGGATAAATGTTTTGAAGTAATATACAGTTTTTAAACAATACACTTGGTACAGAATGAGGCATAAAGAAAAAACATTTACTTACCAACTTTGTAATGATGGTATCCACCATGTTGTTCTTCATAGACAGGAGTTGCTACTGCAACGGCGCAGAGGCCAGCAAGTACAGCTACCAAAGAGAATTTCATATTGTGGGTCAATACGATGACACAATTCAAAGTGTGCCAATTCAGAGATTTTCGCCACTATTTATACTACGAATAATCCCTTCTTTGTTTACTAATCTTGACCTTAACATTGTGAGAAGAGTTACGTTTATCAGACATTTCGTTGTTGTTATCACTTTCTTTGATATAAAAAAAGTATTTTAAATTTAAGATAGGAATCACTAAGAATGTTGAAACATTGCATCTTGACAACAACAAATATGAAATTTGATATCAGTATCTAATTATAAGCATTTGGTTGCATTGATTGTGCATTACAAATTATTTCGCTGGTTGATAATTTCGCTGGTACTTTTTGATGTACTTAAGTATCTCTCTGCAAACATACATAGCTTAATAGTTATATGAACGATTTACCTAATTTATCAATTATTTTATGGAATACTTAATTCTTAAAATAATAGCTAATCCTAGGTAAGGGTTGCATAGAAAAAATACATATGAAAGTACAGAGAATTCTTCGTTTGATAACCTGTGCTTTATTATTCTGAGACATATAGTACATAAGCTTGAGCTACTCTGAATAACTTATAATACGGGATAGTGCAATACAGTTACAATACAATGAAGAGACAACTGAGTATTTCATATAGACATTTGGCTTTTTATTATGTAGGTGTTTTGATCATACGCTTTAAACACTTGTTCAGGAATAGTACACCGATACTTTTTAAGTACATACACACCATAGTTGGCAGTGATCTCATCTCATACAGCTATTGAACCATTTAAGGTTACTTCACCTCTTTAAATTGATATGGTTAAATGCCGAATTTCTTAAGAAAGGTAAGTTCTGCATTCGTAAGTGTTTAAAGGAGTTTCAAGCAAAAGTCGTTTGTATAATTAATTATCTTCATCAAATTGGTTACATTCTCATGAGCTAAGGAAAGTAGATATGAACATGCCTCAGGTAAAAAACCCTCTGAATAGAATAATTGCCAATTCTTTGCATCATAGGAAAAGTTAAAGATAAAAAGGGTCGCTGTTACAATGAATTTTAAATAACTCGAGGTTACTGATAATGCAATTGTCATATCTTATACACAGTATCAGAATACTGGATGAAACTAGTTCATGAGACTGTTTATTTAAATAATTCTTAACTACTGTGTTATGTAAGGCGACTGACCGTGTTTTTGGGTGTGTTTTAATACTGTAGTAAACAGTAAATAATGATAAAAAATTGTTGAATTATAAAAATATGTATAGTCAATTCTTAATGTCAAGTTATAGAACTCAAGAAACTAATAATGTTAATTTTTCCTCACCGAGAAAAAAAGTTAAAAGCTTAAGATTTGAAGGTGTTTTCGTAAATATGTAGATCTAAAAACGAAATTGCTTGATAAATAATGCTCTGCTTTAAATAATAATAATCTTTTTATCGTGGCCTCATATTTCATTTTTAGAAGTAAGTAACTTCGAAATTTTCGTGTTGGTTTTATTCTGATATTCTTATTCTCCCTGAAGCAGCTCCTTTGATACCGTTACTTCATAGTTCATCTCATCATGACTTTATTCGCTTTCATTCTCATTTTATCTGCTTTCTCATGATATAACCTTTTTTGCCTTACGGGTCATTCCATGCGAAATCGATCACTAAAATGGGTCGATCTCACGGATTTCGATGAAAATCAATTATGCGGTAGTAATCAACTAAAGAACATAACTTTCATTCATCAATTTGCTATATTACGCAGAACTTCGGAAATATTCAACCTAAAAAAATTGTCAACACTGCTTGCACGTCTTTAAAGAAATATAAATATCTCGAAAAGTATTTATCCTAGAACAAACATTTTTTTTATAAATTACTCACAAGAAGACGGGCTTTTTGGACGGCCTAATAATTTTTTGCTACCAAACGTATTTCTATTTTTTTCTTAACGAAATATTCTAAAATTGCAAAGCAATCGGTGTGGTCACATTTTTAAAAATCTGAAAAAAATTGTACAGATCCTTTGAACATTTCTGTATTTAAATGCAAAATGGCAAGCTGGACATTTTAATAGTTTTTGCAGGAGAAATTTTTAAGGAGCGCATTGCAAGCAGTTGGTGCACCATAGCCCACGACCGGCCGGCGCAATCCTATCACTACCTTTTAGTTAGTAATAACATGGTCCCTATAATAATAGCGATATGTCTTACTTAGTGTACACAAGATAAATGCATTTATGTGGATATGATTATATTGATTAGTTAATTACTTGTGTATTTCAGATCGGCTTCGTATTATAAATTCCAACTGTTCCGTTAAAAGGGTACCTATAGTAAATTAATGTTTATGATCTCATAAACTCTTAAAAAGTTTATGATGAAGTACTGAAGTTTTATTGGTAGCATGGTATAAAAATTGATATGTCCTGTCTCGGTCCTCTTTTACTACAATAGGATTTAAAACCTATTTGAACAATAGGCACAATAAAACATTTACCTATTTCTACAAATGAGTTTGACGAAGAGTGTTTTTCAACATTCAAACTATGTTATAACGGTACATATAGCTTTGGATCTCGAGTCATAAATATTCGACAGGCAATTTTAGAAAAAAGGACAGTAACGGCATTGACACAGAGTACAATTAGTCTTTTATTCTATCTTTTATTGGTTTTATACTATTTACTTCCCTTTACCGACAACTAAATATAAACTTGGTTTTTAGAAAACAGCAGCAGTTGATAACGTGTTGTTGTTCTGTGAACTTTATGAAGTTACATATCACGAGTTTTCAATAATGCAAAAATTTTATTGTTGTAACCCCCATAAGAAGCGAGGTCATAATCGCGTAACAAAAAATGTGAGAAAAGTGCCTGGACAGTTACTTGCGTTGTGTGAAGACATTAACTTAGTTTTAGGAGAATATATATGTTCTAGTTGTCGACTAAATCTATGTCGACTTAAGAATATAGCTACAAAAGGCGAAAGGGAGTTAGAAAATGTTGATGTTAGCACATCAAGAGGATCTGAAATTGATATTCCAGGATCATCATCGTCATCATCAAATGAAAATAAAGGATCTTCCACATCAACTACTTCCGCTGTATTTGTTGACCAAGAAACTGAGAGGCAAACGATTATAACAGCTGTTAATAAGGTGCTTCCAATAATCAAAGAGTCGCCAATAAAGGAAGATTTTAGCAGAGATCCAAACAAGCGTCAGAAGATTGATAAAATCCAGAAAGCGCTAAAGAGAAAGCTATTCGAAGATAGTAGTGATAGTTCGGAGGAAGAAGAAACGGTCGGCGGTACTATCATAAAAGACCTAAAGGAGAAGTTCGTGTCCGTGGCAGATTCCAGTGAAAAAGTTCGAATTCTCACAGTACTTCTAGAGAGTTGGTCAATAAGAAAAATAATAAAAGAATTCGGAACAACTTTTTATATGGCACGTAAGGCTAAAAATCTACGTAAAGTAAAAGGATTACTTTCTTCTCCCAATTTGAAACCTGGTCAGACTTTATCACCAGCTACAGCAACCCGTGTAGTTGATTTTTACAAAGATGATAGCATAAGCCGAATGATGCCTGGAGCAAAAGATTTTGTCTCAGTAAGCAGGAAAATCGTCGGATACACGTACAGAAGCGATTGGTTTTGTGCAATTTAAAAGAAACGTATGAGGCTTTCAAAGAAAAATATCCCCTGGAAAAAGTAGGATTTTCTAAATTTGCGTCTTTGCGGCCAAAAGAATGCGTGTTAGCAGGATCCAGTGGTACTCATTCCGTGTGTGTATGTGTCATACACCAAAATCCCAAATTAATGTTAATGGCAGCAAAACTAGGCGAACTTGAAACGGATACAGTCGCCTTTCCTACAACTTATAAGGGAATACTAGCGATGGTAATGTGCCAATCACCTTCCACGTCTTGTCATTTACAAAACTGCAGTCTGTGTCCTGGATTTGAAGACATACAATTACGTATGGAAAAATTATTCGATGAACATTTTATAACTCAAATCGAATATAAAGAGTGGACACAAACGGATAGGTGTACCTTGCGAACATCCATTTGTACACCCGATGAATATGTTGATAGATTATTACAACAGTTGCGGCAGCTTCAAACGCATGATTTTATTGCCAGAACGCAAAGCGACTTTCTGAAAGAAAGAAAAGAAAATCTTGGTATTGATGAATTAGTAGTAATCGCAGATTTTTCCGAAAACTATTCTTTCGTAATTCAGGATGAAGTACAAACTGGACTAACACACAAGCGACTATTCACCCTTTTACTATATACCATCGCAGTAATAATGACACCAAAAGTGAAAATTTTGTGATAATTTCCGACTGCCTTACGCATGACACAAGTGCTGTTCATCTTTTTCAATGTCGGCTAACTTCATTCGTAAAAACAAAATTTGAAAATAGAATTGAAAAGATGTTTTACTTTTCGGTTGGAGCTGCTTCCCAGTACAAAAATAAGTACAATTTTGCAAATTTAGTTTATCACCAAAGAGATTTTGGAATACAAGGTGAATGGCACTTTTTTGCTACTTCCCATGGAAAGGGCCCATGTGATGGACTTGGGGGTACAATCAAACGATTAGCCAAGCATGCGAGCCTGCAAAGACCACATACTGATCAAATTACAGATCCTTTACAATTATTCCAATGGGCTAATGAGAATATAAAAAACCTTAATATAGAATACTGCACCAAAGAAGAGCACGCAAATCATACTGTCGAACTAGCAAATAGATTTCAATTAGCTGTACCCGTAAAAGGTACACGAAAGTTTCATGGATTTTTACCTCAATCTCAGACAGAGCTTATAGCCAAAACGTTTTCTTCCTCAGAGGAAAGCTCCGTTGTTCAGGTAATTCGTGCAATTCTTTAAATTCATCTTTCTTATCCTCGACTTTCTATTTTTCCCATTTTTCCTTTATCCTCTTTCCTAAACCTTTCCTGACGGAAGGCGATTCACCACCTTCTCGTGGTTTCCGTCGAGCAATATCATTTAAGACGTGTTATTGGCCAAGAGTGAATCAGTATACATTTTTGTTTACAAACCTTATTAGTGATGTTTACTAGATCAAGCTGTTACTATTTTTTTCTCCGTCCAACCAGAAAATGAGTTGTTTTTAATATTAAATTTAAAAACAGTTTACACTTAGTCCGGAAAAGCTGCACCGATAAACGCTTTTTCCGAGTTCTATTGTAGGTTCTGATGTTTAATAAAACTTAAATTAAATAAGCTATTGCATTATAATATTTTAGGATCTTTATTTATGTAACACACCCGAAGAAACCGATTTAAATACTAATTAAATTAGTAATTAACTAATGAGTATAATCATATCCACATAGATGCATTTATCTTATGTACACTAGTTAAGACAGATCGCTATTATTATATGAATCGTATTATTACTAACTAAAAGGTAGCGATAGGATTGCACCGGCCGGTCGTGGGCTATGGTGCACCAACTGCTTGTAATGCGCTCCATAAAAATTTCTCCTGCAAAAACTATTAAAATGTCCAGCTTGCCATTTTGCATTTAAATACAGAAATGTTCAAAGAATCTGTACAATTTTTCTCAGATTTTTAAAAATGTGACCACACCGATTGTTTTGCAATTTTAGAATATTTCGTTAAGAAAAAAATAGAAATACGTTTGGTAGCAAAAAATTATTAGGCCGTCCAAAAAGCCCGTCTTCTTGTGAGTAATTTATAAAAAAAATGTTTGTTCTAGGATAAATACTTTTCGAGATATTTATATTTCTTTAAAGACGTGCAAGCAGTGTTGACAATTTTTTTAGGTTGAATATTTCCGAAGTTCTGCGTAATATAGCAAATTGATGAATGAAAGTTATGTTCTTTAGTTGATTACTACCTCATAATTGATTTTCATCGAAATCCGTGAGATCGACCCATTTTAGTGATCGATTTCGCATGGAATGACCCTTACGTATTCTTTGCTCTAATGCTTATTTAAACTTGGTCTCATTACACAGACCTGCAAATCGAAACTTTTTTCTATCTCTCTTGGATTTCATGGTTGTTGTGGGGGTTTTCGGGGGCGCTGATTACGAATATGAACTCAGTTTTTTTTCTATTACACCAGGTTGTTTCACAACAAAGGATGCTCGGGTATTAAACGTGGCATAGTAAAAAAATAAGCAACACATATTCCTAAAAAATATTTATATTAAAAGTATACATGTTCAACAACATATTATTAAGAAGAAACTTTTGCGGATTTTTGTTTTTCTTCAAAGCTTCCATTCGTGATTTTCGCTTGTGACTCGTATTCGGCTCATCACTTCAGCATCCAGCAGTAGTCGACCATCAGGGTCATAATCCACTTTCGATACATTCCACGCCGATTCGACCAAAGTTGGCGCGGTACCCTCATAGATTTTTTTTTATATTTTGTTCACGTAATACTCTTTGCAAACCTTATATAAAGCTCAAATATTACTGCCATAAATACACTGTTCGTTGGCGAGATATAGAGGTTTATTTTTCCAGTTTTATACGTACATGCCTAGATTCAAATGCTATTTACTCGGCTATCATATTAGTTAGGAAGGTCGGGTTTTTGCATTTGAAAGAGAATGAAATGGACTATATCTACGGTAATTTTTGTTCGTTTTTCCAACATTTTTAACATATTATATTATCTTAGTTTTTAACCGATTTTAAGTTTTCTCAAAATCGGTTCCATTAATCTTTTTTTTAAATACAACTATTGTCTGCAATGTTCTTATAATATTAAAATTTCAACTTGGTATCTTTATGTTATCAGAAGTTATGAATTTTCTTCTATAGTCGTGCGAATAAAATGTTCCGAAACGACATGCACTTGTATT
This sequence comes from Agrypnus murinus, assembly GCA_929113105.1. Taxonomy (NCBI): domain Eukaryota; kingdom Metazoa; phylum Arthropoda; class Insecta; order Coleoptera; family Elateridae; genus Agrypnus; species Agrypnus murinus. The sequence continues at coordinate 155,293,856 of OV816025.1, forward strand.
AAGAACAGTGAATGTGATTTTCAAAATCTGTTCCATTAATTTTTTATTGTCATTGTTATTATCGTAATAAAATTTCAACTTGGTATCTCAATGAAATCGGAAGTTGAGACATTTTTTCTAAAGTCGTGCGAATACAATGTACACACTGCATCAAGAATTATCCGAAGTTCACGGGACGCAGTTGCGAAAAAACTTACTGTAGGTATATATTATATTGTATGATAATAACTACAACGAATTATAATTATTACTACTTTTGCACTGAGAAAACTGTATATTTAAAAATAGATATTTACCAATGATATATTGCTGTTAAAAATACGTGTACTTAGATGTACTATTCGAATTGCTAATATTAATATCCTTAAGTAGTTGACTTTAAAATCTTTGTATTTTCAAACATTTTATATTAACCATTACTAACCAATATGCTTATTTTAGCAATACGGGTATTAAATTTATTTATTCAACATACTGAATTTTAGAACTAATTATATATAGTCGGCAACTATACGGTATATTTACCCCTAATATATCGTACTGCAATGACAAATCTGCTTACAGTCACGTGCGCCAAGTTATTGTAAACAATTATTAAACAGGTCTCTTCGCGTTCATCGTTTGTTCGTCATCATACAGTTTGTGGCGTAGGAATTAAAATAAATATTGGTCTAGTCAGTGGTTAGCAGGCAGTTTTGGTGTTTGATTGTTTGAATGCCCATTCTACCGTATAATTTATAAAATGTGTGACCAATTTGTGCAAAACGTATTTGTAAAAATTTGTAAAAAGCAGTTAGTGTTGTATGAATTATTGTAAATGGGATTTATGTACTAAAATTTTTGTAAGCCTAGTACTTTTCTCAAGCGGTATACCAATTTTAAATTAAAACTATTACAAGTACATTTTTGATGGATCGAGTAACACTTCTTAGTTGCATCTTCCTCTCGCTGATACTTTGTGATTTCCTATTTAAATGATTATTTTCTTATTTGTTAATGATGATCTTGATACAATAGAGCTTAGAATGCAGGCAATATGTTTATTAGTACCATAAGTGACAACCTGTCTGTAAAATTAATTTTTTTATAAGTTATCTCAATCAGTTTTTCACTGAGTGCACTTTTTATATTTATGTTATTTTATAATTTTTACTTGTTCATTAATAAAAAGTTTTGTAAATTTTTTTGTTTTTCTCACTCTTTTGTATTGTAATACCAAAATGGCAGTACAAAAGATAATTGGAAAAGTTTAAGGTACCATAGTATGATACAGTGTTGAAGGTGGTCTTCTATTCTAGCCTATATAGTAGGTAATTTATCTATTCCAAAGGGTTAACTGGTGAGATCTCGAAGGCATTCGCACATACGTCCAAGAAGGTTGGTTAATGGTAGGTGTTTTTAGTAAATATACTTCTGATTTCAATTACTGCAATATATGGTTTGCAACATTTACTATACAGGTATATTAAAGAGTAGTATTCAGAGATATTAAAAAACACATGCCTAATGTAGCTATGGGTATTATCTGTGGTATTATACACATTCATGCTGTAAATATCTTTCTATATTAAAGGGTAGAATTCTATATAGCAAAAGCGAATATCCTGTGTTGTAGCAGCTACTATAGGTATATTAAAGAAAATAGTATCAAAGATATTAAAAGCAAATATCTAGATAGCAATAAATATTATACATATACGAGCTATAAGTATCTTAGTATATTAAAGGAGAAAATATTGTATAGCAAAGATAAATATACTATATACTAGTGGCAAATACAAATATATTCCTACTGATGCTATATAAGATTTTAACTTGTTTAATATCTTGATATTTTTAGCTTAACAAACCTGTATTTGTGTCACTTTTTTTAATATAAAATATATTGGTGGTAAATATATTTATACTTACTATAACTATCTATTTTTCTCAGTGTGCTTTAACAAATCAAATTCGAATCAACCATTTGAAAATGAATAAGTTTTCGCTACAATTTTTGCGATAGGAAAGATGAACCAAATGTTGATAAACTAATATTAAAAAAAGATAGTCTTAAACGCAGTGAAGTTTTGGCGATTTTGCGCAAAATTATAATTGAATTTGAAACACATCAAGGATAGAACTCTAAAGTCCCTTTCTATTCTTCTTGTTCACATCGGAAAAGTTGTAGCGAAAACTTATTGATTTTCAAATGAATGTTTCGAGTTTGATTTGTTAAAACAAAAGTAGTAATAATTATAATTTGTTGTATTATCATATAATACGTATATATAATATATACCTACAATAGGTTTGCTCGCAAGTCGCAACTGCGTCCCGTGGACTTCAGATAATTCTTGTTGCAGTATGTACAGTGTATACGCACAACTATAGAAAAATTGTCTCAACTTCCGATTCCATTGAGATACCAAGTTGAAATTTTATTACAATGATAAGGATATATCATGCAATAGTTCTGATTTTTTTGAAGAAAATTAATAGAACAGATTTTGAGAGTCACATTCGCTGTTCTTAATACAAGTGCATGTTGTTTCAGAACATTTTATTCGCACTAGTATAAAAAAAAATTCATAACTTCTGATTCCATAGAGATACCAAGTTGAAATTTTAACGGAATTATAAGAACATGACATACAATAGTAATTTTTTTTGGAAAAAGTTAATGGAACCGATTTTGAGAAAATTCAAAATGTGTTAAAAACTCAGATAATATACTATGTTACAAATGTTGGAAAAACGAACAAAAATTACCGTAGATAGTCCATTTCATTCTCTTTCAAATGCAAAAAACCCGACCTTCCTGACTAATACGAAAGCCAAGTAAATAGCACTTGAATATAGGCATGTACGTAGAAAACTGAATAAAATAAACCTCTATATGGTACCGCGCCAACTTTGGTTGAATCGGCGTGGAATGTATCTTTCCCGGGTAGCTTCATTCCATTTCCTGTATATCTTGGTGAAATCTTTCACCCTGTTTTTCACTTACAGCTCCTAAGTTATCGGGGAAGTAGCTTAAGTGAGAGTGAATGAACTGAAGTTTTAAATTCATGAGGCAACCCAATTCCTAGACAGGTTCTTAATAATATCTTCACTGAGGTTTCCTAGAAAGTTTTTAACACGCTTTTTAAGCGCACCATGCTCCCAGTTCGATATCGTTTAGTTTTTGATCGAAAGTTGTATCTTTCATTAACTACAAGTATCTTATCTCAGGACCAACAAAAATCCCTTCCCGTAATTTGACTTCTGAGAACGACTGGAAAACTTCTTGCAAGTGTTTGAACCCTTCTGCTTGTTTATTCAAGACCTTAACAAATTGTTTCATGATACCGAGTTTTATGTGTAAAGGAGATAATAAATTTTTTTCAAGCGGCACCAAATTCTTAAGTACTATGTTTTTATTTCTAGTTCTAGCAGGCCATTTACTTGTGTAATGCTCTTCTCTATTTCTATCTCCCACTCGCATAAAAGCACTCTGTCCCAGTAATATTCTGAGAACTTTTAAATCTCTACAGTCTACACACTCTCTATCCGTCCATGTTGGTCATAATTGATTTTAGTCAAAACTTTTTAGATTTTCGTAGTTTTCTTTCAAATGTACAAAATAGACAATAGGTAAGGAAGCATACTTGTTGTCATTATGAAGTAAGACTGCTTTTAAGCTTTTCTTCGAAGAGTCAATATCAATCGTCCACGTCATATTCGATATTGTATATTGTCATTAAATCGGGTACATCATTGTAATAAACGAGATCCCCTTTTTGAGCAAAAGATTATATGAAATCATTCTCTCTGTTGCGATATCAAGAGAAAGTGAGTGTCAGGAGATAATAGGTTTTTCTCCTTTAGTCTCGAACCAAGAAGTTCTGCTGCCTCTTTTAGTAGAATTACATTTCTAAGTCGTTCAACTCTGAGAAAATAACTGTGAATTTTCGTTGGAATCTTCAAAATCAGTATCTTCGATCTCTTCGTCTTCCAAATCGGAACTTGAAGGTTCAGAATGAGTTGTGTCCAAGTATTGAACAGACGGTTGTACAGTGTTGGGGCTCCCCCAAGCCCCCCCATCGCTGATACAAAATTTCGAGAAAATATAAAAAACAAGATAACTAAAAAACCCGACGTGATGGAATTTTTCAGCTATTTTTCTGGTAATCGGCACCTAAAAATTTATAAGAATCATCTTTCGAATATAAGGGAGAAAGTTCGTTGTACTAGGTCTGTTGTATGTATTTCTGATCTAGTCTATATTTTTAAAGGAAATTGCCACATCTACTCCTTCGGTTATGTAAGGATTGGAAGAACGCATAACCGAATACGCTCCTTTCCTACATTAGAATATAATATATTTTTTGGAGCATTTGCCTTTTAAAATGCGTTCCATTCTAAATTCATTTTCCAATTATTTTTGCGTTTTGGCTGTCTTTAGTTTTTAATTAAATTACATTTATATATATATATATATATATATATATATATATATATATATATATATATATATATATATATATATATATATATATATATATATATATATATATATATATATATATATATATATATATATATATATATATATATATATATATATATATATATATATATATATATATATATATATATATATATATATATATATATATATATATATATATATATATTATCCAGAACACAAAAAACTGTTGCGGGATAAAAATGTTGGCAAAAATAATGGCAATCTTTTAAAAAATACAAATACAATTAGGATTAATTGATGATGCGGTTTATAAAGCTGGTTTGGTTTAAAAAAATTAAATGCGAATTGGACTTGTACAGTCGCGTTTACATTTAAAAACAACAGAATAACTAATTACAGGTTACGAAGTCTACAAGAAAGGAGCGTGATAATTATAACAGCATCCCGCGGTAGACCAGGGAATGTGAATGACCATATGCCAATCAGCCAATACGTATTTCGGTAAAAAGGTTACTTTTTACGCCGTCAAAGCGTCTAGTCCAAGGAATTCTAATATTGTTATCACAATTCTCTCTTCTGTTAGTAGATTCTAGAGGGCCAATCACAACCATGCAAATATTACAAACATGCAGTTTAGAAAATATACTTCTAACAGAAAACGGAAGAAAAGGTCTACCTTGACTAATATTTATGCTTCTCATGTGTTTTTACACCGAGGGGCGGAGTTCTTGATTCAAAGATAGTTTTAAAATATTTTGTTGGTTTAAGAAAATTTCATTTCTCTGTTTCCATTACATAAAATTTGATAGTTTCAACTAAAATTGTCAGTATTATTTGAAAAACTGAATGCAATATTAACAAAATTTGACAAAGATGAAATTTAGAAATATGAAATAAGACAAATTCAATTTCCTTATTAAATCACTTTGGTTAGAAAGATATTTCATTGTTTCAATCTGGGAAGATATTGCCAGAGAGTTAGTAGCATATTGGAGGAGAGAGTAATTTGGTTTTCTAAAGAAAAGAAGATTCCTCAACTTGGGAATATAATGGCAGTTGCAACTGACGGAGCTTTGTTAATGGTGGATTGTAATCGTAAATTACTAAGTATGTAGTTATTAGGGAGGTCTCGATCACCCTAATGCTTAGTGTTAGTACGTAAGTTTTTTATGAGGGCTTGACCATCCCCATGCTTATCTTTAGTGTAGTTTGTAGTCTATTTTATTATTTATTATATTGTTAAATTGCTCTGTGTGTTTAATCTTAACTCTATTCTTAACTACCTCTCTAGTCACGACAAACCCCACGTGACAGCTGATTAACATCTTTGTCAAAGAGGGCTAATATCTATTAAAAGGACACAATGTAGCCTTGATGGACGAGGCGCCACTGGTGCTGTGGGAGATGTAAACAAACATAAGTCGAATTTAGGGGTTATGTTGGCGACATCTGCTTCATACACAATGACTCTTCTAGTAAATAAGGGTTCAGTGTATAATTGAGTATGTGAGGGGTGCAAACGTAAGTCTCGCAGGGGCGCGCAATCTTACGTAGTTACGCCACTGCACACACACTGAGAAAATAGGTGTTGTTAAAACAAAAGATTTCCATATGTTGAATTAGTTTTGATTGGGTTGACAAATTTCGGTTTCAGAGAACAAGACATTTATGTATTTCAAGAAATTGGAGGTGGTTCCGTCAATCGATAATATTTATTACATTAATTTTGCTTGACTCGTTATTTCAAGCTTTAATCAAAGGCTATACAAAAATATTTGTTCTATGGTCACTCTTGCGCTCAAGGAATGTGTTTAAATTGTTTGAACCGACAGTTTATTTGCTTTGAATTAAACCATAATAAATCTTTAGTTTTAAAAGATACGGTCATTTTAAAGAAATGAAATGCTCTGTTTGTAGTAATGTATTAAATGCGTACAGTTAAAGGCTAAAACATGTTAGTGCAAAATATAAGAAGTTTAAACAGAGTGAAACAGAATGCATAGAATCAACAAAATTAAGGAGTTGATTTAACATGTTATGTTATTTGGACCCTTATGGTTAGTACTGTTAAAATTTATGTTTGTTAAACCGAACAAAAAATCTAGAAGAATGACAGAGGTGCTGATTTTAATGTCGCCTGAGAGTAAATAGTGACGCACAATGTGGTAGTATACAGTAAAACCTTGGTTTGCGAGTGTTTTGCAAGACTAGCAAAATTTTTTAATGAATTTTAACTGGATAAACGAGCGATGTCTTGCAATACGAGTAAAATTTTTAATACCTATACGCTTTGTCTGCAGAGCGTCACGTTATTTTATTTTTACGTATACGTAGTAGGCATCCCGCATAACAAGTATACACGATGTGTTACGATCTTCTACGCGAAAGGATTTTATAATTTTCTTTATTTTAAAAACAATAAAATCTTGCATTAAATATGTTGAAAATATACATTACAACACTGTGAGGTGTAAAGCGATAAATTTTAAACAGATTCTTCACTTGAATTTCACAAACTCAATTTTAAGACTAACGATTTTCTGTCGTTGGTTGATTTTTTCACACTTAGATATTTTGAAGCCATTTTATGGCATGTTTTCACCTGAAGATTATTAAAGGCATAGGTGAGAAGGTATACACAAGTATTTATTACTTTACTTACAGTTCTTAATAATGAATTTCAAGAAAATGTTCTATTTCTTTGACGATTCATAATTTTCCATAATAAATGGATATTTTTCAATGTTATTTGAATTTCTAAGTAAAATATCTTACTGCAATATTGTTACCCAAGTTCTAGGGTGCATTTGACACTAGAATGTTAAAGTGGGGAACTTTTTATTGAGGAGGTGTAGGCCTTTGAAATCCCAAAATTGTAACGTTTCAGCAGGGTCTGCTAGAATGTTGAAATTTAGTTTATATTCATAATCTTGGTGTCAAAATTTATGTAATCTTTGTTTGATAAGATCTTAGGATTAATTCTGTGATAAGAAAATGATGTAGCAAAATGTTAAAATGTTTTTAATTTGAATTTTTGTGAAGTTATGTTTGTTAGAAAATTCAAGATGGTTGTCAATGAATCCTAACACTAAATTTGCATTTCAATAGCCATCTTGTTTTAATTTTTTTTTATAAGTTCTTTATAATTTAAGTATTAATAATTAAAATGAACAATCAAAGTGAACTTAAAGTGAAATAAACGAAAGTGCAGTTTTTTCTTAAATTTGGTCTTCAGACTGTTATTATTATTTGGAGAAATGTTTGAGAATTATGTTGGGAAATTTATTTTGTATGGAACGAATTAAAGGAAGGTGATGGAATCTTGTTGCGAATAACCGAATTATTTTATGTACTCACGTCATGGAAGATACGTGTTGCAACTTTAATAATTATAATTATCTTCAACAATCACAAATAAAATCCAGTTGAAGGATAACATGGAATGTGAACATCTTATCAACAAATAAGCAGGTAATTTTACCAACTATAACAGGAATCTGCCAACTTTCAAGTTAGGGCGATTAACTTTTTTGTGTGGCGCCAAATAATTTTAAAATTTATAATAATTTTCAATTTTTTATTTTTTATTTATTAATAGTAATTTAAGATCGTTGGATTGATCAGATAAGAATTAAAAAGGACAAGAGAATTAGAATGTCTCCTAATTCTTATTTTGTTAAATCTATGTGACACCGAGATTTAATTTGATTTTCTTTAATTTTAATTTTTAATAGTTGTTTTCTTTTCTCTTCATGGAATTTAAAATTTTTAGCTTGAGCTAAACACCTTGCTAGGTCATCTTAGAGTGACTCTTCGCACTTGAAGAATGCATGTTCCCTAACCTAAATCGAGAGAACCTGTCTGTCAAGCGCAAATATGGCATGTTGCATCAATCGCAAAATTCAACAGAAACATCTCTTAATACATATATTTTTAAACAGTGTATAGAGTAAGAACAATAAACTGGAAATTTGAAACTCACTACTGTCAGCCACATAAAAATTCTACGAAACTTAATGTTGTACGAGGGATTATTTACACAAAATAGAATCATAAAATGGATTTTCCAAGGGAAATTTTGGAGAATACGCGCGTATTTTGAGCGCTGAAAGTAAGATTTTCACCTTTGAGATTAACTTTTTTTCTGCAAGATTGCATTTGGTTTCACACTGATACCACAAAATTTACAGTAGGCGAGACTGTCTGCATTCTTAAATTTTTATTTAAATGCAGCTTGCCTTTCATGTTCCTCACGGATAAAACCTTTTATATCTTATACACCAACTTACATTCTTGAATCTAAACAAAGCGGAATAATTCATTTTTGCATCGGGATGGGGGTTGAAAATTTAAACGACTCAGATTACAGTAATATTAAATTTAAGCTTGTTACAACAAGCACGATGCAGGTGTCCAGAGAAAATGTTCTTGACTACTATTAGCAGTGGGCTTGCATTCCACGCTGCATGTGTGCAACCTTGATGAATATTTACACTCATTGTAAGCACATGCTGATAATTTAAGCTAATTTTAATTATAATTATTTAATTAATATTACAAACCCACAAAGAATTTCGCAAATATAAGAGTGGATGCTATTATTTCTGGTTCTTACAATTACAAGATTACAAGTGAAATTAAAAATTATTTTTAAGTTTGGTGCCAAACTTACTTACATGAGAGATTAATGCAGCAGATAAGTTGGATACCAGATTACATTCCCTGCCCCTATTTATTTAAAACAGCCTTGGTAGTGTAATGTCTGGCGTGCCGGACTTTCACCCAAGCGGCCCGGGTTCGACTCCCGGCGCTGGCAGATCTGGTTAAGGTTTTCTGCAGTTTTCCTTTGTAACACAAATGTGGGATTTGCGCTGTTCTATCTATTAGTCGGCTGCAGCCGCACATTGGGCCTACATAATAATAATAATCGCCCCCTCCCTCCCGCACAAGCTTATAGCTTCTGGGGCCTTGGTTTAGGTTATGGGTTGTAGTAATTATTATTATTTTTTTTTTTTTTTTTTAATAAGTAAGCGACTCGACTGCCAGGGTCATTTGTCGCTTTTGCTACACAATATTGCTGTTGTATGAGTAAGTACAGTAATAAGCACTATGCAATAACATATAAATATAACTAACGACGAGTACAACAGTATATACAACCAACATGAACTAAAATATGTAATAAAATACGACACAAAAAACTAATAAGACGGTAACAGGTATATAAATATGTAAAATAAATAAAACGTGTTAAAATAAGTTGTGTAAATAAGTAAACATAATTAAAATATATAAAAATATCACAGTTAATAGCTTTTATCACAGACTACGTAGTTCACAATTTAGAAATTAAGTTTGTACATCGCAGGTATTTTAATAATTTTAAAATATTTTCTTTACTATTGCTCAATATTTCTTTTAAATTGTCAGATAAATCACAGGCGTTTCTCTGATTGGTGTATTCCCGACATTCTATAAGAATATGCTGGACAGTGAGTGGAGTAATGCATGTGGGACAATTAGGTCTATTTCCTTCTGTTAGCAGAAAGGTTGAAGTTAAACGAGTGTGGCCTATTCTTAGCCGACAGAGTGTCGCTTGTTCTTTACGGGTAAGTATAATTTCCTGTGGTTGTAGCTTCACACTAGTTCTTATCTTTTTCAATGCGGTATTTGTGGTATCCCACATGGCTTGCCAGCGAAGTTCCGATTTGTGTCTGATGTATATTTTGGTATCCTTTGGACATATTACGTCAACATTGTTCCGGAGACGTGTCGCTGCCGACTTTGCAGCCTGATCCGCTTTTTCATTTCCAATGATGCCAATGTGACTAGGTATCCAAATCCAAACAATATATTTACCTTCACTGACTAGATTAGCTAATAATGCGTGTATACTCTGTATTATTGCATCATTATTAAATTTTTTACCTATGGCTAATAAAGAAGACATAGAATCGGTACAAATTACTTGCGTGGCTGATGTTGACTCACGACACATTAATAAGGCTTGCAATAGAGCATACATTTCACAGGTAAATACACTAGCATTGTTTGTAAGTGACCAAGTATACACGTTATTACCATTGACTACGGCGCATCCGGCTCCCAATTCGGTCTTAGATCCATCTGTATACAATATGTTACACGGTCTGTATGTTTGAAGAATATTTAAGAAATCTGTTTTAATAACACTATTTGCTATTTCGGATTTACTGTATTTCTGGAGATCAAGACGAACATTTAGTAATGGTATAGTCCATGGAGCAATTTCAGGGAAAGTGTTTACATAAAAACCTGATTCGGGTATTTCCCAATCCCTAGAGGCGAAAGTCGATCTTACCGTTGCCGGCCTTGTATGTGTGCGTTTTACTTCGTAGAGATCTAAGAGAGCATTACTGAGGAAAGAAGTTCGGATGTGATTATGTGTGCGGGATAATGCCGTTACGCGGTAGTTTAGAAGTAGCCTTTTGCGCCGTAACCAAAGAGGTTCCAAACCAGATTCAACATATAAACTCTCTGCTGGACTGGTAACAAAGGCTCCTGTTATATAACGAATTGCAGTGTTATGTACAGAATCCAAGACACGCAAACGAGATGGTCTAGCAGATGAGTATATAACACTGCCATAGTCCATACGGGACAGAACCATTGATTTGTACAACATCAACAGCGTCTGACGGTCAGATCCCCAGCTTATATTGGATAGACATCTGAGTATATTTAAAACGTTATTACAACGAGCTTTTAAGTTATTAATGTGTAGTGTCCAGGTAAGTTTAGAGTCGAGTAGTAGGCCTAAATAACATATATTATCAACATTTCTTACAGGAATCGAGTTTAACTGAAAAGAATGTTGTTGTTGACAGGTACTTCGTTTGCGACAAAAGTGCAGCGAAACTGTTTTCTCAATGGAGATTTGAAAACCTCTGTTGGTAGCTTCCGAGGATAACTTAGTAAGTGCATTTTGCAAATTTACTTCAATATTGTTGAAAGACTTTTCAAAATCAAATATGACAATATCGTCTGCATAGGCACAGTATCGAACAGTTCTGTCAATAGAGGCCAGTAGTCCTTGTATCGCTATTAGAAAGAGAGTGGCGCTTAGTGAAGAACCTTGCGGTGTTCCGTTTTTAATTTCGTGATTTTCTGACATAACGTTACCAACTCTGACTCTAATAATGCGGTTGTCAAGAAAGGATTTAATAAACTTAGGTAAAAATCCTTTTATGTTCCATTTATATAGCTGTTCTAATATTGTACTGTGCCTAGCAGTGTCGAATGCACTTTTTAGGTCTATAAAAACCGCTGTTAAGTGAAGGCCTGTAAGAAAACTTCCTTGGATGGCATTTTCAATGTATATTAATGCATCAGTCGTAGAATGATCTTTACGAAAACCGAACTGATATTTGCTTAACAGTTTTTTAGACTCAAGTATCCATGAAAGTCTTTTTGTTACCATCCTTTCCATTAATTTGCAAATACAACTTGTAAGGGATATTGGCCTGAAGCTTGACGGGTTTGTTGGTGTTTTGCCTGGTTTCAGTATAGGAACTATGGTAGCTTCTTTCCAGGACTCTGGTAGAATACCAGTTGTCCATACGTTATTGTACGCATTCAACAAACCCATTTTTGAATTTTCAGATAAATGCTTATTATTATTATTATTATTATTATTATTATTATTATTATTATTATTATTTACGTAAGGGTTACGTTACTCTAGGACAGAGGTTCCCAAACTTTTTTGTCTCGTGGACCACTTGCCATGTTTTTCGGTTTTGGGCAGACCCCCTGCTTACCTGATATTGATTTTTTGCAAATTAATCAACTTCAAATGTATTTTTGACAGCTGTTATAGTGCTACTCACTTTAATTTACGGCTCGCAAACTGATTTTGACCCGTTTTCAACAGAAATGAAAATTCCTTTCCCCCTCAGGCCTCGAACCCACATAGCCACATATATTGTTTTCGTGCCTAACCACTAGACTCTAGTGGGTCAAATTAAGGTAGTATTATGTAAGTAAATAGGTACTATCTGTATATGTGGATTATTCCATTCATGGAATGCCAAGATTAATGCCACGACCTGCTTATATGAGATCCACTATCGTTGACCCCCATTTTCGTTTCATGGACCCCCAATTTTCTTTTCGCTGACATGGACCCGTTGCAGGTCATCGTCGACCCCTGGGGGTCGATATAGACCACTTTGGAAATCACTGCTCTAGGACATTGGAAAACTGGCGCTCTTAAAATGATAAATTTTAAATTTAAAATGATAAATTTACCTAAGGGTTTCCTTAACCTAGTGTCCTAGCAAATTTTAGTATTTATCATAATCAACTAATATATTTAAGAGCTCCAGCTACTTAGACCTATCTAGGACAAGGAAACCGCCAGAACAAGCAGGATAGCTAGTACTTGAAAAAATAAATGTTGAGTGAACACTTTACTGTTTTTAATGAAGGCACTAAGACAGAGCTATCACATGTATTTTTTGTCTACTAACATCTCTAGCAGTATATCATTCATACGCATCAGCGAGAGAATTATACATAATAGTAGTAAAGAAAAAAAAGATATCGTAACTTTGTGCTGGAATGCCATATTTGGTTTATCCTTTGGTAAATAAAACAATTATTATTTTATATGCATCTGTTGTTTATTAAATTTTCAATAGTGAATGCTGTACAAACATGTTGTACTACAAACGAATAATGAAAACGATTTTAAATTAATACCAAATTCAATTACAGTGAAGTATTATCCTTCTAATAATGGTAACCATGTTGATATTTGGCTTCATGTTCTGGGTCGTATTTGGTTTCGTAACCATGCTGATGTTCATAACCTTGGTTGTACTGATATCCATAATCTTGTTGTTGTTCAGACCCTTGGTTGTGTTGATATTCATGACCATGTTCGTAGGTACCGTAGTAGTTGCCGAATTGGTTTACTTCCTTATTTTCTTTGTGGTAAACGACAACATCATGGAAGTAGGCATTGGGTACGTAGAAGTTATATTCATCAATGGTTCTGTCGAAAGGATAACCAAGAGGATAAGCATCCATGTATTGGACACCAAGACCGACCATTGGGTATTGGTAGTATTCGTTTTGGTAACCGTGGGCGTTCTTTTGGTAAAGGTGGTGTTGTTGTTTTTGACCATACATGGTGAATGGTTTGTACTGGCTGACAATTACGTAGAACTGATAGGTTTGACCTCCAATTTTACCCTTGGGGAGCAAGAATCTAAAATGAAAGAACATTATATTAATTTTCTTGAATTCATCTCTTATAATATTCTAGAATAACGTAAAATTACTAGAAACTATGAATTTAGCAAATAAAAGAAAATATACCTGTTGGGGAAGGCATAATAGAATTCGCTGCCGTGAGTCATGAATTCTTCACCTCCGTTCATGCCAGTCATGGTGTATTGATACAATTGTTTGTAGGTAGTGCGGTCGCTACCGTAGAAAATTTGACGAGAGTTGCGTTCGATGGCATTTTGTCCAGCCTTCAATTCGTATTTGAATCTATCGAATTCAACAAAGTTCATACGGTTTTCGTCGATTTGGATAAAGCGTCCATATTCATCGTATTTGGGTCCAATGAACACACGTACTACAGCTTGGGTTGGTTTTTCACTGACTACGTTGATCTTGTAGGTGAAAGGTTTGTGGTTAAGACGGTATTGACGAGCGTGCACTTCGAAGTTGTTGTGTTCGAATTCTTGATGGTTCATGTATACGACATTGGTGATATCGACATCGTATTGTTCGAAGTAGGTAACAAGACGATCGACTTGCATATCTTCAACCTTTACACCTGAGAAAGCAAGTTCATCGTAAGTGTAGTGAGAAAGTTGGTACTTGTATTTTTGGAAGTAGACGATGATCCTCTTGTACAATTGCCAGAAGGCAGGATCGCGAAGAGAGGTTTCAAAGTGTTCCAAAGCAGAAGGAGCGACCTTGTATTGATGCAATGGTTGGAAGGAGTATCCAAGAAGGTGGCGAGCGAATACTTGGAGGTATCCATAGAAGCGGGCGTTGACAGAGTCTGGGTTGGATTCGATGAGGTTACCAAGAGTGTTGAAACCTTGGGGTTCGAACATTTTGATTTTTTCTCCTTCCTCCTAAAATAATGAAGCTTTATTACATCAAAGGGTAGTATATTAGGTTTTAGATGGAAATTGCATAACAAAACTTATGCAAATATAATATGTTTGTTTTTATAACTAGCGTACTTACGGTGTATACAAATCCAGCATCGATGGCATCGCGGATTCTGCGCTCGTAGTCAACAACCTTGTAATAACTGTATGGGTATTGTCCTTTCATGGAAAAGCTTTGTTTATGATTGTAGTAGTTCATGAAGAAATAAGCCCAGTTTGGTCTTTCGGGGAAATGCATACCGTTTTGGTAGCACAGGGATGGGTAATATCCAGTTTCAAAGGCATCTTCGTAATCGTAGGTACCGATTGCTCCGAAGTCATTGGAGAGACGTTCAAGGTAATAACGAGCCAAAAGTTGTTGGTGGAAGTAGTAGAATTCTTCACCACGTTGGTAGGTATTGATTCCGTATTCTTCGCTGTTCATCCAGAATGGACGGTACAAGTTGTAGTAGTAATAATAAGCGTTTATACCAACATCTTCGGTGAAATATCCCATGGATTGTTCGGGATGCAAGTTCAAATAGTGTCCAGAGTAGTTAGCATAGATGGTGTATGCGTGTTGTTGGACATCGGTGTTGCTCCACATTTGTTTGTATTGTTGAGCTTTATGGATAACTTCGGTGTTGAAAAAGTAGTATGGATAAATTTCGTAGATGGGTGGCAAAACCATGTTGTAGGTGTCGGGCCGGTGGATGAGAGCAACGGAGAATGAATACAAAAACATTCCTTGGTTCATGTAGTAGCGAGCCCACACGGCAGTTTTGTAGAGGGTTTCAAAATCTTTAGCATAGTAGAAGAGTTTGAAGAGAGCAACTGCTTGTTTCAAGTGGTATTCGTAGAAGACGGAGAAAACTTCGTCTTTAGGTAACATTCCTTGGCTGTAGTAGTGCATGAATTCCTTGACTACTTGAGGGTTCTGAAAGTGATATGTTTAGGAAAACAAATTTTCTCACGTCTAGATATATATATGAATAGGATATTACAAATTTGTAAATACTTACAGTGTAACCGTTCAAGTTGTTTTGGATGTTGTATTCTTTGGCAAGGGTGACATGTTGTTGGTAGAAGTCGGATTGATGAACGTACTTGAAAAGGGTCAATACATCTTTGTATTGTCTAAGGTAGTCTTTACCACCTAAAATGAGATAGTTTCGTTAAGTTTAGAATGCTTTTCCGTGAATTTGGTAAGTTATTGAGAGATTAAACGCACTTATTGTTAGCAATATTGTATGAGGTAATGATGTTTTGAGAACAATACAGTTGATATTGTAGGAAATGTTAGTTGATAAGGAAAAATATTTACTCACCAACTTTGTAAAGATGGTGTCCACCGTGTTGTTCTTCATAAACAGGGGTTGCTAATGCAACGGCGCAGAGGCCAGCAAAAATAGCTACCAAAGTGAATTTCATATTGCAAGTCAATATGATGACACAGTTTCAAAGTGTGCCGATTCATAAATATTTGGCAGTATTTATACTAAAAGTTGCTCCTTCTTTCTTTACTAATCTTGACCTTAACATTGTAGGATGCGCTTCTCTTATCATAATTTTGTTTTTATATATTATCATTTTTAGTATTTTAAATGAGAATCATTTAATTTGTAGATAAGAATTGTTACATATTTTTGATGCAGTGCATCCTGACGACAACTGAGTGATACCGACAAATACGATAATAGTATCTAAGTAAACAAGGTGTACAAGGGTTGAAAAGGTTACAGACAAATTCTCTTTCGGATAAAATTGCTATAAGTAAAATCTCAAATCATTTGAATGAATTTGAGAGGTTACTACCATGACCAAAACTGAATGGCTGGAGATATGTTTCCAGGACATTTCATCGGGGATAAACAATCATCAAAAGCTTATGCTGAGAGGAGCCGATTACCTAACAGTCTTAGAAGGCTCAAACGTTATAGTTAAGTTTTACCTTCTACAACTTTCGATTCCTTAAGCTGCTTGCTCCTTTGGGAATACTAATAGCCTCACTTTGAGCTAATCATTCGATTGATTCCTATCATGATCCCAGTCGTGATATCCTTAAACGGAAACTAACGGTATGTCCTAGGTAAATACGATACATGCGATGCGTACGGTGCGGGAATCGCACGCACCGCAAAACGGATGCGGCGATTGCAAATGCGGCAAATGTAAATACGACAATAAAAAAAGCACATCGTGCGTTTGTGATAACGCACACTGCATATCAATATAGTTATTTACATTACAAGCTGCGAAAGTTTACTTTTAGGTGCAAGGTGTCTTTGATTGGCCGAGGCGAAGCGTAAACGTAGCCGAGGTTAGTTAAAAACACCGAGCACCCGAAAGGGCTTTCGCAGCGTGTAATGTATTAAACTTTTCATTCTCCACTTGACATTTATTAACCACCGCAAATAAATTAAATGATGATTCAGTGATTATAATAAAATAATGTTTGAATATGCAACGTTACCAAGGTAATGTTGACAACAGCCACCTTATAATATTATATTTAAAAAAAATTGACAGTTCTACTTCGTTGTCCAGGGACCGAAAGTTTTTCATACCTAGCAACCATCTAGAAAGTTGCACTTTCGTAAAGGGGAGAATGAAATAGTTATTTACATTACAAGCTGCGAAAGTTTACTTTTAGGTGCAAGGTGTTTTTGATTGGCCGAGGCGAAGCGTAAGCGTAGCCGAGGTTAATTAAAAACACCGAGCACCTGAAAGGGCTTTCTCCCCTTGACATTTATTAACCACCGTAAATAAATGAAATGATGATTCACCATTACCACAGCCACCTTATAATATTATATTTTAAAAAATTGACAGTTTTACTTCGTTGTCCAGGGACCGAAAGTTTTTCATACCTAGCAACCACCTCGCATGTTTTACTTTCGCTTTCGGTTGCTTTATAAAGATAGAAAGTTACACTTTCGTAAAAGGGAGAATGAAAAATTGTTATTTTATACATATATGCATTTCTCAATCATGGCTCTGTCAAAAACCATATATACAGCGTTATTGCTGGATAATGAGTTTTAAGTTATAAGATATTAAGTTTTATTTTAAAGAAAATTTAAAAAATCACACATAAAATTTATAAATACAGATTCAATTTTGGAGAATTCCATTTGTGATCAGATGAAAATGCATTTCGTCAGTATACAAGGATGGCCCCAGCTACTTTTGATTACGTATTGGAAGCAATCCGTGATTCTTGTTACCATTGTTCAACTACCAACCATTTTCAAGCACCTATTACAGTAGAAGAAAGGCTTTTTCTAACCTTAAGGTAAGTAAAAAGGTAAATACAACAGGTTATTTTTTAATTTAATTATATTTTATTTTTAAAAATATTCATATTGTGTATTACTATTAATACTGTTTGTAACATGTTTGAATGGGCGTTTGATTATCCTGAATGTATCGTGGTGAAGTGATATTTGAATTAGGATTGTGAAGTGAACCTGGGGATGCTGGTGATGGAATGCATGAGTAGTGTGTGTCGGATAGCATTGCGGGGGACGGATTGTTTTGAGAGTAAGAATATATATAATTCTTTATTGAATAACTGGCCAGCACACTAGTTTGCCAACAGACACAGTAATGACATACATAGCTAAAATTAACTAAATACCAACACTAATACTGAATTAAAACTAACAATCATTAACAAAACTCTAACATTAACAATAATTCACAATAACATTAAAAAAATCAAAATTAATAAATTATAAATTATTTCTTCCCGTATAAATGATTACGCAATATGTACACTGAAATATTTAAAACTTTTGTTACAATTTCACTGTCTAAAGATTTCGGCAAACCAAACATTTTTCTAAATTTTATGTAATTTTGAACTAATGTACGCTGCGATCCAAACAATAACCCAATAACTGTTGGTTCACTCACTTGAAATTTTAACTTATAAAAATTAATAGTAGGATTGTAAATCTTACTTTTTTCAGCTTGAACTTCATTAGGTTGATTGTTACCCTTTTCAAACCTGATGGTAGGGTCAATTATAAATCCTTTGTTTTTAGTTCTGTCTATAGCGATAATATCGATTCGTCGAATACTGTCATCCTCCGACAATCCACAAATCTCTTCATGCACCTCATATCCCTTGTGAGACAAAGCTGCAGCTAACAACTGCCTTATTTCGTTATGCCTCTTAATTCTAAGAACTTCTCCCTGATGGCAGAAACCTAACACATGCGCAAGTGTTTCTTTCTCATTGCAGTATCTGCAATGGTATGTGTTGGCACTACGACCAGGGATAGTTCTTACTGGAGCTACATTGCAGTTCATTTTAATGCAATCTTGCCATTCAGAGGTGCTTAAGCTACCCTTTCGATAAATCCATGTATTCGCTCGTTTTACTTCCTGTTCCATTTCTACACCTAGCCCTTTCTGGGGAAGTTTACACCACTCCTCATACGAACGTTTTCTTAAAATCTCACGTATTTTAGTACTTGTAATTTTACCTTTTACATTGTCTAAATCATAAAGGGAACATCTAGAAGTACCATTTTCCAAACAACCTGAAACGCGATTAAAATAAATAAGTGCTGGTTAAATGAACTCGGACCATCGATAATGTTATTTCTTGTGCGTAGTGTTCAGTGATAGTTTTCTGAATAATATATACTTAAACCTGGTGAGTATGTTTATTATCTGTCACGTACGTTACTGCTATTTTCTTATTATTAAATAAGAAATCAATTAACTTCATTGTTAGAGAACATAATCTAAATGAACTCTTCAGAAATCTCCTGTTCAAAAGTTGAATAGTCAAATAAAAGTGGGAATCTCAAACAAAAGTGCACAACGGTCACATAAGTTACCACACACTCGATAACTTAAGTGACAGTATGGTAACGTATGTGACTAGAGACTTAAAATTCAATTTATTGGATTGTTTATTTGCATTTTTTCCTCTTTAATGCGTTACCATAGTTATCACATGAGCTTGATTTCTGTTATAATAAGCATATAAAATATAGTTTATCTTCAAACGTCAGAAAAATACGACATTTTAAGACTGTTACGTGCTAATTTCGTAGCACCCTGTATAGCTATGCTTTTGTGTTAAGTTGTATAGCGTTTAGGGATTTTCGCATTCGCTCTCCTTTTAATTGCCATTTTGTTTTGGAACTAACTCCCGGTTGATAGCAGAACACTCACTACGTTTTCGTACGCTTGTCTAAAGAATATTTTAGTGGACGTCGCCGTTTAATTAATCTCTTCCCTTATGTTGTGAATTGGGAATTGCATTGGTGCAGATCTGTGATTAATTTGTGGCAATAGTTTTTCCAATTGTTATATTTGAAGACGTATAGGGATTTTCCCGCTGGTTCATGTTAGAGGTTAGAAGCACACGTTCTCGTAAGTGTTTTTAGGTTAACTTTTCTATCATTCAGTCTCTTATACTTAATTCTTTTGTTAGGTTTCGATGTATAATCGTCGTTAGCCGCATTTGGAGGCGATGTAATTATCTCTTAAGGTCACATTACACCGAAGGTATTTATAAAGTGTTTGCTTCGTACATTCTGGTAATTTAATTCTATTTGTTACAGACCTTTTTTCTTTTCGTTTACCTTTACTCATAATAATTACATACACTACGTTGTATATTTGGGTTGTTACAAAACCATTACGCAGACTTGGTTGCTGTTGTCTCGTTGGATCACGCTACGTTCGACCTGGTTACAACAGCAATAACGTTTGACAACCATTATTGTATATAAAGCATTACTGTATATTTGTACATTATAATTTTATGTGTTAAATGGTATTTCCCCAGTGTTCGTGTAGCACTTATATCTAGTATCTGTTTCATATATATAATTTTATCACATGTTACATATTTTATAACATTGTTAGGAATATTTGCGAGTGAATACGTATAAGCTTTGCTCCGTAATAGTTGAATAACTCACTACTGGAGTTGAAGGTTGCGCAATCTGATTGGTACCTGTAGTCGCGATAAATTTTACTGTGCCCTTTTCTTATTGGGTTTTGAGACTTGAAGTCAAGTCAGATTTAGAGTAAATAAATCGCTCGCATCAATCCTCACCCAGATCAAATTTGTAAATGGAAATCAATAACCTGCGTTTAATTTCTGCGAAGGCTATTTGTCCTTGATTAAAATGTAATCTTACTTGATTGATTTATGTTAACTGATCTACCTGATAATTTGTTTAGTTGTTAATAAAGCACTGTACATTAGGGTGGTCCAAAAAAAAGCAAAGCCGGAAATCTTATGCTCTCACCCCCTAGGATTATTGTATACCGAAAAAAAAGTACCCCAAAAAAAAGTAGTAGTATTTTCTTATTTGGAAATCGGTCGATGTTTAGGGGTGCCTCAAAGCCCTTAAAGTCTCCCATGTATTTTATATGGGAAAAAATCACGTTTTCGTAAATTTGGTATAGAATCTTAGAAAATCAATATTTTTCAACCGGACTACTCTGCTTCTCTTCAGAAATGTTCAGAGAATGACATCCAATAATTTATTTGTTAAATTTCTTATATTAACTATTTTTTACAGATCCGCAAAAAACCCATAAATGAAAGAAACACAGAAAAATCGTTAAAAAATATTTATTACTATTTTTTAATATAAAATATTTTGATAAATAAATTATTGGATGTCATTCTCTGAACATTTCTGAAGAGAAACAGAGTAATCTCGTTGAAAAATATTGATTTTCTATACCAAATCTATGAAAAAGTGTTTTTTCCCATATAAAATATATGGGAAACTTTAAGGGCTTTGAGGCACCCCTAAACATTGTCCGATTTCAAAATAAAAAAAGTAGGGGTACTTTATTTTGCGATATACAATAATCCTAGGGGGTGAGAGCATAAGATTTCCGACTTTGCTTTTTTGTTGGACCACCCTACTGTACATCCCTTATTTTCAGACTTATTGTTTATATGTTTGGTATTTGGGATTTATATTTTCAGCTATCGAGAAGCCACTATTGGGAGAAGTCGACCACATTGGTAGTAGTCGCAAATGTGTTGTTCTTTTCAGATTTTGTCGGCTAATACTGTAGCTATTTTAGACGATTCTTGGCGCCTATTACAGAAGACCTTTAGTGAGACCCACGACCTCACACTAGTTAGCTGGCAGCCGACAGATTTAACTGCGGTTAAAGGTTGTTACCGTTTCCCAATAAGCAGTCCCCATTTTGTGGGTAACAAGACTCAATTAACAAGGTAAAAAGTATATTTTGACGTTTATCAGCAACGGCAGATATAAATATTTTACGTACCGCAGGCGGTGAGTCAGGGCCAAGTTATATCAAAACAAAAAATTCATTTTGTCAAAATCTTATTTTTCTTCAAACGTCAAAAACATGATATTTTGAGAAAATTTACATTTCAATTCATTCTTTGAAGATAAAATAACATATTTTATGTGGAGTTAAAGTGACTCGTTGTGCTTCGGCTGTTATGCCTACTAAAATTAACAGCCTTAGTACAAAAAGCTTCCCTTTAGCTCCTTATAAAATAATGTACTATTGACCAAATTACTTAAATGTTAATTAATATTGTTGCTGGTTTCTCATTTTATAATATTTTTTAATCTGCGCGTGGTTTGGTAACTTATGTGACTGTCACATAAGTTACCAAACCACACGCAGATTAAAAAATAAAAATAAAATTTTATTAGTTTAAAAACTACCCAAAAATTGAAAAAATAAGATGCACTACCCTTACCTGATTTGATCACAATAAGCGCTTTTTAATTAGTTTACTTAAAATCACATCGACATGTAAAACTTAATTTTTAAATTTTTCTGTGAATGATTAATGCAAGTTATCTGAGAATGACCCTTATAATAAAGTAACATTGAATTGTTTCAATTTAAACCTAAATTAAACCTATAATTACTTGTAATTATTTAGAATTAAGAAATAACTCATTTATACTTTAACTAAAAGTGTATTATTTACATTATAGTTCAATAAGGTAGGTGATAATCTTAATAAGATAATATTATTTGCTAATTTTGTTCTTTTTACGTGAAATACATCCTTCGCTAAACTGAATAGCCTTGAGAATACTTAATGCTTTTATCTGTACCGAAATCTTATTTGACTCATTTTCTCAGAAAATCCTCAACGAAGACATCAAAAGACTTTTTCTTGGAAATTGGAATTTTAAATAACTAAAAGTTGTACCGGCTGCACTTGTTGCAATAAATATTCATTCCTAAATAAATATTTTATTCATTGAGTCATATACAAAAATTACCTGGTTTTGGTTGTCATTTATTGATTTATAAATGTTTATACTTTAAACCTACATCGCTCTAACTTTCAATTTAAACATAAAAGAGAGTGTACCTGTAAGATTTTACTGCAACTGTATTTTGCTTGTCATTTCAAAAATCTCATTCATCTGAAAGAGCTATTTACACTTTAGCAGATTATTTAACACTTCCTTGCGAACCGTGAATCTAATTTTATTTTAAAACTAAAAATTTAGGAATTATTTAGAGGAAAATAACGAAGTAACCTTAGTACGTTACTGACATAAAGTAACGAGTTATCGCTTCAGTTACTGATACTAAAAAGTAATTAAGTTACTAACAAGTTACTTAAAAAGTAATTAGTTACTTTGTAACGAGTTACTTCTACCTGTTTACTAGCCAACACTGATTTTATTGTGCGTCTGTATTGTACTCCACTGTAACCTGCAAATCTAGCCAGGCTGTAATATTAACAATGCAATTAAATGCATTTGTTTTTTTTCGATTGTTTACTTTTATTCTTTTTTCTACATACTTTTTCTCACTCTTTCTAGTTGTATATATGCGTTACGTGAAATTTCTACTAACGTCAATCTGCACTCATCGAACAACTATCTGTATCTTTTATTATGGTCATTGTTCTTCAACAACGTCATCGTCAATTTTTAGTGCCATTAATAACACAGGGATGAAAACTTTGTGAACATTACGTACGCACAGATTTTCGCTATCATGTGCTGTTATCTTACAAAATTTACAAAAAACAGATTTATATGCTATCCAGGAAAGAAACAAATAACTTAATTTCAAAAATATTTATTTAAAAACCTATTTAAATAATTTATATTAGGATTACATTTTTGATCATGATAAGACTTTTCTGCAAGGTATCTTGTGCGTCTTCCTTTAAAACTACGCTTTGAAATGACTTTCTTATGGGTAGCGATTGGTATATCTGTATCAATGACCAACAGTAGTCGGGCATCATATTAACATTCCATCGGCCTTGATACAGCCTCTTCATCTCTTTTATGTCTTGGTGAAAGCGTTACACTTGTTCTTTTCGGAGATCACCGAAGATTTCCAGGGAAGAACTCTAGATGTGAATCTAGAAAATGGAGCTTCATGCTTATATTGCAGCCCATTTTATAAAGGACCCTGCACAAAAAAAATAAAAAACAGGGTATAATCAGAGTGGGCTGAAACTGATATATGCTGTAGTTCATGATATTCTGATCAAAAGTCCTCATGGGCACAAAGTCTGAAAATGACCAGCGTATGAGTATGTTAATACATTCAGATGATTTCGTTAAACAACTCCAAATTCCACTGCGTACTCTTGACCGTTTGAGCAGTAGACTGAAGCTTCATAACTCAGAAACTGGCCATTGGTCAGAATTTCTGCCCATAAGGACTTTTGATCAGGATATCATGAACTACAACATACAATCAGTTTCAGCCCAATTTAACTGTACCTGTTTACCATTTGTTTTGTGCGGGGTCCTTTATCTAATAAGACTTAACGACAATTTTCTTATAGTCCGGATGCCTGAATTACGTAGGAAGTTATTTATAAGACCCTTGAATGCACGCCAAGCGTTTCACTCTGTATCAGTTATTGTACTATATTCAAATAAAATTTTAAAAGAGTGATTTTGTCTGGAAATCCGATGTAATATAAAAAACTAATAGCAGATTCGTAATCATCGCCACCGAATTGGTAAAGAACACCTGCCAAATTCAAAACAACGAAAAACATGTCGGCTTGTGTAATTTGTTGTACCCCAATATAACTGAAACAAAAATACCAATTGATAACTTTTGCAACGGGCGATGTAGAATTATTAATCAAATGTTTTGCATAAAAAAGTGTAAGCTAAGCGATAAGTCGTTTGGCTCATTTGGTTTTATCCAGATACGCGCAAGAAATGACATCTAGGTTATCGTTAGTCTCGAGTTCATTTAGCCAACACTTTTTTATTTTAATTGGTTATTATCTTAAATGACTCAACGGGAATGCTCTGAAGTGTTTCAGGTTGTTTGGAAAATGCTCCATGCTCCAGATGTAATAACGATTAACGTATCTTGTATAGTATGTTAAATATACTGGATTATTCCAATGTATGATGCTTGTAACCATTGATCGAAAGCGGCTGGATTGGCTATACCCTAACCGCCTAACTAATCCTTCTGATAATGCATTGCTAAAAAGTTTCTCATGCTTTTAAGTTAATTAGGAGATTTCGACTAGGTTGTGCAGTAGGGCTATTATTATTTTTTTTAAGTTATACTATCCATAAGGGGCACTATCTAAATCGCTTTTCCTTCAGATAACATGCTATTAATAAGGCCATCTGAAAAAAATTTAGGTTTCGTTTAAGGACATCGCGACGGCGATCATAAGAATCAATCGAACGCTTAGGTCAAGGGGAGACTATTAGTATCTCCAAAGTAACAAGCAGATTTAGGAATCGAAAGTTAAGATTTTAATTATAGCAATTTTATCCGAAAGAGAATTTTTCTTTGTAGGAATAAGTTGATACCATAAATTAAGATTACTTATAATAAGAAATTGTAGAAAATGTTTTTTCTGCAATTCAGATACAACGCAGTTTGTACCATAATGGTTTTCAACCCTAGTATACATTGAGTTATCTTAGATAGGTACTGTTATCGTATTTGTCGGTATCACTTAGTTGTTGCCAGGATGCACTGCATTAAAAGTATGCAACAATTCTTGTCTACACATTAAATTATTCTCATTTAAAATACTCAAAATGATAATATACAAAAACAAAATTATGATCAGAGAAACGCATCCTACAATGTTAAGGTCAAGATTAGTAAATAAAGAAGGAGCAACTTTTAGTATAAATACTGCCAAATATTTCTGAATCGGTACACTTTGAAACTGTGTCATCATATTGACTTGCAATATGAAATTCACTTTGGTAGCTGTTCTTGCTGGCCTCTGCGCCGTTGCATTAGCAACCCCTGTTTATGAAGAACAACACGGTGGACACCATCTTTACAAAGTTGGTCAGTAAATATTTTTCCTTATTAACATACATTTCCTATTGTTAACAATAAATGCGTATAACCTCTCAACAACTTACCAAATTCACGGAAAAGCATTCTAAACTTAACGAAACTATCTCATTTTAGGTGGTAAAGACTACCTTAGACAATACAAAGATGTATTGACCCTTTTCAAGTACGTTCATCAATCCGACTTCTACCAACAACATGTCACCCTTGCCAAAGAATACAACATCCAAAACAACTTGAACGGTTACACTGTAAGTATTTACAAATTTGTAATATCCTATTCATATATATATATATATAGACGTGAGAAAATTTGTTTTCCTAAACATATCACTTTCAGAACCCTCAAGTAGTCAAGGAATTCATGCACTACTACAGCCAAGGAATGTTACCTAAAGACGAAGTTTTCTCCGTCTTCTACGAATACCAATTGAAACAAGCAGTTGCTCTCTTCAAACTCTTCTACTATGCTAAAGATTTTGAAACCCTGTACAAAACTGCCGTGTGGGCTCGCTACTACATGAACCAAGGAATGTTTTTGTATTCATTCTCCGTTGCTCTCATCCACCGGCCCGACACCTACAACATGGTTTTGCCACCCATCTACGAAATTTATCCATACTACTTTTTCAACACCGAGGTTATCCATAAAGCTCAACAATACAAACAAATGTGGAGCAACACCGATGTCCAGCAACACGCTTACACCATCTATGCTAATTACTCTGGACACTATTTGAACTTGCATCCCGAACAATCCATGGGATATTTCACCGAAGATGTTGGTATAAACGCTTATTATTACTACTACAACTTGTACCGTCCATTCTGGATGAACAGCGAAGAATACGGAATCAATACCTACCAACGTGGTGAAGAATTCTACTACTTCCACCAACAACTTTTGGCTCGTTATTACCTTGAACGTCTTTCCAATGACTTCGGGGCAATCGGTACCTACGATTACGAAGATGCCTTTGAAACTGGATATTACCCATCCATGTGCTACCAAAACGGTATGCATTTCCCCGAAAGACCAAACTGGGCTTATTTCTTCATGAACTACTACAATCATAAACAAAGCTTTTCCATGAAAGGACAATACCCATACAGTTATTACAAGGTTGTTGACTACGAGCGCAGAATCCGCGATGCCATCGATGCTGGATTTGTATACACCGTAAGTACGCTAGTTATAAAAACAAACATATTATATTTGCATAAGTTTTGTTGTGCAATTTCCATCTAAAACCTAATATACTACCCTTTGATGTAATAAAGCTTCATTATTTTAGGAGGAAGGAGAAAAAATCAAAATGTTCGAACCCCAAGGTTTCAACACTCTTGGTAACCTCATCGAATCCAACCCAGACTCTGTCAACGCCCGCTTCTATGGATACCTCCAAGTATTCGCTCGCCACCTTCTTGGATACTCCTTCCAACCATTGCATCAATACAAGGTCGCTCCTTCTGCTTTGGAACACTTTGAAACCTCTCTTCGCGATCCTGCCTTCTGGCAATTGTACAAGAGGATCATCCTCTACTTCCAAAAATACAAGTACCAACTTCCTCACTACACTTACGATGAACTTGCTTTCTCAGGTGTAAAGGTTGAAGATATGCAAGTCGATCGTCTTGTTACCTACTTCGAACAATACGATGTCGATATCACCAATGTCGTATACATGAACCATCAAGAATTCGAACACAACAACTTCGAAGTGCACGCTCGTCAATACCGTCTTAACCACAAACCTTTCACCTACAAGATCAACGTAGTCAGTGAAAAACCAACCCAAGCTGTGGTACGTGTGTTCATTGGACCCAAATACGATGAATATGGACGCTTTATTCAAATCGACGAAAACCGTATGAACTTCGTTGAATTCGATAGATTCAAATACGAATTGAAGGCTGGACAAAATGCCATCGAACGCAACTCTCGTCAAATTTTCTACGGTAGCGACCGCACTACCTACAAACAATTGTATCAATACACCATGACTGGCATGAACGGAGGTGAAGAATTCATGACTCACGGCAGCGAATTCTATTATGCCTTCCCCAACAGGTATATTTTCTTTTATTTGCTAAATTCATAGTTTCTAGTAATTTTACGTTATTCTAGAATATTATAAGAGATGAATTCAAGAAAATTAATATAATGTTCTTTCATTTTAGATTCTTACTCCCCAAGGGTAAAATTGCAGGTCAAACCTATCAGTTCTACGTAATTGTCAGCCAGTACAAACCATTCACCATGTATGGTCAAAACCAACAACACCACCTTTACCAAAAGAACGCCCACGGTTACCAAAACGAATACTACCAATACCCAATGGTCGGTCTTGGTGTCCAATACATGGATGCTTATCCTCTTGGTTATCCTTTCGATAGAACCATTGATGAATATAACTTCTACGTACCCAATGCCTACTTCCATGATGTTGTCGTTTACCACAAAGAAAATAAGGAAGTAAAC
The DNA here is from genome assembly GCA_929113105.1 of Agrypnus murinus. NCBI lineage: Eukaryota > Metazoa > Arthropoda > Insecta > Coleoptera > Elateridae > Agrypnus > Agrypnus murinus. The sequence continues at coordinate 155,322,267 of OV816025.1, forward strand.
CACTTCGGCAACTACTACGGTACCTACGAACATGGTTATGAATATCAACACAACCAAGGGTCTGAACAACAACAAGCTTATGGATATCAGTACAACCAAGGTTATGAACATCAGCATGGTTACGAAACCAAATACGACCCAGAACATGAAGCCAAATATCAACATGGTTACCATTACTAGAAGGATAACACTTCACTGTAATTGAATTTGGTATTAATTTAAAATCGTTTTCATTATTTGTTGTAGTACAACATGTTTGTACACCATTCACTATTGAAAATTTAATAAACAACAGATGCATATAAAATAATAATTGTTTTATTTACCAAAGGGTAAACCCAATATGACGTTCCAGCACAAAGTTACGATATCTTTTTTTTTATTTACCACTGAACTTTCCCAAACAGCACTATGTATAATTCTCTCACTGAGGCGTATGAATGATATACTGCTAGAGAAATTAGTAGACGAAAAATACATGTTATAGCTCTGTCTTAATGCCTTCATTAAAAATTTCATTTGTGTTCACTCAACATTTATTTTTTCAAGTACAAGCTATCCTGCTTGTTCTGGCGGTTTCATTGTCCTAGATAGGTCTAGGTAGCTGGCGCTCTGTAATATATTAGTTGATTATGGTAAATACTAAAATGTAGGGCGCTAGGGTAACGAAACCCTTATGTAAATTTATCATGTTAAATTTAAAATGTACCATTTTATGAGCGTCAGTTTTCCAAAGTCCTAGGGTAATGGAACCCTTACGTAAATAGGGTCGGCGAATGTAATTTGGGCACCAACTTACCTGCTGCATTAATCCCTCATGTAAGTTTGACACCAAACTTTAATATAATCTTTAAGTCTACTTAAAGATTTGTCTATCTGGGCACTAGGGTAATATTGAATAAAATAGATCCTGAATATTGAATATTATATTTTACATTAAATGTATATTATATTTCATAGTTAACATCATTTGTATATTACACTCAACAAAATGGTAGCAAAAATAAAATGCTATGTAAACAGATTTTTATCAGACTTTCTTATTTTGTAATTTGTCTAAATTTAAATAAACTTCCAGGGAACATTAAAAATCAATGAATTTTACAAATCCATTTGCCATTCATTCATTGTTTAGTCTATTCATAAACAAGTTGAATTTAAGCAATATACTGTAATGTAGAGCACACACGGTCTGCCGTGACCATCGACTTCCGGTCCAGATAAAGAGGCAATGTTTACATTTGCTGCAATTTATTGCATAAACAAGTTCGCTCGAGCTAATTTGTTTAATAAAATTATAAGTATCGTATTTCTTTAAAACGTGTGTATCAAAAGGAAAGAAATAATTATTGAGTTCATAATAAAAGGTTGACTGAAATCTCTTTCTTTAATTAGAAGTATTTAGTATTATGCAGCCAATAATGTCTTTCATTGTGATAAAAAGGTTTTAACAAAATACGATACTTATAATTTTATTATATAGACTATCTCGAAAATCCAACTTGTTTATGCAATAAATTAAACATTGCATCATTATCCCGACTACGTCCCCGTTGTCTTCGGCGACGTGGTCGGGGAAGTCCGTGAGTGGTGCCCATAATGTACAATCACTCAGATAGGCCAGGTAGAAATCCAGTCCAGTGCCGAAATTACATAAAGGATTAAAGTACTTTTACTTCGGACCAGGTAGCTACGTTAGATAGTTGCCCAGTTTACTACTGCCGGTAAATAGAATAACTCCGATTAAATAAAAAAATATATAGAGTAGATTAAACGCTTATACAGGGCGGCTCATAACAAGGACATCAAACGCGGCTGGTACATAGACATCGATAAGACAAACAAAAAATCCCTATAACATTATTTTCTCAGAAGCGTAGTTTTCGGAAAAAATGCAAATACAGACGGGTATAATGTTTTTAGCACATACAGTAGTGTTTGTTATTTTCTTCAAACAAGATGTTTTATGGCTTGTTATGTTTACTTTACTGATTCTGCAACATGATCTTTTATTATACAATTTTATGAGGCCAATCACTTAAATAATAATTCCGCGAACGCAGATAATTAAGAAAAGGATTTTGGTGCAGGTCAAGCCATTATACACGATGATGATTCGCAAAATCGGGGAATCCCCCATTGTATCACGGATATTATAACCTAATAAACAAGTAAATGGCGAATCTGGGTCAACACGTGATCAACACTTGTGTAAACAGATGAAATGCGATCAGATTCCAAGCAACACTGATACTAAGCTGTTAAAAATGTCAGCAACGTACGATATGACTAAATATGGATAGTGGCAATAGATGTTCATTTTCATTTTACTTCTCTTCTTAAAATTAACTAAATTAATGTTACTGTAATTAAATTACATTTTTGAATTTTGCCCTTTTACTCTTGTAATTTTTGTGACCCAGATTCTTCATTTTTTGTTTCGATTAGCATCATTAATTAACACTAATTAGTAAATTCCATAGGCGATTGGAATTCGATATGGAAAACTCTTATCCAATTTTTTACTATTGAAAGTTAAGACCAGATTTAACCAATTTTACAGTAAAAAGATATGCGAGGTCACGGTTAAATAAAATTAAAATTCCGTTGTAGACAAACGTCTTGTAAAAATTAAAAGCTTAATGCACAATTTTGTATATTTACGTTTTGTATTACAATTAGTCATCATTTGAAACGTGCATTTTAGTAAAGCAAAATCACTATGTCAACGAAGCGAAGCGATTTAATTTGCAATAGTACAATGTAACACAATTGGGCGCTTGAAAATGGCGGGTTTGGACTAGAAAAATATCTAGGTAATATGTGATCTCATCATGTTTGTCTGGCTTTAAAATTTCAAACCTTCCACTTATATATACATTTAATTTTATTTTTTATTAATGATATCAATATCACCATGAGCGCGTTATAATTTTATACGTACTTTTATAAAAACGTCGGTCAAAATTATTGAAAATTTTAACTTTCTCTAATCAAAAAACTTTATTAAGATTTCTCGTTCCAAATGCCATCAGAAATGCGCTGGTAAAGTCTGGTGCAGGGGCTATGAGACACCATGTATAAAAATGTTTATGAAAATAAAAATTGAAAAAATAAAATGTGCGAAAATAAATGAAAGTAACATGTTTGTAACAGAGCTATAACATATACAAAAATTATTACTTTTTTCACATAATGAAGCCAGCGAAGTAGCGCTTTATGATTTTTAATTAGTGTGTTCATTGAAAATCTATTTACTACGGGTTTTAAAAAGCTCGATGAATCGGTGGATATCAAAACGGGAAATTTATATTATTAAATTCGACACCATAGTGCTTGTCGTTTTGACTACAGCTCATGTGCAAAAGAATCTGTAATTCTTCCTTTCCAGCGTTGCTAGGGGCAACGTGGGTTATAGTGTAACAAAATAGTAAACAATCAATTTCCTTATTTAAAATGACCACACTAAGTATTTATAAAGAGGTGTTGAATAAAGAATGTAGATTTGGTAATTTTTTTTGTTCCCTACGTGTAAAAGATATCGACAGCAGGAAATTTAAGTGTTGAGGCGGTTCAGGGTAATGTTTCGCAGGGTGCTGTGTTTAACATAGGTTGTAAGCAGGCACGGCCGGTGCATACATGAACCCGGTTCTGCGCAGAACCATTATTGCTGCGCAGCAATGCAACAGATGTTACCATTACTATGTTGCTCTTACGTTTACCAAGGTCTGTTAAGTTATAGTTTGCGTGCGAATGGGATAGCCATTATACGCTGCATTTCCGCACCGCCTTTGTTTTGTAAGCGCCTGTTATAAGCGTTGATTAACACAACGTCAACTTTGCAAGTAAAGCATTGGACCCTAGGGGATATGAATTATTGAGATGTCTAATTCCACAGTTTAATTTTTAATCTGTGGTTTTTTTTCAAAGAAATTTGCTACAAAAGCGAGTTAAGTGCCCCATAAAGTTATGAAATTTTTTTATCTCCATGTAATCCAACGCCTTTTTACGACGTCTTAATGACGTCTTATATTGATGTCCTTGGGTTGTGACATAATGCTGTCAGTTTTACGACATTTTGACATTATTTTAATACGTCATTGAAGTCGTCACTGCCAAAAAAACGGTGACATAATGACGTAAGTATGCTGGCTGGGATAAAATATAAAAGGTTTTATCAGTGAGGAACATGAAAGGTAAGCTGCATTTAAATAAACATTTAGGAATGCAGACAGTCTCATCTACTGTAAATTTTGTGGTATATCAATTTGAAACCAAATTCAATCTTGCAGAAAAAGAAAATAATTCTCAAAGGTGAATTTCTTGCTCTGAGTTCGTATTTTTTAAAATTTCCCTTAAAAAATCCATTATATGATTCTATTTTGTGTAAATAATCCCTCGTGCAACATTGAGTTTTGTAGAATTTTAGAATTTCAAAAGAATTAACTGCTGTATATGTAATAATTTTTATGTGGCTGACAGTTTTGAGTTTCAAATTTCCACTTTATTACTCTTACTCTGTACACTGTTTAAAAATATACCTATGTACTAAGAGATGTTTCTGTTGAATTTTGCGATTGATTCGACATGCTACATTTGCGCTTGATAGGTAAAAAGACTTGATACTTAGGCAGCTCCTCTCGATTTAGCTTAGGGAACATGCGTTCTTCAAGTGGGGAGAGTTAGTCTAATAAGATGACCTAGTAAGGAGTTTAGCTCAAACTATCACCCTTTAGTAGTGGACCGTTAACTACGACGCTCTGGGCCTCTAGGTTGTGCATCGTTCCAGATTTTTGCTGCGAATTTTGTTTAAATGCGTTGAACAAGCCTACTTCAATGAGCTTGTGTGTGCTGATTCTCGTATTGAACCACGCTGGTCTAGTCAGAGTCAGATTTTCGTGAAGACATTCCGTATGATGTGTTAGGTTGCCGCGGGTTTCTTTTATTAGGAGAGGCTAACTTAGCAGAAGATGCTAAGGCGCTTTAAAGAATGAGATAATTTGTCCTAATTAGGTGATTACAGGCTAACCTGAAGTATCCATTTAATAGATATTAGCTCTCTTTGGCAAAAATGTTAATCAGCTGTCACGAGTAGGGTTTGTCGTGATTAGAGAGGTAGTTAAGAATAGAGTTAGAATTAAACACACAGTGCAATTTAATAATATAATAATAAGTAATAAAATAGACTACAAAAGTAGGTATTGCGTCACCTGGCCCAGACGGTTCTAGGGGACCCTAGATTCTCTGTCTCTCTCTAAATCTGGTGACTTTTTGTCTGTCTCTCTCTGGGTGGTTAAGTACGGAATCTGCATTACCGGCATTCTGTATTACCGGCATTTGGTTCGTCACTTGGCTAAATGGTGTTAGTGTTGCTAGGAGAAAACAGGTGGCGCCAGTGTCGTTTTTGTACCGACATTCTGTATTATCGGCATTTGGTTCGTCACATGGCTAAATGGAGTTAGTGTTGCTAGGGGAAAACAAATGGCGCCAGTGTCGTTTTACGTGATTTTTGTACCGACATTCTGTATTATCGGCATTTGGTTCGTCACATGGCTAAATGGAGTTAGTGTTGCTAGGGGAAAACAAATGGCGCCAGTGTCGTTTTACGTGATTTTTGTACCGACATTCTGTATTATCGGCATTTGGTTCGTCATCATGAAGAAAGCTGTATTACCGATTACGGGCGTTCTGCTGATTGTTAATAGGGGGAGCCAAGGTTTATCATTTTATATTAATAAATTTTACCGATTTCTTAAAATAATTATCGTCGTCATTAATACTTTAATTACATATAATAATTTAAGATAATTAATTCAGCATTAAAATTTTAAACGCAAATCACGGGACAATTTACGGATAATAATAATAATAACAATAATTATAATAATGTCTTTATTTCCTTACAGGTTTACACCCAAATAGGGAAAAATATGAATTTACAAATGTTTTCATCGTTTATGCTATTCTCGTGTAATATCTCATGGGTAATGTGTAAAGATCGGAAAATATGCAATGTGCATTTTATGATGTTGATGAAATAAGAATTGTTTGTAGATTCAATTAAAATGCCTAAAACCTAAAATTTAAGGCTTTAATATTATTGTTTATTGTATATTTTATATCAATAAATGCGAAACTCCGTGTAATGCCATGTAATAATAATGCAACAATGTAACATAACTGTATACATCGCTGTATACATAAAATAAACTTGATGTTGATGAAATAAATAATAGAAACAAAATTTAATTTATGATTTGATTTATTGAAATTTCCTTATTCTTATAACAAATAAGTTTTTACTAATAATATTTAGTTATTACTAGTTAGTTAATAGTATATTATATACATATTTGTTGCATTTTTTGTCGAAACCCATGCATTTTTTGTCAAATTTCGTTGCATTTAAATGTGCATATGTTTTCTTTTTGCCTTGCATTTTTTCCGCTCTTTAGTAATGTGTATTGTGGTGACAAGATTCACTTGGTATTGTTATGTCTGTTTGTGTTGGTGAATATTTCACCATTTACAACATAATCATGAATAAAGTGGTTGGTGTATTTTTGCATACGAAACAATGGAACATTTATTTACGTTTAAATTTAGGCGATTAGCTTTACACCAATCACATAGAAAGTTAATGTTAGACTGCAAATATAAGCAATCATTGATATCTCGTACTTGATGATATATTTTTAAATCGTCAGCAAATAATAGTTTCTCGCAGTGTATAGATTGATGATGATGAATACCACGTAGACACGTCCATTCGTGACGGGTATCTTGGAATACGTTCTGCTTGGTTCGGACATATTGTATCCCTACCCTCTGGCGTTTAATGTCATGCGTACCTTGCTCTCTCTCTCTCTCTCTCCCTCTCTCTCTCTCTCTCTCTCTCTCTCTCTCTCTCTCTCTCTCTCTCTCTCTCTCTCTATCTCTCTCTCGCTCTCTCCTTCTCACTCTCTCCTTATCATCTATTAGAGAGGACGCATTAAAGAGCCTTCTCTCTCTCAATGTCTCCTCTCTCACTCTTTCGTTCTCTCCTTATCACCTATTAGAGGACGCATTAAAGAACCTTCTCTCCCTCTCTCACTCTCTCGCTCTTACGCTCTCTCACTCTCTCTCTCTCCTCTCTCTCTCTCTCTCTCTCTCTCTCTCTCTCTCTCCTTCTCACTCTCTCCTTATCATCTATTAGAGAGGACGCATTAAAGAGCCTTCTCTCTCTCAATGTCTCCTCTCTCACTCTCTTGCTCTTTCGTTCTCTCCTTATCACCTATTAGAGGACGCATTAAAGAACCTTCTCTCCCTCTCTCACTCTCTCGCTCTCACGCTCTCTCAGTCTCTCTCCCTTCATCCTATTGCTAGTAAATGAAACACCATTGGATAGAGGTAACCGTTAGGTCTACTGTTCTGGGATTGGTTCGGATGGCTTTGTTATTTTATACGTGAAAATAAAAAAATCGATAAATGTTTTACTGTTTTTATTATTTTTCGTATAGTTACACAATATTACTAATATTCTATTGTAAATCAGCTTAAACTAGGTGATTATAGTTTTATATAGTATATTACTTTATTACTCAATATAAACTAGATATGTTATATAACAAAATAACTTAGATCAGCTTATAAATATATATATTCTAACACTTAACATTTACTTAATAGAATATTAACTATATATTAAACTTAAACCTCAACATCATACTTTATTTAATCTAGTAATATAAACTTTATATAGGTAAGAACTGTCATTTAACAACATCTTCCGCCTTTATCCAGGACTTTTCATTCAAGCCGAGCCATTTGACGTACATGTCACCATTGCTGCGGCATTTAAGTACTTTTTCAACTAAGTAAACGTCTGGCTGATTGGTTTTCTGCAGCTCGAACTCGTAGAAAGCTCCTCGAACAGCAACCCCATGAAGATCTTCCAGCAGATATGTGACAGGTTTTGTAAATTGAACTTTAACTATTTTGAATAATTCAGTTGACCAGCTGGGCGTGTATCTCTTAGAAAAGACCCCCTTGAACTTACTAATACGTACGAGGTCATTCAAGTCTAGTTTACGTTTACTTCCTGCAGCGACATCTGCTTTTACATTAGTGTCATAAACGGTTAGTTTGGTGGTAGGTGTAACAGTAGCAGGAGCTCGACCTATCGTTCTATGTCTGGTGTTGTTATAGCTGTCAACTACCCTCTGTAATATATCTATCCATTTAAATGATCCTCGGTAGCTAAACTCTTTATACAACTTTTCCTTAATTGTACGGATAACGCGTTCAACTATCGAAGCCTTAATTACGGAATATGTAGAGTAAGGATTTATAGTGTGCTCTTTCATTAATTGTTTAAAATGTTTATTGTAAAACTCTTTCCCGAGATCCGTCTGAAGATTCTTGTGTATGACTGAACTCTTAAAGATGCTGCGGACCTGCTTTGTCACCTCTTCTCCGGATTTAGTTTTCAACGGTCGTGCATACAGATATTTCGAATAAAAGTTTATCATCAGCAGTATGTAACGATACCCCTTATTTACTTTAGCATAGGGAATAAACTCGGCTAAGTCAGCCTGGAACAAGTCCTGGAAATCTTTTATTATAGTGCGACGTCTTTGAAAGTTTTTTCTAGCAGCCCTGTGTAGTTCATCAACAACGGTTTGTTTAGCACTAGTCATTATCATACAATTAATCTCAACGACACCGAGAGAGCAACGTCTCAAATAATTATATTGGCAGCAGCCGTGTTTGATGAATACTGAACAATGCTAAAGCAATATATCATTATATACCCCCGAAATATTCTATTCTATGATGCCTTCCTCCTTAAGTTCGCTTATAATTGATATTATTTCGTTTTCATTCTGTGGACTAGTGTTGCCGGCACTCTTTACAGCATATAATAAACGAAGCCGGTCGACTAGCTCGTTAGCCTTATTCCAGTAGACGTATTCGACTTTGCAATCGCTTAATTTTTTAAAATTTGACAACGATGATGATGATAGTCTAATGCCTAAACCTTTGATTCTGGGTAAGTTCGGTTTAATTATATAATCATACTTCCAATGTTTAACAGCTGTTAGTTTACCCTGTGGTCTATATGATTTCTTATGCGCATTAGTAAGGGCTATTATCTGCATATAATTATTGATATCAGCTTGCGATGGTATAGACTCTAATTCACTAAACGTGAGTAAGTCAAACAGACCGGGTGTTGCTTCGAAAACGTTGTTTTTAATTATGATGTTTGTATCACGCATAGTCACAGGGGAAGAGGCAAATGTCCACGCGTCTCGATCAATTTTATATCTAATACCGAATCTAGTTCTATCTATATTTTTGTTTCCGACAGCGTTAGCTATCAGCATACCGTAATGAGTAGGGAGATCAAGAGTTTTATTAGATTCTTCTTCTTCTTCTTCGTCTGCTTCCGATGATGATGATGTAGCAGGTTGTTTTTTAACTTTCAACTGGGGAATGTAACTAGCAGTAGTAGTAGTAGTAGCAGCAGATGGTTGTGTTTTAACTTTCAATAGGGGTACGTTAGAGGTGTTAACTGATTTAGCAATGGTTTCCAGTGGCGATATACGTGTTGGACATTACGGCTATGCAGAGACTACTAAACGAATCGACTCTAATTATAAACTTATATATGAATCAAAACCCTTCCGATATCTGCCACGGTCTAGAGAGCTGTCTTTATTAATTACCAGGAAATCATGCGGCTCCTTCCAACACAGAGAGCAAATGTTTTTGAACTGATCATAGCTAATACCGTCTCCTACAACATGATCGCTAAACACGTGTTTTAAGTTCAACTCGTCTTGTCTAAAGAGAATAATTAGGTTTGCATTGTCCCTAATCAGATGTTTCTGTATCTTGGCGTACGTTTGGCCTAGATAAAAACAGTCGACACCCTTATGCCTACCCATGCTAAAATATTCTCTAATCTTTTCCTGCTTGCTGCAAATTATATCATCAAAAATGAACACTGAATTAGGTTTAACATCACCGAGCCTGATTACGTCATCGTTTTCGCTAAATTCATAATATCCCATACCCGTAAGTGGTTTCATAACACGTCTTAAGAATTCATATTTAGGCTGAAATAAAGACTTGGCGTATAGGTAGATATTTTCAAATTTTAATCCGTTTTCGCTAATAAGTAAACCTAACATAGCATTAGTTTTACCGCAGGAAGATGGACCGCTCAATATTGCTCTACATGATACAGGTAACAGGTCGCCATGTTTCCTAACATCCTCGCCTGATCGTCGTTGTAAAGATGTATCATCGCAGTCGTCTAGGTTACATATGTTTAGTGACTTATTTTGTTTAACGACCTTCATTACGGCATGCGTACGTGTCTAGTCACGGTCTCGTTAAACGGATTATACTCGATTAATGCGTCGTGAAGGATCAAACAATACGCCTTAGTTGTGTTCGTAAATGCGGCTCAAGACTCGAGCTCAGTAGTAAGTAAATGTATGTTCAAGACTAGATCTCCCCATGTTATTCTTATGGGAGTTTCGTTTTTAAGACAGGACAATTTTGTGAGGTTATGTGTGTCAAACTTACAATTATGTGAGGTTATGTGTGTAAAACTTGGTGTCCTTCCCGCTAGATGTCAGCATGGGTGTGGGGTTGAGTGTTTTGGCGGGAAAATGTAAATGTGATGCTTGCTCGTGATTGGTCGGACTGAATTGGCGGTAAAATAGGTAGCAGCATGTGTCGCTAGATGTCTCTGTGGGCGTGGTTTTGGCGGGAAAAATCAAATCTCAGGCCTGTTCGTGATTGGTCCGAAGTTTGGCGCTAAAGGAGGTTGCAGGACGTGTCGCTTTGGAGCTGAATGTAAACAAACGGGGTTGCCAAATCTCATATTTGGTAAAAAAGAAAAGTCCCTAGATAATTCCCCCAGGACTTGAAAGTGTGTGTTTAGACCGCGCGCAAAGGGGGCCTTCGCCCTGGGCCCCCATTCTGGGGCATCCTAGGGAGATCGTTAGGGTGCTTCGCTCTGGGCCTCCACTCTGGCGTTCCCGGGGAGATCGTTAGGGGTGCTTCGCCCTCCTCGGGGCCCCACTCTGGGGGTCCCCCTGGGATCGACAGCGGTGCAGGGCCCCCTTGTGTGAAAGATGTCGGCGTGCGCGTGAACGCGACCGGGCGGGCCGGGTTAATCCGAAGAATTTGTCGGGGCGTTACGTGGCCGGGTGCCCCGGTGAGCCAGTGGGCCGTTGAAAGGGGTTAATTTATTTGGCGGTCCGAAGAATTTTGTCGCGGCGTTGCGTGGGCGGGTGCCCCGGTGCCCCAGTGGGCCGTTGAAAGGGGTTAATTTGGCGGTTGCCTCGTTGCTGCCGATTAATAATAAGGTGGTGGGTTAGACATTTTATTAAAGGGGGCTGAAAAAAATAATATACAATATTAATGTAAATACAATATTGACAACATAAGCGTACTGTAGATTTTTCTTTAATACAAATAATGAATAGTGACCTATAAAATACAATAATAATAATAATAATTAAAGGAGAATGCATCGTTTTCCTCTCTCTCATGAATAGTACTGCTGGATGATCTCATCACTTAATTGTTGTATAGTTTGATGTTGGACTAAAAATAAAAACATTACATTTTATACATTAAATTAAAAAATATCAACTTACCTGCATTTGTTTTTTCCTTTAATAAAACAGAAGCCAATAATGATATTATTTTAAAGGAGAATGCATCTTTCTGCTGGATGATGTAATTATATGTGCATCTAAACATTCCTTTTAATGAATGATCTCATCGCTTAATTATTGCATAGATTTGAGGACTAAAAATAAAAACATTACATTTTATACATTAAATTAAAAAATATCAACTTACCTGCATTTGTTTTTTCCTTTATGAACAAAACAGAAGCCAGTAAAATACAATAATGATATTATTTTAAAGGAGAATGCATCTTTCTGCTGGATGATGTAATTATTCAAAACATATGTGCATACATTCCTTTTCTAGAATGATCTCATCATCACTTAATTGCTGCATAGTTTTGAGAGTTAAAAAAACATTACATTCGGTATAAAATAACAATATCAACTTACCTGCATTTGTTTTTAGTATTTTGCACGTTACAACTAAATTTTTAAGAAAGCAAACAATATATCATACGTGCTAATTACATTCCTTCACTTCTCTAATTTTATGAAAAGCCTTTTCCATTTTACACTATTAAAACTGAAAGCGGTTTGTTTTTAATGCTATTTTTATAGATTAAAAGATGCTAGCTTTTAACAAACCGCATTACATATGTGCACAGTTTACCGCTTGTTTTAAAACTGGGCGAAGAGGGAATGTTTTGCATGTATTGCGTTTCCCCTCTTTGTAACGTATGTTTAGAAAAAACTGTAAAATGTCATGACATATATAATAAATTACTGCTTTTTAAGTGCAAGCAAACATCTGAGGAGTCATCCGGTTTCTTTATAAAATAAATGAACATGAACATAAAAAATTGGTTGGACGATTATCTTCATCTATTTTAGTTGTAAAAATTAAATGTTTTATGAAGTGTATTGTTCGAAGTGTCGACTAAACTAATTTCAAAATATCAGAAATAGTATTAAGAATATGTTTACTTTTTTAAAACATTCACAGCGTTAATCACAATAGTAATTTAGCATTTTATGTAAATGCAATAAACCAAAACGAAAATAAAATAATTTCAAAACTTAGTAAGATCCTTCTTAAATGATGCAACATAGTATAAAGGTTTATATCATATATTTTTGCATACTACATATGGAATTTATAGACTAAAAATAGAATAATTACATAGGTACAGGGTTTATATATAGACTTATATAATACAAGTTATACATGTAAACTTAACTAGTTTCTAAATTATCATCATTAGAAATACTTTAATTTCCCCAAGCTAAGGTATTTATACATACTACATATGCAATTTATAGACTAAAAATAGAATAATTACATAGGTACAAGGTTTATATACAGACTTATATAATACAAGTTATACATGTAAACTTAACTAGTTTCTAAATTTTCATGGTTAAAAATACAAAGAACGGTTCTAGGGAAAAGAAATTCTAATCAATAGTTAGAAATCCTATAATTTTTCCAAGCTAAGGTATTTATACATATCACATATACAATTTTTAGATTAAATAAAATAATTACATAGGTAGAGGGTTTATATACAGACTTATACAAGTTATACATGAAAACTTAACTAGTTTCTAAATTATCATCATTAGAAATCCTTTAATTTCCCCAAGCTAAGGTATTTATTTATACATATCACATATACAATTTATAGATTAAATAAAATAATTACATAGGTAGAGGGTTTATATACAGACTTATACAAGTTATACATGTAAACTTAACTAGTTTCTAAATTATCATCGTTAGAAATCCTATAATTTCCCCAAGCTAAGGTATTAATACATATCACATATGCAATTTATAGATTAAATAAAATAATTACATAGGTAGAGGGTTTATATACAGACTTATACAAGTTATACATGAACACTTAACTAGTTTCTAAATTATCATCGTTAGAAATCCTATAATTTCCCCAAGCTAAGGTATTTATACATATCACATATGCAATTTATAGATTAAATAAAATAATTACATAGGTAGAGGGTTTATATACAATACAAGTTATACATGAACACTTAACTAGTTTCTAAATTATCATCGTTAGAAATCCTATAATTTCCCCAAGCTAAGGTATTTATACATATCACATATGCAATTTATAGATTAAATAAAATAATTACATAGGTAGAGGGTTTATATACAGACTTATACAAGTTATACATGAACACTTAACTAGTTTCTAAATTATCATCGTTAGAAATCCTATAATTTCCCCAAGCTAAGGTATTTATACATATCACATATGCAATTTATAGATTAAATAAAATAATTACATAGGTAGAGGGTTTATATACAGGCTTATACAAGTTATACATGAACACTTAACTAGTTTCTAAATTATCATCGTTAGAAATCCTATAATTTTCCCAAGCTAAGGTATTTATACATATCACATATGCAATTTATAGATTAAATAAAATAATTACATAGGTAGAGGGTTTATATACAAACTTATACAAGTTATACATGAAAACTTAACTAGTTTCTAAATTATCATCGTTAGAAATCCTATAATTTCCCCAAGCTAAGGTATTTATACATACTACATATGCAATTTTTAGATTAAATAAAATAATTACATAGGTAGAGGGTTTATATACAGACTTATACAAGTTATACATGAACACTTAACTAGTTTCTAAATTATCATCATTAGAAATCCTATAATTTCCCCAAGCTAAGGTATTTATACATATCACATATGCAATTTATAGATTAAATAAAATAATTACATAGGTAGAGGGTTTATATACAATACAAGTTATACATGAACACTTAACTAGTTTCTAAATTATCATCGTTAGAAATCCTATAATTTCCCCAAGCTAAGGTATTTATACATATCACATATGCAATTTATAGATTAAATAAAATAATTACATAGGTAGAGGGTTTATATACAGAGTTATACAAGTTATACATGAACACTTAACTAGTTTCTAAATTATCATCGTTAGAAATCCTATAATTTCCCCAAGCTAAGGTATTAATACATATCACATATGCAATTTATAGATTAAATAAAATAATTACATAGGTAGAGGGTTTATATACAGACTTATACAAGTTATACATGAACACTTAACTAGTTTCTAAATTATCATCGTTAGAAATCCTATAATTTCCCCAAGCTAAGGTATTTATACATATCACATATGCAATTTATAGATTAAATAAAATAATTACATAGGTAGAGGGTTTATATACAGACTTATACAAGTTATACATGAACACTTAACTAGTTTCTAAATTATCATCGTTAGAAATCCTATAATTTCCCCAAGCTAAGGT